>NQII01001829.1:0-174175 GCA_002778355.1 Clitarchus hookeri
CATATGGAAACCAGGATTAGGCAATAAGGGTAAGTCCCCTAGTGGCGGACGCCTATTGTTTTCAGACAACAAAAATAACCTGCTTCGAGAAATTACCTTTATTAATGAATTTACTACGTCAACAAAGTTTTACATCAAAATAAATTAGCAAAATTGCAACGTGTGAGTAAACAAACTTAAAAGCTTAAATCAAATATTGGTAAAATAAGTTACAATCACTGCAAGTGGCACCTAGTACCAGACGGACTTAACTTAGAGCCTCCAACACCGGATATCTTCAAAACATCGTGCATCGATCGCATATGTAGCCATCTGAACATTCTGGGATGTCTGCACATGCTTCATGAGCCCACCCACGGCAGCTGGAGCACTGTATTCAGTCTTCGTCGTGGTCCTCTAAGCACACTACGCAAGTAGTTCCTATGTCAGATATTTGAGTTAACGGTTCCTTGTTCTTTTCTTTATCAACACTTTTTCCTTTGGCCTTTAAACCTTTGGTTTGTTTCCCCGTCTCTTGTAGAGCTTTTCTAAACCTATTTCCCATTCCTTTCTTCTTGTCCTTATCGTTCTTTTCATTGACTTTTTCTTCAACAGCAATTTTGTATGGTGATAAAGTTAGAATTTCACTTTTTTCACATATTTTCTTCCGAGCAACTGATTGTTTATTGGCAGCATCTGGCAATGGCGACAAACTATGCACAATCTGGACAACATCTGGATCAAAGCCAGTCGATGGCTTGGGACTGTTGATTGTTGATGTTCCCAGCGATACTATGTCAGAATGTCTCTGCATGAAATCGTAGTATAAATTGTTACCAGCAACACCTTTCTCTTTATTAAATCGATGAGGAATCTTCAAAGCTTCAGCCAAGTCAAAAGCTAACTTCAAAAACTCCTTTCTCATCAGTGGCAGACATCTATTGGACAAATATTTTACGTGTTTCACTAAAACCTCTTCGTATTCGGGTGAAAAGGTGTTAGTGAATCTCCCGATCTTTGGTTGCAACGTTACTTCTTGTCCACGGTTCAATAACGATGTTTTATCATGTAGAGTGCTTTTTGGAACGTTGTAGCGCAACGAAGCTTCTCTCAAACTCATTTCTTTGGACAAAACCTTTCTATCGCAGTTTGTAAACTTTGTTGGTCCCATTTTCCTTTCTTTTTCGTCTCTTAAATTTCTATGTATCTCCGTTCTTCTATCCTCTAAAATAACGTACAACAATTATTATATAAAAAACATATAATTGCGAGAAAAAACAACTTGTTTACTGTCCGGCGTTAAGGGACGACATTGTGTCCGGTACCAGGGAACAAAGAATCCCCAAAATTACATGTTTTAACCAAAACTTGTTTGGAAATCAACAAAATATTTCACGAACCTCGAATATTTATGGTACACTACGTGCAATAATAATTACCATAAACATTTAAACACAAAACATAGCAGTAACACTCACTTCGATCTTACGTGGCGCAGTGTATTCCCGCCAAAAGCAGCAATCGACTGCTCCCACCTTGGCCTCGCGCGTCACTGGCAAACCGCGTCCCGCGACCGTGTATCGCTACGCTCCCCCGCAGCCCTTTACCGTACGAATGTCCGATACTATGTGCCGTCCGGCGTTATGGGACTTCCCCCTACTTTTTTCACTTCTTATTTATATTTGAGACAGTTCTATTTCTCTGAGATATGTATTTCAACACAGTTGAATCATTTTGCTTGCAGTTACATGCTCTGATATATGATTTAAGCAGAGTTTTGCTAAACTGTTTAATACATATGTGATATAATACGTGTACCGCCCGTGTTTAAGACCGATACTTGCCCCACTTTGGAGAAAAAGTAGGAGTTTATGACTGGGGAAACATGAGACAGTTTACACTAAAAGATATACTCCCACTAAGAATGAATATGAACCGTGGTTAGGAATGCAAGCGCTCCTAATATTTGAAACCGCGAAGCCTTTTCGTATTCAAAACTGGACGTTTACACACGATGTGTTGGCTAGGAGACACTGTTTCGCTGCAATACAGGAAAATAACTACCTTTATACACACTGAAGAACAACAAATGTAACGGAGAAAAATAAAGCGCAGGCCCCTTCATTTTGTAAAGTAACGTGGTAACACACATTGATTGCCACATTCCGGATAACTGCTTACAAAATAACCCCAGATCGTCATGTCGTCTAACATACCAATCAAAAAACACACCACAGATATCTCAGATAAAACATGTAATTTTTCACAACAATAGGCATTTCATGACTCTCTTTAAGTTCGTTGAAATCTTAAAAAAAAAAAAAAAAGTATTACTATATTTTAATTAGGCGCTCATAGCAAGTAAACGAGGATTGACAGCCATAATCGAACAAGTGTAATCCAATATTTCGGGATTGTCTTCGTATAATTAAGTGTTAAGGTGGTGCACCAGACAGCATCGTGCTTATGATTCCCCCACCCTCCGCCGCGGAATTTTTTTTATATTTTATGGTTTAAATGTGCAAGTTAACATATATGCACCACGTCGTCACGTCTGTGGATATAAAACCACGAATAAAGAAATTTTCATATAATACACACCTCAAATAATCAATAAATTAAAAAAAAGATAAAATGAATGTTCTCATACATACAACTTACTTTATAATGGCGCACGAATCTCTGGCAGTGGCAGGTTCCGGTAGCATAATTTCTCCCAACCATTGTTTATTGGTAGTTGCTTTGAACTCCACGATTAGGTATCCTGAAGAACCGTAATTGTGATACTCCATCGCCATGCCAAACTACTGAGAGAAGTTTCATATATTGCGAGGCATGTAACGGATTATCGCTGTCACTCCTCATTCACTCCAATACCCACAGACTTAAAATAATAATTCATATACATTTCCAAATATCATGATGAACTAACGAAGAGTGGCGAAAACTCAATTGCTAGGAAAATTATTTTTTGTTCTAAAACAACCCTGAAACGTGTCTTTCATNATTCATATACATTTCCAAATATCATGATGAACTAACGAAGAGTGGCGAAAACTCAATTGCTAGGAAAATTATTTTTTGTTCTAAAACAACCCTGAAACGTGTCTTTCATTGTGAGTTCAGACGACATGAAGATCCGGGGTTATTGTAGAAGCAGTATTTAAATTATCACAATGTAATTTTGTTTCAGTGTGCGTCGTGTACTGTATATTCTACAACGTGGGCGGACTTTATGTATTTTAAATGTTACCGCGTAAGATGCTCCCAGTGTGTAAACGCAGGTATTTTATTTTACATGTAAATAAAATGTTTTATTCTCTCGTGGTTTAGGGTGGTTTATAATTAAATAACCGCTGCAAATTATGGAGAAATAGAGTCGCTTAGCCATTACATCATGGTTACGCTTCAAGTTTTGCGTATTCTTGTTTTTCTGAGATTTCCACAGTTGTGAAAGGTATATTTAATGTGTTCTAATAGGAGAATGGTTTTAGGTGCAGACAGTATTATCTTTTCCCGAATAGTGGGCAGGCAAACCACACCACTTGACATACGCCATTCTGTTATGTAATTTCTGCACCTTCTCGGCCAAATAGAAGTCTGGAAATTCGTCAGCTGGATCTCCTCGGTGTAGGAGCCGCCGTGAATGAGTATGGTGTTCAGATCTTCGAGACAGTGGGTCCTCAGAGTGTAGTTGCGTATAAGTCGCACACGAAACAGTTCGGTTTGAACCCTTTCTCGAAGACACTTTTCGGTTTAGAGATGTGCACCTGGTCACCGATTTTGGCTTTAGGCTTGCGTGGGTCCTTATTCTTCGGAAGAGCATACACAGTCTGAACCAGGGAGTCGTCCTTGACATCTTCCGGCTTAATGAGAGCGGTGGAGTGCACTGTACAATTATATTCGCGGGCAGTTTCGGCAGTAGATCAACCCACCTGTAGCTACCATTCGCCCGCGAAATGCTACCACATCTTGCCCTTCTGAGTCCTGTTGAGCCTCTCGATGTTAGTTGCTTTGAGATTGGTGGTATGTGGAATAATTATTTATGTTAAGTTTTGCATTGTACAATTCCTTGCCCTGGTTGGTTTGCAAATTGGTCGGGATACGTCCTTTGCACAACACGTCTGCCATGGTCTTGGTGAGATCACATGCATTCTTCGACTAGACCAACCTGGCCCACGCGAATTTTCTATAGGAATCGATAACTGTAAACATGTATTTGTAGCCATTGTTGATCAGAAAATATGGTGACATCTTCACGAGGTCGGCTTGAAACACGTCATTCATCTCACAAATCATTATCTTACGATGGCGGTAGTTGTGTCTGGTGGCCCCATGCAGTTCATGGGCGATTCCCATCCAATTCATCATATGTAGCCTGCCTCCTTCAGTTCTTCGGCGATGGATATAATCTCGTTGGTGTGCGAGTACTTTCCAACCCTTTGCGAAGAAACCAGTAGTCATAAGCTTGCCTAACAATCGACCAGCCTTTATCAACAAAAACATTACGGAAATAACTCTTCCAAACCTCCCAGGAAGCGGTTAGACCTATATTTATCAGATTAGTTTAATACCAGTCTTTTGCCGAGCCCGTGACAAAGAAACATAAAGCCTGGATACTTAGTCTTTCTGAACTTACCTGAAATCGATTGCATTCGTCTTCAAATCTACGTAACCATTATGTAGGACCGTATTGTCTTTTTTCAAATTGATCCAAAATGAATTTCTTTTCAATGTGATGTAATTTTGTTTCATCTTGAGTTGTATTTATTTTCAACTGGAGCTCGAATCGCTTAATTCGATCTTCTAATTATAGTTGTACATGATCATGAGTTTGAGATCCCGGCACGGAAACGTATTCTTCTAATGGAAATTTTTGGAAACAGATAATGTCCTCTCCATCGAAATATACTGGCTTAATATCATCGTCAATCTTTATAGCTATTGTTCTATAATCATTTACATTTTTTATTACAGCTGTTGCATTTTGTATAGATTTATTACATGATAATGTAGAGTGAAGCTGCAAGTTCTCTGTATTCTTCTGGTAATAAATACCATACCTCCTTTATAGTAGATGTACACGAGATCACAAAGTCATTCTCAGCTTGCTTCACAACTCGAACATAAATTTGGGTCATCTCCTTACTACTTGACATCCTGTAATTTAATTTGTAGGATTGTTGAACATGATTTTATTCTATATAAAAGAATAAAATTACACGTACATTCAACATAGTAAAGAAACAAAGAAGTCGCAAGATAAATATGTGATAACAACATTGACAAAAAAAGGGAAGGTTTCAGCGAGGTTGCAGAGCGTCTATGGAGCGGAGTAGTCAACCTTTAAATATATTTATAATCATCCTGTATAAATATATATATTTATATACATTCTGTATAAATATATAGAAGCTGATTCTAAAATCATGGGACAAACATTGAGGGGTGGTAGAGCTCACTAAAACAAACAATTATTGTATAGGAATATATGGGCGGAAGTGACACGTTGAGGCACAAACACAAAAAAAAACATGAAATGCAACACATTGTTTATTTACAACGTCGCCGTAAAATGCCTTTTTACAGCAATGTTTATAATAATTTCTCAAAATTGCTACCACCGACAGTAATGCAAACTTGGTAGCGTCGGTGGAGGGATTGGCGAACAGATTAAAATACGCCAGGTATTTCACGCACGCGTGCAGCCGTACAGGAAAGTCGAGTGACGAGGTCTTCAATGGAATTAACTGGAGTCTCGTAAATGACGGCTTTCAAATGCCCCCATTGGAAAAAATCGAGACTACATAAATCTGGCGATCGTGATGGCCATCGGACTGGCCTACCACGCCCTTAACGCCTCAACGCGTCACTGCCGCCCATATATTCCTATACAATAATTGTTTGTTTTAGTGAGCTCTACCACCCCTCAATGTTTGTCCCATGATTTTAGAATCATCTTGTATACAATCCTGTATACACAACCAACACACACTATTGAATGGGCAAATTGCAACACCCAGAAAGAATGGCCCGAATGAATTTTAATTTGGGGGATGTATAGAACAGTATGCCTACAATATGTGATTACGATTGCAGAGATATGACGCACACATTGGCCCCGCTGCAACCTCACTTGTGTGACTGGAAAGGGCAGTGTTACGTCAAGCTCAGTCAGTGAAGAGCCGTCAAACGAAGTGAAAACAAGTGACATTATGCCTCGTCGACATGAAAGGGCGCCACACGAGTATGTGAGTGAGTTTGAACGGGGCAGAATGGTCGATCTCCGGGAAACGGGTTTGTCATACCGTGACATTTCGGCTAGTACAGGTCATGCTGCTACTATAGTGATTTGTGTGTGGAATTAGCGGACAGAAGAGTGTCGTACGCAGTGATGAGCGGGTACTGGACCACGCAATGTGACCAGAGCATGGGATGACCACCATCTTGTTCGAATGGCCGTAACATTCTGTACCGCCTCATCCACAGTGCTGGCTCAATACTGGATATCTGCAACGGGTGTGGACCTGTTGGCGTTGACTGTTCGACGCTATCTGCTGCACGCTGGATTTGTGTCTCGCATGTCATTGCGTCGGCTTCCATTGTTCAGAAACTACTAACGCCTTAGACTGCAATTGAAACGTGAACGCCGTCGCTGGCGTGCGGGGTGGCAAAATATAGTGTTTAATGACGAGTCCTGCTTAAACCTGTATTACAGTGATGTCCACGTTCGTGTTAGACGCTACGGTGGTGACCGCAATCTAGTAGCCTGCACTGTGGAGTGCCATAGTGGACCAACGCCAAGTGTGATGGTTTGGGGCGCTATTGGATACAAAATGCGATTTCGACTCCTACATACTGAGGCCAATCTGAAGAGCAACTGCTACGTCAGGGAGGTTTTAGAGCCCGAGGTACTACACATCCTTCAGGCATCTCCACATGCCATATTTCAGCAGGACAATTCCCAGCCACCTTTGCAACGTAGTTCAAACGCCAGACGTGCAGAACCTAAAAGTTTTAGTTGCGAGAGCTAATTTTAGGTTTTAGTGCAACGTCACTTGATATTTTTGTACGCACGTAATATCTGAGTTGTCTGCAAGTTTGTCGGTTAGTGTAGCAAGAGAACGAACTGTTCTAAACGTGAGTGTAATTTTTCTTTACGGATTCGGCACCTAAATGTTGGAATTTTTCTCCATTAATAAATGTTACCTTTTTTTTACCAGACGTCCTTCGTGCAATAGCTTGTTGTTCACTACTGTGTTAGAACCTACGGCAACCACTGTTTGAGAAAGTCACTCGGAAAATTTTTTTTTCATTACATTAAACTAAATTCCTCCGAAATCACAAGTTTATTACTTAATAGAAAATAATAACTTGACAACATAGGAGCACCCAGTAAAATGCAGGTATGCTATCATGGCATAATTAACTGCTTTCAAAATGCGACTTGGTTATACTGTGTACCATATAAGAAGGCCACATTCTTGACAGTTGACAATCGTCGCGCCTATGTATCCATTCGCCATCTACTGGTGTGTCAGGTATATGCTTTGATGCGGCGAGTCAGTGCGTCCAGGAGGTGCGGCTTTGTGTGGCAATTGGTGAACTGCTTGGGTGGCGCTGCATTCGTAAACGGAGCTTGATGGATGTGTGTATGGTCGTTCGTAAATGCTGTACACGAAATATGTTACTTTAAAAATTATACAGAGCTCGCGGGAAAATAAAACCATTTGTATATGCGCATAAATACGTTATTTTAAACAACAAAACTATAATATGTTTCTGGGTGTAGTTCGGGATATGGATAACAGATAGCGTGGAAGGGCGTGTTGTAACAGATTGCGCACCTGTACCTCACAAGATGGCAGCACATGGTTGGAGAGTCTGGAAACATGAAAAAGGTTTCGATGTTTCGTTACATTTGGATACGGATCGTTTTATTGTGCACCTCATTTTGAACACCTATACATTACTATTTTGTCACGAAGTTTCGTTTCTTAAACTAAAAACTGCTGTTTTATGACCATATAAAATAAAATGTATTAATTAATCTACGAACTCTTTCTTACCCGCGTATTTTCTGCTTGTCTGATGTGCGTCGGCACTGCTCTCAGAATAGCCAACATAATATTAATTTCTGTTCGTTCGTGCATCATCTGATACAGGATTTTGTAAATGGCACTTTGTTTGTTTTGAATACATCAAGTGCCACTCACTGACTGTCAGGGTGTGGCCTTCTTATATAAAATTAACATTATCAAAAGGGTCTCCGTCCGCATGATTAAGTAATCCTGTGTGTCTCATAATTAGAGGTGGCACTCGCCGACTTAAAATATGCTGTTCCGGAAAACACTCTGCATGCGATTAATTTTCATAAACACTCTGAGTGTTCCCAATGTTAAATGATTTCACCTTCATTCAACAGCATTACATAGATTTCAGTTTAAAACATCGTGTTTCATGAATATTTGAGGAATTACAGAAATGTAATACAACTAAACCACATAATGTACATTAATGACAACAGTTCAGAATGAACGAGGAACGCACTTTGTGCGTTTATGCTGTGCTACACCGCGAGTTCACATTCCAACCGCTAGGCTACACTCATAGTGACGCCCGTGTGTTGTTCAGCTGGCATTCCTTAATGTTGTGCAATAGCTTCTACACGTGTCGAGAAATCGTTATGTGTATTAGAATTGCACACCACGAAGTCCGCACCTAATACTGTTTCCACTAAGNATACCATCAAAGACAGGGTATACGCCCCACCGTTGCCCCGTAATACCGTAGACCTAAGAGAGCGGATAGTCGCAGTGGCAGGCACTATCGACAGGCCCATGTTGATGCGAGTGTAGCAAGAACTAAACAAGTATGTGGATGTATGCCGTGTCACCCGCGGTGCACACATTGAACCATTGTAGGTGTCACCCAAAAACTGTTTGAGTTCCACGTTTGTTCTGCACTGTTTTTATTGCTGTACGCTCAGTGGTTTCGTTGTCATAAAATTTTGTAAACCTTCAAATGTTTATGAATCGACCTGTATTACAATGCACGCTAATTACTGATGGAATCAATATGTTTGGAATTTAGCTTGTAAAATACTTCATTTACAAAAAAAAACAAAAGCTAACCGACAACCGACAAAAATGTGTTATATTTGGAGGTACGTACAAATCACAAATTCATTTGACAGCAGCCTAAACTTCTTATTCCTTTACGTACTCAAGCCACAGTTGTTTATTCACTGATTACTGTATTATCCTACTAGACAAATAATTGAAGAGGTCATGTCATGATTTCAGTGGCCCCATTATAAAAGGAAAACTAGAATATACGTGATTGAGTGCTAGATTTTCATCGAAAGAATTTGCGAAATTCACATACTTCTCGTTATATTATTTTAATTGACCACATACAGCACGACGAAAAGTTTAAACTTCTCTCTTATTAAATTTTAAAAGGTGTATGTTTCTGTAATCACACAAGTTATACGCAGCAGGGCNAAAGTTTAAACTTCTCTCTTATTAAATTTTAAAAGGTGTATGTTTCTGTAATCACACAAGTTATACGCAGCAGGGCCAGAAATACACCAAGTATCGTAATCACTTGAAGCTGGATGGAACTTGGCAGTATAAGCTTATGTCCACTTGCCATTAAACAGGAAGAGCGAAGTTATCGCTAGTGCGCCATAAAACTAGAGGAAGTACCGTCGGGCTATCTTGACGGCATCTTCGACCAGAGTCCCTGAGCTCATATCGAGAGTGAGGCAATCGACTCGACTGACCCCTTCGAGCGGCTCCACGGGCAGAGTAGAGGGGGATGGGGAGTTGATTGTGTTCCCATGCCCACATGCACCTACCCAAAGGAACCGAAGGAGGGGATCACCCCGCCCACTGGCGCACTTCTCAACACGGCTCTCATTTTACCGCTCTTGCCAGTTTTTTTCCCTCTTTCATCCAGGGCTTCTCCCACTTCTCCTTCTACCCCGTGAAGCTCTTTTATTCTTTTGTTTGACGGGCGTGATGCCGGCTCTCTGGTGTAATCGATAACGCGCGCGAAGTTGCCGTCGCCTCGCCTCGCAGTGGAAGCATGCAGCCTTTCTGTTCGCTGCAGTCAAAGGAGAAGAAACTGCTCCAAGCAGACTCCTTGATACCCGAAAAACACAGCTAGCGCTGTAGGTTGAGTTCGTATAATACAGATGAAAATAGAAGCGAAGCGTCGTTTCCAACATATAAAGTCGCAAGCCTTTTGGTGCCCTTCTTAAGGAGCAGAGATCCTCGCCTTCTTGGGTTTTCGTACATTCCTGCATATTTTAATATCCATATCCAACATTTAAAAACCAAGCTCGTCAAGCAACAACTATTTCGAAATCCAACTTATTTTTTCTCCCATTACTTGTTTCATATCTATAACGGTAATAAAATGTTCCCTCATTGTCAATCATGTAAATGGGTAAATACGGATATAAACGAAAAAGTGCAAACTTTAAACAATTATCTAAGTAGCATTCTATGCCGTGTCCACCTTAGGTTTCTGATGGCCGGGCATGAAGGTTTGATTATGAAAAGTGTTTTATATATATGGGATCTCTCTACCATAAGACATTTTATCTTCTCTTGTAATTTTACATATTCTATTCGATACAAAGCCTAAATTACATGATGTACTAAAAACAGGCAAAGCCTATATTACAAAAACGAAGATGTATAAAGTATCAGAAGTAGTTTAAAAAAATGCAGGTTCTGTGTTACCTGGATGCTGGATGAGGAGCCGAGGAGCCACGGTAGCCATCTTGGAAGATGTCACCAGGCAACGTCATGTTCTGTCATTCATTGTCAATGTCGACCATGTTGAATTTTCCCTCCCTCTCTGTCATTCCTGGAAGGGTGCTCCTGGTGGAGCTTGTGTATCAAGATGGGGCTACTATTTTGGTTACCTCAGATGAATAGCTGGGACACCTGCGATGAGAAGGCGTGATCTTTCTCCCCTGCCAAGAGGGCGGCCAGGGCGCGGAATGGCCGAAATGGCTAAGAGCGCCACGTTTAAATAACAAAAGTATGGTCGTAATGGCTAGTATGTGTTTCCTGGCCAATGGCGGCAATCTTGCATGTCCTTACTTCACGATCTTGCATTCTATGTGGGGCGTTTTCTCAGAGTCCTCCTGATCTCCTTTATTTTCTCACCCTCTCTCTTCATAACAGAGGCATAACTCCCACAACGAAATGGGCCGCAGGTCAAGTATGCCCTAAGTCTACTTATAAGCATAGTTGGCTTTAATTTCCGAACCATTTAAGATCCAGCCACCAAATTCATAACATAGGCATCACCCCCGACAACTAAAAGGGCCGCAGGGTCAAGTATTCCTTAAGCCTACTTATAAGCCGAGTTGGCTGTAATTTCCGAACAATTTAAGATATAGTCAACAAATTCATAACACAGACTTCAGCCCCAACAATGAAAAGGACCGCAGGGTCAAATATGCCTCATGCCTTCTTATAGCCATAATTGACTGTAATTTCCGAAACGTTTAAGATAAAGTCACCAAATTTAAAACAGAGTCATCACCCCCGACAACGAAAAGGGCCACAGGACAAGTATGCCCTTAGCCTACTTATAGGCATAGTTGGCTGTAATTTCTGAACTGATTAAGATAGAGTCACCAAATTCACAGCATAGGCAGCACCCCCGACAACGAAAGGAACAGCAGGGTCAAGTATGCCTTAAGCACACTTATAAGCATAGTTGACTGTAATTTTCGAACCGTTTAAGATACAGTCCGAAATCCATAACACAGGCATCGTCCTTGATGCTGAATAGAACGGTGGAGACAATTAGGCCACAAACCGTCGTACAAGCATAGTTATTTCGGAATTGTATAATATAAAGTCACCAAATTCATAACATAAGCCTCAACCCCGACAACGAAAAGGACAGCTTGGTGAAGTACGCCTTAAATCTTCTAATAAGCACAGTTTCATGTTATTTACGAATCGGTTAAGATTCAGCCAACGAATTCATAACATATGTATCATCCCCACAACGAAAAGGACCGCATGGTCAAGTAGGCCCTAAACCCACTTATAAGCATAGTTGGTTGTAATTTTCGAACTGTTTAAGATATAGTTTCCAAATTCATAAGATTTCCATCGCCCCCGACGATGAACAGGACCGCAGGGTCAAACATGCCCTTAACCCACTTATAAGCAGAGTTACCCACCATTCCCCACCCACCGAAGTTAATGGCATTAAATTCATATCATAAACATCTCCTCTGAATTGCAACAGCGTGGTATGGTGGAGTAAACTTTAAGGCCTCTTATAAGCATAGTATACCGATATTTCCCGTTCACCGAAGCTATAGTCGTCAAATTAATAACATAGAGATCGTCATCGACAACGAACAGGACTGTGGTGTCTAGCATACCTTAAGCCCCGTATAAGCACAGTTGTCTACCATTTTCAACCCACCGAGGCTAAGGTAACCAAATTCATAACGTAGACATCACTTCCGACGAAGAAAAGGACCGCAGGGTCAAGTACTCCTTAGGCCTTCGTATTAGCATAGTTGGCTACCATTTCCCACCCACAGAAGCTAGAGTCACCAAATTACTATGATAGGCATCACCTCCGATGACAGACAGGGTGGTAGGGGTATGTACTCCTTAAGCTCTCTTATAAGCATAGTTTCCCGACGTTTCTCACCCTCCGAAGCTACGACCACCAAATTCATATTACAGTTATCACATTCGACTGCATCAAGGAGATAAGGACAAAAAGCCTTAAGATCTGTTACAAGCCTAGTTGGTCAGCATATCTAAATGTTAGAATTTCGGGAACATGTAACAACCATCCACACACGTAAAGAAAAAATAAAGGCAGGTATACATACAAGTGCGTCGCAAATTTACAGTTGCATGTAGGAGAGTACATTCTGAAATAGCACACACATATGCATTGAACTGCATTCACTCGACAATCACCCATCATCGCCCTTGTCGTCTGCTACCATAGGTGTCTGCCAAATCGGATCCTCCTCAGTGACTTCGAGCCTCCCGTCGTCAACCAAAGTTCAGTTTTAACACATATATATAAATGTGACCAAAATTGTACATAGAAAAACGCTAGCATGTGTAACATCGACAAACAACTATATGCGAAAAAAATAAAGATATATAAAATTAAATGCATCAATGATTTACATAGTCGTGGGTAATGATAAGAAACATATATAATAATAATAAACAATCACTATCAGTACAACACAAGGGCCTGCAGTCCGAGTCATTGTTAGCCTTGGTAACACTTAACAAACAGCCATGTACAGAAAAATAAAGTTTTATACAATGATACCTATAACAAGATGTACTTAGTCGCAGGTTACACTAAAATATGTATGTGTTAAGATAATTTAACACCATCAGCCTAACACAAAGGTCAGGGAAACCAAGCATAATATATACNAAAATATGTATGTGTTAAGATAATTTAACACCATCAGCCTAACACAAAGGTCAGGGAAACCAAGCATAATATATACTGAAAAGCCAAAAATCTGATACGCCTGCCTAATATCGTGTAGGGCCCCCGCGAACACGCAGAAGTGCCGCAAGACGACGTGACATAGACTCGACTAATGTCTGAAGGTATGCAGGAGGCAATTCACAACATGAATCCTGCAGGGTAGTCCACAAATCCATAGGAGTGTGAGGCGGTGGAGATATCTTCTGAACAGCACGTTGCAAGGAATCCCAGATATGCTCCATAATGTTCATGTATGTTGATTTAGGTTGCCATTGGAAAAGTCAAAAGTCAGAAGAGTGTGCCTGGAGCCCCTTGGTAGCAACGCTCGACATGTGGGGTGTCGCATTGTCCTGCTGGAAGTGTNAGCACGTTGCAAGGAATCCCAGATATGCTCCATAATGTTCATGTATGTTGATTTAGGTTGCCATTGGAAAAGTCAAAAGTCAGAAGAGTGTGCCTGGAGCCCCTTGGTAGCAACGCTCGACATGTGGGGTGTCGCATTGTCCTGCTGGAAGTGTCCACGTTCGTCGGAATGCACAATGTACATGAATGGGTGCAGGTGATCGGAGAGGATGCTTACGTATCCGTTACCTGTCAGAGTCGTATCTAGACGTATCAGGGGCACAATTTCACGCTAACTGCACACGCACCATACCATGTCAGAGCCTCCACCAGCTTGAAGAGTCCCCTGTTGACATGTAGGGTTCATGGATTCATGAGGCTGTCTCCATATCAGTACACGTCCATCCACCCGATACAATTGGAAACGAGACTCGTCAGACCAGGCAACGTGTTTCCTGTCATCAAAAGTCTAGTGGCGGTGTTGGCGGGCCCAGGCGAGGCGTAAAGCTTTGTGTCGTGCAGTCAACAACGGTACACGAGTGGGCCTTTGGCTCCGTAAGCCCATATCAATTATGGTCCGTTGAATAGTTCACACGCTATTACTTGTTGATGCCCCAGCATTGAAATCTGCGCCAATTTGAAAAAGGGTTGCACGTCTGTCACGTTTAATGATTCTCGTCAGTCGTCGTTTGTCCCTTTCGTTCACGGTTTTTTTCCGGCCACAGCGATGTCGAAGATTTTATGTTTTACCGAATTCCTGATATTCACTGTACACTCATGAAATGGTCGTACACGAAAATCCAAATTTTGTCGGTACCTCGGAGATGCTATGTCCCCTTCTCTCGTTCACCGACTATAACACCACGTTCAACCTGATTTAAATCTCGATAACCTGCTATTGTAGCTGCCGACCGCATCGCGTTACTCTGATTGGTTCCATACCTCTGTTATTTGCATACGCACGCATATACCAGTTTTTTTGGCTCTCCAGTGTATATGAAACTGCTCTGTACACGAACTATCTGTCATGTAATATACAATAAAGAACTAACTTATATGAATGTGCATCATGAGCACGATGTCATAACGAGTCACAATATGTAAAAAAATACCCGATGAAGCCACAGTCCATAAGAGTGATATCAGTGTTGCTATCACGTCAAGAAGTTTAGTAAAAGCTAGAATGCACACTGACATAAGAAAGGACGATTGATCACAACTGCCAATCGCAAAAATGACTACAATGTGTCAAGTGCGATACACATTATGCGACATGTAAAGAATGTGTTCCTTTGCTTGCCACAAAACCGCATACATTCTAAACCACTAGTCGCGCAAGACAGACGACCCTGCTACATGCTGAGACAATCAGATTTTTTAAAAATAATTATAAATGCGAATAGTTATATGCATTTATCAACAAATTCATATTGCGCGAGCATCGACTACTGTATATTATGTTAGGCGAAAAATTTGTTATTGTGAAATGCGGGAACGATAAGGTAACACTGCTGCATACTGATGCAAACTGACAAAAAAAATATATAAAGGAAAATAGTTAAAAGCACTTACCAAACATCGGAATCGCATATTACACATGCATGTCACTTTACGAGAGGAATTCAGTTATACAGTACATGGTAACAATTTATTTCGTTCTAATATATCAAGCTGGAAATATTAGCATGTATCTTTAAAATATAGCTTCGAATAAACTGGTGTTTGTAGAGGATATCGCATCTGTCTACCCTACTCACCTTTAGGTCTATAAAAAGCCACTTGTACTACCAGACATCGCTCAGAACTTATTTCTCTCGTCGAGAGGTCATAGTGAAAATGATGGGATGCTGTTCTAGTGGTCAGAAAATGTTATATGCTATCATGTCATATGGAAAGATTAAATCTCTTGTAGCACTCGACCAATATAACGAGCTTGCATACCTGCCTAAAGATATTCTTCTCGCATGTGCACAGTACGAAATAAAATCCACGTACAAACACCTACATGTATATCTGCAACAGGCTGTCTCCATTACCTAAGATGATGAGAAGGTAGTACTACTCTTAGGAACACGCCACATCCCAGGAGCTGGTGTAAGATATATCGGGAGCGCGCAGCAGCATCAGCAAAATAAAAACAAGGCAACCCCAACACTATAAGATGAACGAGTGTAAAGAAGTTGACAGGCCGAACTGTCGACTTCGCAGGCCAGATATCGACTGACCTGATAAGGTAATATATTTCAGTCTAGCAACCATGTTGACGTCTGCACCACACAGTCAGAAGTCATTTACTGAGTCAGCCCGAGACGGGCAACGCAAACTAACATGCAGTGTGAACAGTATACAAGCGAGCTTCATGTAAGAATGGATGTCGTTTCGTCGACGAGTATGGTGGTGGAAAGCAGAACATTATGACTACATTTATCTACTACGATCGGGCACTCTGTTACAATATGAAGACTGAATCAATGGTTGAAGACTTACCATCTGTTAAACCATCGGCATCGTCAACAGCAAGGATCTCTGAAGAGTCGCTAGGAGCATTTCAGTAACACTGTTACTATTGTGGAAATACTTTTAGTAAAAGTTGTAAGGCACTCCGACATGAAAGTGGCCATTGCATATTCAGCCCAGCATACAAGGCGTTCTACTGTGATAACTGCGAGGTTGTGTTTACACGCAGTGATGGCCTGTATAGGCATAACAAGACGTGTAAAGGGAATGGTTGTTGTTCATCAGGAATCGAGTGCAAGTGTAGTTGCAAGACTTCACTAACCACAACAGTGCCAAATTTTTTGAAGATAGAAACTGTCCCTTTGCCATTGTCTACAAGAATTACCCATATGATAACTGCTCTGTTGTATATGCGAATAAGTGTGTATTGAATGCTCACAGAAGGAAATGTTCTGCGAGAACAGTCACCGTAAATGTTTTGCTCGAATGAAGAATAATTTGTGCGTGTATAAAATTTTATGACGTATTCTTATTAGGTCAAGAATGTATAATAAAATAAAGTTTATATAAAATGTATATGATATTCTTGTATCTTAACCCACCCTAATATTAGGTTCACCTCCATCACTAGGGAAAAAACTACCAGATTTTGTCTAAGTCTGAAAAAGTGTTAATATTTTTGTATAGTGTCAAGTCTCGAAATCAGGTCCCTACCGACGGCTGCTTAAGGAATACACACAGAAGCTTTCGCCATTTTTGTTGCTCCAGTCGCCTACTAGAGTGCACGACCATCGTCTGCTAGGGTCGCTGTGGTCTTCAGACATCTTTGTTTCCCCTGTCACCAGTCAGGGGGCGCTAACACCGTTTGCGTTATCGATGGCGGCCACTAGTAGCAATGGTGTCGACACAAATGTCCAAATTCCGACGTGTAGCATGCAGAAAACCTACCCATGCATGTAGTAAGTACTCTGTGCAAGTAGCTCAAAAAATGCCAGACGCACGAGGTTTCGATCCAACCTCCAATGAGTGCTGCAGCTCGACGGTTACTATAGCACAGATGGACTGCAGCAGTGTTGTTCGACTGTGAGGGCTACAAGTCGCAATAAACAACATCAGCCTAACACATAGGTTTGGGGTACCACGTGCAACATAAAAGATCGCTCCATACATTGCACGACTAATGGTTTAAAATGTATGATGTTTTGGATGCAAAATAGTAAAACATGAATATTTTATAAGAAATTTGGTACATTAGCAGAATCGTCTCGAAATCCACTTTTGAAAAATTGCTATAGGTTCAAGTTTCAAAATATCACTACTCCTCACATAGCACTTTCCAATATATATATATATATATAAATTTGACCAAACCTTGGCTTCTTAACACTTTAATTGCGCAATGTGTAACGCAAATTAAACAGTGTTAAATATACCTTATAATACAGTTTCGTTTCAACAAAGCCACTGCATTTTGTGAACACTAGTGAAACAATTCTAACAATCTTACTCAGCACTGAAAGTAAATTTTCCCCGAATAGTCGGAAATAATATCTCTGAAAGTGTAAAACATAGATTAATTTTCCAGTACTAAAGTTGGCAGAGGAAACCAGCAATCTTAAACTTACTCCAAATTTTTCTATTAAAAAAAAAAAAAAATCCTATTTTATTAATAATATTGTTTTCGACTATGAGACTTTTAAATAATTCAAAAGTTGGAAACTTAGATTTCTGTTACGATATATTTACGAATTTCACCAGTTTATTTACAGGTATTTTCTCGGTATTCGGTATTAGTGCTTCTTTTTGTTTTGTGCATTTCCGTCGACTATATGTGTTGGTGTGAGTGTGTGTATGCGAAGGGAGGTAGCAGGATTTGGGACGTTACATTTGTACAATCCTCAAACAATTCCTGTGAAGTCCAAAAGTTGTAGGTGGTTATGGTTGTTTATTATAAGCTATTTATCTCGTACGTTCCCAATTCCTGGTGACATCAAGAAGGGTAATATTTTTTTTTAAAAAGCAAACAACATAGCTTTTGCAAAGGGTTTGATGAAATAAAAAAATTTTTTTATGCTTATGTCTCCAGGTTTTTAAATTAGATTTTAAAAATTATAATAGGAATGCAAACATCAAAAATGTTATAATTCTCAGGAGCTCCAATTTTATTCAGAATTCATTATAGCACAAAAAATGGGTTTGCAAATATATATCAAATGTAATTTATTTTCTAAACCCATTTATATACACACATTTATATACACACACACGCACATACGAATACACACATTTTTTGTGATATAAACTTAACCATTTAACATTAACTTAAACATAATACTGATCTTTGTATTATGCTAAATACCTAACATCATGCCAACATCTCATTGCTCTACACTCGGTTTGAATAAGTTACGTTAAACAATTTCACTGACTGAATAAGTGACGGCCAACTGCGTGCGGTGAATTAAATATTGTTTTATATTTAGTTAAGCCAAATAATTACGAGAAATAAAATTTTTCTCATAGCATTAATATTGCGCAATTTCCAGTAAATTATGAAGTTAAATATCTTATGCGAATAGTCGGGATTAAATTTACGACACCTCCACATTGCTTTCAGCCCGTTATCGTACCACCTAACCCTACGAACTGACCGTTGAAAATTAAAAGGCAAAAGTATTTAGTTTTAAAATATATGGTTTTATTTTTGTTTTTTGTTTAATTGATAACGTTAGGATTGTTAAAACAAATATTACTAATGACTGCACTTACTTCACCACATTAAATGCAGCAGAAACCTTCAAACAGAACGCGGTGACGATTACGTGTAACCGAAATACAAACGTAAAAACGGAATGAAAAATAGAATATTCATGTTTCCTTGTAAAATTGTGTTATAAAAGACGAAACTCACATTTTAGAAAGTATTTTGTATTGGTTTTATTAGTTTATGCTTTATTGTTTCATTCGATCAGCGTTGTTTAACGGCCATTTTTACAAGTAGTTTGGTGACCATTTCCATACGTTATTTAACTAATCCATCAGTCAAAAAACAAATCACTGAAAAACAATGAATAAAATGACTTATGCATCAGTGTAAAATGTTACTATACCAAAAAGTGGAGAAAACTGGCATTTTTTCACAAATTCATCAGTTAAATTCCCTGAAGTGACTTTTGAGTCAGTCAGACACTTTTAACATATAGAAACTGAGAAATTTTCACTGATTCAGATTTAGAGAATTCTGATAACAAACATAAATAATTAATTCACAAGGGGTACCCGGGTTACTACAACATGGTCAATAGTATATACAGTATAAAAATTATTATAATGCTAATTAATTTTATATTTGGTGAATTTATTTTAAATATTATTTTCATATTTTAGACTTCTGAATTGTTCGTGCCTTGGTCCTAACAAAAAAAATATTTTTAAGACAAAATTTCATTCCAATATTTACTTGAAATTCCTTTATTAATGGAAATATATATTCAAATGTTCCTTCAGGAGCAACGTCTGGCAGGCACATAGGACACGACGTACAGTATATAACGGCTTCTCATATGCTTGAAAGAAGCATGTTACAACGCGAGACGTTATACAACAAAAATTCTAATGTAATAAATTAACAAATACTAAATATTTGTGTAAAAATCTTTTAAATCACTTCCACTAGCACTCAGGTTACGTCGTGAACCTAAGATTCATGAAGATATTTTTCTGAAGAAATTTGCGCCATGCTTGGTGGAAGCAAATGAATGACGAATGAAGGTGTGTTGCTAATTAAATTGTTAACCTTTTCGATATATTGGCATCCAATAGGTCGCTGTGTTTCAATAGTATTGAAACACTACACAGAGTATATTAAAATAGTAATATTTAAAATCCCTAATATTTTCGTACATTATTAACAACAACAAAATTGTTATAAACCAAATTAACATTAAATTACATACATGAAATATCCTAATTTATAAATTTCAATCATCAAACGTTTATATTCACTGAACAGTTCCTGAAGCTTGAATAACTGGTAGGTATCCCTTCGCTGTTACATTAACAACATTATTATTTTTTTAATGTCTTTGACGAAACGTGAAATCTTGGGCCATCAGCAGATATCGATTACCTCTTTCTGTAGCAGGAATAGTACCCAGAATATATAATCCCATCCTCTCAACTAGAGCTCCAACATAGTATTTATGGAGGTGACCTTGTATCTTAATCCTTGGTCCCTTCCTCGAAGTGCAGCATCGCGCATTCGGCACTACTTCTCAGCATCCTCCCAACAATGGGGCCAGTAAAATCTCAGTATAACTATAAAATGTCTACTGGCTGCTGTATTACGCAGTTTCATTAAGAATTCGGGGACCTTGCATCCTAGAAGGACCAATCGTAAGTGTGTGTGTTTCACATCATTAATTTTCCAGTTCCTGCAAAGGGCTGACATCCAGCTTCTTTCCACTCTAGTATTAAGCACAAAGTGTAATCATTTAGTTGATATTTGTTATTCCCTGATCTCTCAATGTAGGTGACCCATTTCAAAACAGAGAACGTCGAATGCTTGTACTATGTACCTTCAGCATTTCACAGCCCATTTCTTCCTGGCATTCGTAATGACGGCTCAATGATTCACTTGGCCTCCCAGAAACTGCATCTGCATTGCTGTGAAGACATCCAGATCTGTACTGTAATTTAAAATCATATTCATGAAGATGATATATCCGCAGGGCTGTTTGACCTTCAGGACTTTTGAAATTTAGTAGCCAGTGCAATGAAGCATGGTTAAATCTTAGAATAAAACGTCTGCTGTAAAGGTAGGGTTGTAAGGGCAAAATTGCCTTCATCATGGCCAGAAGCTGACTTTGTGTAATACAGTAATTTCTTTCAAGTTTGTGCATTACCTTACTGAAGTATTCCAGTGGCGTTTCCTTTCCATCATTAATCTGAAATTTGTTATCTCCAAAGCCTACGTCACCAGCATCAGTATCCAGAATGAACATGTTTACTGTTTAAGGAACTTAGGATTGGTGGAGACCGTAATCTATCTTAGCTTAATTAAAGCAACTTCACATGTAGTGTCCAATAAAATATCTTTTTTTTTTTGTTTCAGACAGTTCATGCAGTGGCTTGGCAATCATGGCAACCCAGGTACTAACCGACGGTAGTAGCACATAATAACAGAAGACTCCACACTTCGGTTTTGTGAGGTGGTGGTAGCAAATATCTTATTACTTTGGTCTTCTTGGGATCTCTTTAGATTCCATGGACCAACACTATATGTCTCTAGATTTTCAATTTCTATTGAAAATGGTGCCACTTCTCGGCAACCAGTTTCATTTGGGCTGCAGCCACTTACTTGAACACGGAGTTTAGGCGTTTTCGGCGTTCTTCGAATGTTCTTCCTGTGACATCGATATCGTCTAGGTAAATCTGGCAGATGTCTAATGGGAGGACTTCTTCCACCAGGCGTTCGAAGGAGGTAGGTGCACTACACAGCCTAACAGACGTAACTTCAACGCCAATTTTCAGTTGACCCAGTGTCGGCGCAACATTTTGGCTTAACATCAAATGACTCTTGAGCCTGCGTTGGGACAGCGTAATTTTATTTGTCAGACACCAACCAATACACAGCCAATTACCAATCAAAGCCATTTGGAAATACCTGTGTAACCTGCTTATAAACTCCTATATAGGTTCCCTTCTCTAGTCGAACATCTCTGTTGGACATATTTTTCATTCTAACTGGCAGACTGCCAGAGTTTGACGAGACAAAAGGCCTTGCTATAACACCAGTGTCTGGCTGGATGCCATCTTTCTCTGCTGTTTCAATTAGACCCAAACGCTTGACAAAATTTCCTAACGCATAACTGCAATCAGAATTTTACTAGAAGCAGGTAGCAGTGGGTTGACAACATACTACTGGGCAGCTCACTGGCGGGAACAAATCCTGCCGTGTTGACACCAGCAACTCTACTGTCCACTCGTAGCACTCCAAATTGAAAATCGATACAGCACGTCAGCTTATGAATTACAACAAGCGCTAAAATACATACATATTCTATTTCTGATATTAAGAATGTATCCTTCTCTGACCTCTAACTAGTGTTGTCTCACCTGCTACTGGAATGAAATAGCATTGTTCCATGCTGTCATTGGTCAATCGCTGGAGGGATGGCCCGAGGATGTCAGGTCTTACTACTATTATGGTCACCCCAGAGTCGACGACCATCTGACAAGGAACATTATTCATGCTCCCATACAACTAATATGGTGTCAGAGTCCTTCGCCGAGAATGTGCCTGTAACATTGTTGGAGCCTTCCATCCAGCAAGGGGCGCGGTGGTGTACTGGTTAGACTACTCGCCTCCCATCTAGGCGAACCAGGTTCGATTCCCAGCGGGTCACTCCCGGATTTTCGCATGTGGGAATCGTGCGGGATGCTGTCGCATATAGGCGGGTTTCTCGGGGATATTCAGCTTTGCCCGCCCTTTCGTTCTGGTGCTTATCCATACTTACTTCGCTTCATACTCATCGGCTCTCAAGACACTCATGTTAAGAGAGCCCAAAACTCTTCACTTACCCACTCAATCCAGTAATCACTTACCTTTGCTCCTCAAGATCAGTGTTTGCTAGTTTACCGAATGCTTAGCACTCTCACCTGCGTCTGTTACCTATTTTCCTTTAGCTGCTTGTTCAGTAGGCTCTCAGGAACCCCTGATGTCCACATGGGCGAGGGGTGGTGATATCTCTCATGGCAATCTGCAATTCCTTCAGTGATCATCTTGATGCTGTCGTCGTCTTCGCGCAGTATTACTGCCCCACCGGATGTCAGTGTGTTGATACCTGTCCTTTGACTCCACGTGCAGTGCCCCAGCCAGGACGTTCTACGTGGTTTGGGGGCGTGGCCAGGCGACAGCTTTCCGTACCTCAGTATCGGCGATAGCATCAATGAAGATGCCAACTATG
This sequence comes from Clitarchus hookeri, assembly GCA_002778355.1. Lineage (NCBI taxonomy): Eukaryota > Metazoa > Arthropoda > Insecta > Phasmatodea > Phasmatidae > Clitarchus > Clitarchus hookeri. The sequence goes on from NQII01001829.1 coordinate 23,271, forward strand.
CTGACTTCCCATGCCTCCTTGAGGCACCCCTCCAGAGACCTGTGGGACAGCCGCATGACGTCCTGCCATAGTTCCTGTAGTGTCTCTCCTGGTCGCTGGGTGCAGCTTCGAAGTTGGTCATGGTAGGCATGTCGCATGGATCGATCAACGAATCGCAGCTCCAAAGCCGTCACCCATTTGTCTCACGAACGAGTGTACTTTTTTGACAGTTCTGAAGGCAGTCCTGTTTACAGTTTTTTCCGTGTTTAGTGAAGTCTCCCCACCACTGATGGTGTTAACGTAAACACACTGAATTGGCTGTCAGCCTACCCAATATTTTACCTTGGAAGTAACTTTGCACATTACAATTTTCAGAACTGTCAAAAAAGTGCACCCGTTCGTAAGACAATTATTTACTCAGTGCAGGGCTCTCTGTACAGCCGTAAGTAGTAAGCCCGCTGTTCATCTGACCAGTCATTCAGGGTGGTGATTCTTTCTAAGTGATGCTGGTACTTCCCCCATAGCATCTAACCATCGTAGGTGGCAGTCATAATGGCGACCCTCTTCTCTACTCCTGGCTGTCACACTTATACCGCAGAGAGGCTGGCAACACTCCGAAATTTCTTTATTGGTTACGATTTGTCCTTCTTCCCCACTTATTTAGTGATAGTGGAACTTCGCTGCTGAAGAAATTGCTGCTATCCCATATTCAGTGCACCCACTTCATGTTTTGTTTCATCCCCAACACTCCATCTTTCGTTTATAATGTCCATTGTATTATTTACAATGTCCGTTATGTTATATGAACTGTCCATTCCTTAATTTATTCTGCCCATTCTTTAATTTACGCTGCCAGATATTTCATTTACACTGTACATCATTTCGTACACATAAAATGTAAACATTTCCATTAACACTAAAAAATTTCTTATACACACAGTGAATTCGCGTTATTACTTACTCGCTAATTAATGCCTTCTATTTTCCTATCTACATTTTCACATACTAGGTATATTTTATTATCTACACATTTAATTTTCTTTTCTACTAAATAACTTACATTGTTATTAGGTGATTTACATTCTCTTTAAGAATTTACGGTTCCGTTTACACTTATACTTACTCTACTAATTTAGGTATTTACAATTTCATTCGCATTATTTATATTTTCTTTCAAGTAATACATTTTGCACTCATCCGAAATATTTGGCCAACTACATCTTCAACAAATACTTGCAGTGATACCAGATCAGCAGTTTTGATCTCATAAGCATTCACTGCGATGCTTGCGCAACAATAATTATTTTGTAGGCTACAGCTACTGCGATTTATTAATTTTACTATCACTCATTACTATTCTGTTGCCTCGGTTATTTACAATCAAATGACTCCATCCCACTTCCGACACTCCAGTGTTATAAAGCGCCTGGTGCGCTTCTTAGATCGTCAGAGATGGATGTCATAATAAAAAATGTAATTAATTCATTTGTTTTCGATGTTATAAAATACACTCTGATTAATTCTACAACATTAAACTGTCTACGTCGACTATTTCACATGTTATCCTATCAGTGAGAGCTATATTTAATTCCATCTCTATTATAATTGCAATAATTGCCTAGCACTGTCTTTATACTAGCTATCGTCACTAATACATCACGTATTGTTTACGCATATACGATCAAAAGTACATTGTTTTACATTAACATTAGCCCAATAGCTATTTAGGATCACATCAGTTGAATAGTCACTGTTATATTACGGAACAACATTACAGTCAAAATAGTCAACATTTTGAAATAAGCGTCCGACATCACTGAAAAATACAGATGTATAGTTTCCTTAGTGCGTTATATTTTGTAGGCTGTTTACGGTGAAGAGAGCACTTTTTAGGCATTGTTTACTGTTCATTTCAACAATGTTTTATCCTTTAACCACCTTTTTTTAATAAATATAGCCATGTAAGTAATAAACACAGTGTGTTTATTCCACCGCTTTTGGAAGTTAACGTATAAGGGTAAAATAATTTATATTTATTGACTATTATTCCGAATGAGAGGGTTTTCAAAAGTGCTCACTTTACCGTGAATAGTCTACAGTTAAAGAGTTTGTAGGAATACGTTTCACTGGTTCCAATTTTTTAATGTCCACAGACACACGTGGATACCCACAGGAGAGGAATCTAATAATTACGCCTTCTTCCGTAAAGTAACTAAAAAGCAAAATTGGACACAAAAGTAAAAAAAAAAAATTAATTGAGTATTAGCAGGAGTAAACGTACAATAAGTCACTGTGTTATATATACGATTTATTAAAATATGCTGTAAGTTAACAAAAGTTAGAAGCCCATTTTATTTGAGACTATAAAATAACGTGTAATAAATTTTCAAAATAGTTTTCATCATTTCGCGGAAAAAATATTTGTCTACCTGTGACCTCAATATTTCTAGCAGAACTGCATTGAATTACGTATTAAAATATAGTGTTTATGTTATGTTAATATATTTATAGAATAAATTATTTGCTGCTCTTTCCATTTTTTTACGTCGTGAATTAATGTTCGTGAATATTATTTCCTTTTACCATAATTATGTCATCACTTTGCAATCACTTTTCAATTTAACGAGTCTCCCATTAGTATAGGATCGCAAAAAGTGCTGTTTCACTGTTGCACTACTGATTCATCACATACTTCCTCGATATAAATATTAATGCTTGTAAAGTTTAGGCAACATTCTCATATCGTCTCTCGCACCACTTGAATATTATTATGAAACGTTTGAAGAGCCTGAGAAATTAAAGGCATATCATATGATAGTCATTTCCTCCTCCGATACCAGATACCAAGTGTGCTGATGTTCGTTTTGTGCTTGCCCCATTGTCTATGAAGATAGGAGTAGATAGATGATGCAGNTCCTCCTCCGATACCAGATACCAAGTGTGCTGATGTTCGTTTTGTGCTTGCCCCATTGTCTATGAAGAAAGGAGTAGATAGATGATGCGGCGTAAATGTGGTCTTTTGTATACGCTTTGGCAATAAAGCCATCCGAAGTTAATTCCGTTTTTGAGAGATAATAGTCAATATTTTAAATTTGAAGCTACCGGAAAATTTTCAAAATTTTATTTAAAAAAGTAAATATTACATTCATATTTAAAATTTTATTAATTTAACATTAAATTATGTATGAAACATAATATCCAGTTATTTATAGCTACAGGCAGACAGCGTACAAATTGGAACAAAACATTCTTAAAATATTATCATTAAAGGGTGTTTGATTGAACATGTGGCATATTTGAATTAATTACATTTTTATTTTATACAAATTTACTCAATAAATAAGCGTTTTTTCTCAATTAGTGTATTGAGAGCACGAATTTTCGACATAAAGTAACTTTTTGGCTCTTCAAGAAAGCTATATTGACTGTAACAGTCGTCCACAAATTTACATTAAGTTACATATATTGAATGAGAACTCTATATGACCAATGGGCTTTCGTTTAAGTAAGACATGGTAAAATAATTTTATAGATATTCTTTAAAATAAGAGCTAAGGAACAGAATAAATCTTGTAAGAGTATACGTTCATAATTTAAGACAATTAATTGACACAACTCTGTAGTGTCGGTGTGAAACATACGTACACGATGTTTGTTTCGAAAGTTCATGAACTTGCAACACTGTGCCAAATCTACTGAAGTGTAACCACTATGACTGTCGTTCATGATGTTAGTCAAGATAGGCTTTGGCGTGCTTTGTTAAGTAAGTAAAGCCAATGTGCAGTTATAATTGGGTTTCCTTGCTATNTAGTCAAGATAGGCTTTGGCGTGCTTTGTTAAGTAAGTAAAGCCAATGTGCAGTTATAATTGGGTTTCCTTGCTATAGAAGTCGGGAGGCTGTGTGTGTTACAATGGTGGATGATGACATGGCGTTGAAAACCATGCAAAGCTAAACAAAAGTGGCGAGGAAACTTCTGGGATGATTAAACAATCTTACGGCGAAGAAGCAATGGGTTGATCGGCCGTATTCAAGAGGTGGAATCATTTTAAGAAGGGCGAAAGCAATGTGCAGAATCAACCGAGAAGTGGGCACCCAGCAACGCATTTAAAGAAGACACGTAGTGAAATAAAAAAAAAAGCTCCAAGAAAAGAAGTTTTATTTATTCAGAATAACGCTAGGCCAATGTGATACCACAGGTTTTGGAAGATTTGGAGTAAAGTCTCAATTCTCCATAGAGTTCAAACCACACACCTCGCGACATCTAGGATTTTCCAACACTTAAGAAACAGCCTGCAACAAGAAGTAGAAGCTGCCATATCCACTATTTTACATTCTCTCACAAAATGGCCAGCAACATGTGACTAAGATGTAAATGCATCTCTGGAAAAAGGTGTAATGAGCGTGAAGGTTGCTGTTTCGAGAATGTTGCTTAGTAAAAAAAATTACTTCATGCTTTTGCTCTATTTTAAGAAATAAAAATATGACTTTGTCTTAAAACATCTGTAGTAGAAGGAAAACGAATAAATTACTATAGTTGAAGTTTATGAATGTTAACAATGTAAATAGATCCATATTTTTGCTAACGGTTACGTTCAACTGATTGGATTCAGTAATTTAGACTTAATGGCAGCAACTGTAATGTAACTATTTAGAGATTAGTGTAAAGGCTAAAATGTGTTTGCAGTCAGTTTCCGAAATTTTTTCCAAGCCACATTATTTTGGGACCCACTGATAAAATTTATACCGATAAAACAATTGCATTGCGTTATTTTATCATTTATATTTTTGGTGGGTAGGAAGGTAGGTAGGTAGTTGGGCTTACCGTCTCGTCGACATCGAGGTCATTAGATACAGAGCAAGGTGCTCAGGGAAGAGGGACTGGGGCAGGAATGGGGAGGAATCGGCCTTGGCCATTGTTAAGGACACATCCCAACATTCGCCTGGAGTGATTTTGGGAAATTATGAAAAACCGAAATAAGGATGGCCGAACCTAGAATCGTAACCGTGTCCTCCGGAATGCGAGTCAAGTGAGTTAGTTACCACTGTGCCATCCCGCTCGGTTTGATTTTTGGCGCGCTTGTCAGAACACTNGAATGCGAGTCAAGTGAGTTAGTTACCACTGTGCCATCCCGCTCGGTTTGATTTTTGGCGCGCTTGTCAGAACACTCTCTCTTGCCTTTCTATTTCTCTCTCGCCCTTTCCATTCATAACTAGCTGTCTGACTGACCAGTTTTCTTTCTATGCTTCCTGCGCTTGCTGTTCGCAAGATCTCAAAAGCTGAATTTCTTTATTTCGTGTAATCTATAAATCAGTGTCTAAACATATCTGATATAACACCATATTTGGATCCGTTTATACACTTTGCCAAGGAAACACAAATCTTGCAGATTTATTCTGCGACATATTAAAATATTAACTTTTTATGCTTGTGATTTCTTTCACAAACGCAGCTAAACTTCTCTGAAACATTTTCAAAGGCGAATACCAATATTATACCAGCAAAAAAGGTAACGCAGGTAACCCAATTCTTAATACTACGGCGTGTGACTGGGGACAGCATAAACTGAAGAAGAGGTAGACTGATTTGCTACTTACGCACACTTCTCAAACCTTGGTTACATTGGTTCATGACATACCCTTAAAACTGTCAAAATTGCCTCTTGAAACCATAGACTCATGATGTGATAGGCCTTGTTTTGTCTTCTGAACATGTCTTCCATACTTAACATTTAAACACATATATTCCCTGCAATACAAGGATATATTTATTTGTAACTATTTGAGGAAGAAGCTAGCAAAACTACTCTTTTACATAAATTAAAAAGAAAACTATTTCGACATTGATTGTTTTTCATTTTACATCTCTGCATATAATAATACGCATATTGACTCGAAAATTGAGTTTCCCTATTATTTGTAAAGTTCAAATTTGACATTTTCTACAAAACTTAAATTTATTTTTCCAAACGTATGGTTGCATAACAAAACTCTCATTTTCCAATATCCAATATGGCTTCTGATGCTTTTGTACAGTTCCAAAACTACCCTCCTCTTTGCGGAAGAGGAGTGTGTGATTTGAAAAGCGATTTAATGTTTAAACATTAAAGGATTACATACAGTCAATTTAACATTATACCAGAGAAAAAACAAAGTTTCAATATTTTTCTTGTGACATAAAATTGGAAAGCTTTCGTAAGTTTACAACAATTTCCAAAGTGTGAGCATAAAGTGGCATATTATTTATTTTATTAGATGTTGATAGTTGTTTAGTATTATCATAGAATAGCTCTATCCGAATAATTGTAACATCTGACTTATATTTAACTCTGACTTTAATATCAGTTTTCGGACACCTGCAATTGTTGAATGCTCTACCTGTCGGCAACTTCAAAACCAAATCAATTTGCGTATACAGGTAGCCATGCTTAAAATGATTCGATGATTGAACTTACGGTTCATAAATTAAGAGCTGTATTATTTTACCAACAGCTCCAGGCGATATACTTTGGTAAAACAGTGGTTTTCACAAACAGTAGGCAGCTGCACATGCAAAACTTCACTGGTTGTCAAGGATAATACAAGGCACCTCAAACCAGGAATACTTTCACAATTTATCACTGGCTCGAAGATGAACTTTATAAAGTTTCTAAAGAAATACACATGCTGTGCTTGGCTTTGACGTTGCTGTTTGTGACTGTAAGTCTGTTGTGCAAAATGTTCTGAAGCTTACATCAGAGTGGCACTTCAAGTTGTCTGAGGCGAAATCCATTACGAAAGTGATACCAGTACCGACGTAGCAATCATAAAATAACGAAAGACTGTAGGCAACATAGTTGATACCTGATAAGCTGCCAAACATAGTTCCTGCAAAAGAAGCAAAATCACATGGCGTGGATAAGCTTCTATCAAAGCACTTTGGCAAAATATGGAGTGACATTGCTAACCCCTAATACTTTATAACTGTTATTGATTCACAGTCTCAAGATGTTTACCAAATTGAAGTAAACCAAGACGGATAAAATGTTGAAGATATACACTATATGTAAATATAAACCTAAATTTATTTAAAAACGTGTTTCACAATTTCGTTAAATACATGTAACACTTTACATATAGCCTATCGTGCCTACCAGTTCTGTAATGTTTCCAAACCACCATTGTCTAGTGCGTATATCTTCAGAACTGCTCTTTTCCAGTGATATTCAACAAAACTAACTTTTTGCAAAATATGTTATTACATATCGTCAGTATTTTCCAAATTTACACAATAGAAACAGGCAGATATTACACATTCATACTACAAAGAATTTCATGCAAAAGAAAAATTACGTTAAATAGATACATTTTGTGATTCCTGGAAATTCTACTATAATGTATAAGGGCAGATTTTCTACCCACCTCCTCATTAAGACTTACGCCTTCATAAGAAATATTAAACTTGTTGGATAAAGGCGATAACAATATGAAACAGATGTTTACGATAAAACTGTAATAACCTTTGAAAGTGACTAATGGTTTTTAGAGATTTAATGTCAAAATAGTCGTTTAACGTTGTCAAACACAATTTGTTACTACAAAACTGGTGTGCGAAATAAACATAAAATGTTCTCGGCTATGGGAAGCAATCTATGANAAACACAATTTGTTACTACAAAACTGGTGTGCGAAATAAACATAAAATGTTCTCGGCTATGGGAAGCAATCTATGAGCATATCAGAGAAGCCCGAGATAGGAATCAGCAGTTTGGTCTGGCTAACAAGTAGTAAAACTTGTATGTTTCTACTATCTGCTCTTATTTTATTAATCCTTGATTACAATGATGTGTAAGAAAACACGTCCTTAAAAAGGGAGGCCTAACTGGTAATGGTTTGGGTTTGAACCATGTTATATTAACTTTCATAACAGTTAAATTGCGGACAAAACTCGAATTAGCGAAGACGATGGCCAAGGTACTCACTAAATGGCTACCGAGGCTCCGTCGTGTTGACTGGAAGCTTCAAGCTTCTGAAAAATTGACATACATAAAAATTAGCATTGTTTTGAGTGATGTCACTGATTAGGCACTATCGCAAAACAAGAGGAAGTAGAAACATATTTTTTTTTTTTCAAACTTTGACAAATGTACATTATAAACTTAAATTAGTGAGAATTGAACCAATTGAGTGGAAACAGTGAGAATTGAGCAACTGATATTCAGTGGCAGATAACTTATTAATGTAGTGGTTGAATTCCAATTATTTATTTGTGATTTCCCACTTAATGTAAAGAATGTCACTGCTATAAATCACTTGTTCCCAGTTAATTTTCTTGATTCGCTGGTCAGATGTAGCATATCAACTGACTTCCAGCAAAAAATTTTTCACTAATTGAAATCACAGATTCGGATTTAGAGTGTAATCACTTCCTTTGCGAAGCTGGCTGGAGCAATGGATACCGGATTCCCAAGTAAGGCTTGCATGTGAGAGACAATACTAAGGTTTAATTTAGGTTAGGTTAAATTAATATTGCAATCCGAATCATCCCTCCTACTCTATATTCACCAGTGACATACCAGTATTAGGTTGTGCTGTTAAAATACATGAATCATAAACTAAAATTTTNCCTACTCTATATTCACCAGTGACATACCAGTATTAGGTTGTGCTGTTAAAATACATGAATCATAAACTAAAATTTAAATTTTTTTTAAGACAGGCAAACTTTGCAGGTGCATATATATATTTATATATAAATGCGTGTATGTATTTATAAATATATGTAAATATGTTTTTATATGTGTGTATGTATATATACAGAATATTTCGTAACTATTGTTACAAACTTTGGTATGTGACTCCTTAAAAAAAAAAAATTACGAAAATGCCGTTTGGCTTGTACCCGGAAACTACGTCTAAGATTAGAAAACACCCAGGAAAGTTTGGCTTCAAAATTATGTTTACTTAATAAAATGGAAATAAATAAATGCTAAGGTACGATATTTTAATATTGTAACTAAATTTTTTTTCCCCATTTTATAAAATAAAAACATTTTTACAACAAAATTTTGGGTGTTTTCTCCTCACTTAGACGTAGTTTACGGACACAAGTCAATTGCCATTTTCGTAAAGTTTTTTCCTATAGAGTAAACTCCCAAAATCTGTAACAAAAGTTGCGAAACACCTGTTTTTATATTCTGTATATTTATATACATAATGATTCTAAAATCATGGGACAAACATTGAGGGGTGGTAGAGCTCACTAAAACAAGCAATTAATGAATAGGAATATATGGGCGAGAGTGACGCGTTGAGGCACAAACACAAAAATAACACATGAATTGCAACACAGTGTTTATTTACAACGTCGCCGCTAAATCCCTTTTTACAGCAATGTTTATAATAATTGCTCAAAATTGCTACCACTGACAGTAATGCAAGCNGCTAAATCCCTTTTTACAGCAATGTTTATAATAATTGCTCAAAATTGCTACCACTGACAGTAATGCAAGCTTGGTGGCGTCGGTGGAGTGATTGGCTAACAGATTCAAATACGCCGGGTATTTCACGCACGCCACCATTGTCAGCCAATCACACCATATGTAGAGGTCGCCAAGCATGCGTGACTGTTGGTGGATGCATATCCAGCAACTGTTTTAACATTTGCTGTGCGAAATCACACGTTAAGTATGCTGTCAATGAACATTTTATGTTTCCGTTAATGTGTTATGTTTTTGTGTTTGTGCCTCAACGCGTCACTTCCGCCCATATATTCCTATACAATAATTGTTTGTTTTAGTGAGCTCTACCACCCCTCAATGTTTGTCTCATGATTTTAGAATCAGTCTGTATTTACAAGATGATTAGCAGCACCCGTATCACACCTTATTCTCGGAAACAACATTACAACGGGGGTTAGCGAAAAAATGTTGATAACTATACTATATATGAAGCATCGATTGTAGTAATTCCATTCCCCCGAATATAGAGGTTGTAGGGTTACGGGGATGAGCTTTGAAATTGTAAATGCCAACAAGGGTAGAATATTGTTTCATTGGATAGATCGTATAAAAGGAAATATCATTTACAAAACAGTTATTTTCTGACGTGCATAGTTTACGCACAATAAAATTAATCATGTAAGCATATGGTTTCGACGTGCGTAGATTACGTACAATGAAAATTAACTAAAANAATCATGTAAGCATATGGTTTCGACGTGCGTAGATTACGTACAATGAAAATTAACTAAAACTATTTATATTATTACCACAATTAAAAGGAAATCAACGAAACATGTTGTTTTTTGGCTTGCATACATAGTTTACGTACAATCAAAAGGACGTCGGGTGTACTGTAAACACCGGTATGGTGTTAGAGAACTACCATGAACTGGAAACACTCATTCGCTCTCATCATTCTTAGGTGTTCTAAATGTCAACCATTCTGTATCAGAAACGACTCTGCTCTCTGTCTTACATTTGCAATTGCTCGTTGAACCTGAGCACTGATGAAAGATCATCATGCTGCTCTGATTCTGTCTTTCATGCAATGTAAAACGAATGACTGTCAGAATGAACGATTTTTGTGGCAAATGCCTTAGTAAATTTTGTTTCCTTTGAGACGAACTATCCAGCGATACTATATNACCATATGTAGAGGTCGCCAAGCATGCGTGACTGTTGGTGGATGCATATCCAGCAACTGTTTTAACATTTGCTGTACGAAATCACATGTTAAGTATGCTGTCAATGAACATTGTATGTTTCCGTTAATGTGTTATGTTTTTGTGTTTGTGCCTCAACGCGTCACTTCCGCCCATATATTCCTATACAATAATTGTTTGTTTTAGTGAGCTCTACCACCCCTCAATGTTTGTCTCATGATTTTAGAATCAGTCTGTATTTACAAGATGATTAGCAGCACCCGTATCACACCTTATTCTCGGAAACAACATTACAACGGGGGTTAGCGAAAAAATGTTGATAACTATACTATATATGAAGCATCGATTGTAGTAATTCCATTCCCCCGAATATAGAGGTTGTAGGGTTACGGGGATGAGCTTTGAAATTGTAAATGCCAACAAGGGTAGAATATTGTTTCATTGGATAGATCGTATAAAAGGAAATATCATTTACAAAACAGTTATTTTCTGACGTGCATAGTTTACGCACAATAAAATTGATCATGTAAGCATATGGTTTCGACGTGCGTAGATTACGTACAATGAAAATTAACTAAAACTATTTATATTATTACCACAATTAAAAGGAAATCAACGAAACATGTTGTTTTTTGGCTTGCATCATAGTTTACGTACAATCAAAAGGACGTCGGGTGTACTGTAAACACCGGTATGGTGTTAGAGAACTACCATGAACTGGAAACACTCATTCGCTCTCATCATTCTTAGGTGTTCTAAATGTCAATCATTCTGTATCAGAAACGACTCTGCTCTCTGTCTTACATTTGCAATTGCTCGTTGAACCTGAGCACTGATGAAAGATCATCATGCTGCTCTGATTCTGTCTTTCATGCAATGTAAAACGAATGACTGTAAGAATGAACGATTTTTGTGGCAAATGCCTTAGTAAATTTTGTTTCCTTTGAGACGAACTATCCAGCGATACTATATNAGAATGAACGATTTTTGTGGCAAATGCCTTAGTAAATTTTGTTTCCTTTGAGACGAACTATCCAGCGATACTATATTCGAACTCTCTTCCCCTTTGCACTTTCAAAGCTCACCATCCGTACCCTTACCTCGGTATGTTCGGCAGAAGGGAATTACTACCAACCGATGATTCATATAGGGTATAGTTATCACAATTTTTTCTAGCAAACCCCCGGTGTCATGTTGTTTTCGAGAAAAGGTGTGTTACGGGTGCTGTGAATAATTTAATGTATGTGCAAATTAGATGCCACAGAACTCGGCTTACTAACCACTCATTATTGGTTCACAGGTTTATGTTCTAAGAGCAGTTTGTTTTACATCTTACCAAAAAAACATGAGATTAAGTACTGGGTTTTTATGATCTTATTGGCCTAGAAACCCAGAGGAAGTGTCGTAGAATATGTGATAAAAACGGAAATATAAGAGGGAAACACAGGATTTTAATACTAACAATTTCACAAATGAATTCATGAAAATTCCCGAATCATGCTACAGTTGTATACCATTGCTAGGAAATCTTGACTTTGCAGACTTAGGGGCGACGTCTTTGCATGATGAGGGNGGAAGTGTCGTAGAATATGTGATAAAACCGGAAATATAAGAGGGAAACACAGGATTTTAATACTAACAATTTCACAAATGAATTCATGAAAATTCCCGAATCATGCTACAGTTGTATACCATTGCTAGGAAATCTTGACTTTGCAGACTTAGGGGCGACGTCTTTGCATGATGAGGGGTAACTGACGCGCTTAACAGCTTTTCTGAAGCAGGTTTCATCCCCGAGCGATATGGGCTTGTGCGGGCTACCCGGTAGGGAGGGGCTGTTTAGACGACCTGAAATTGTAGCATGCTCCGCGAGGTGGCAGCACCCTCGCAACATGCGCTGGGTGAAGCTGGAATGGTAGCAACTGCGACTCCCTGATGGCGGTAGTGGAGTGTTTGTAAAGGAGTGAGGGGGTGCCTAAGGGGTTGCAAAGCACTTCCCGCTCGTATAAGAGACGCGCGAATCACTAACCAAGCAAACAAGGGGCTGCGGCTCTGTAATTTGCAGCAGTTAACAGGGCATTCTGGGGACCCTTGCTTAGCTCCTTGTAAGCAGCCCTTGTGTATCCTTCCATGACATGTGAAAACCAACACGCTTCTAGACTCAAATAGAGGCATAGGATTTTTAAATGTTCATTTTAGTAGTCGAGTCAAATTGAATTATATTAACAGTGTTAAGCAAACCTCCCGTGCCGCAGTCGGTTGATGCACCACCAGTCTGGGTTGGGGAAGGTTCTGCATTCGAATACTGGGTAAGACATGGTTGTTTAAGTTATTGTCAGAGGGGACAATAAGGCCCACTTTCAAAGTAAATAGCTCCTGTACTTCAAATAATAAAGGCATCAAAAAATCGTTCAAATAAAATATGATATTTAGTAGGTGCTTTACCTGATTACAGTGATGAATAACTGCAGTAAGAGATACAATTAACATAAAGGTTAATTAAACAAAACCTTGTAAGCGGACCTTATTTACTGCACCGACATAAAATAAGGCTACTGTTATGAAATGTATCTAAAATCAGCCTGAGTAGAAAACAATTTAAATACGACGAACAGAACATATTTTCCCTCGCACTTTGCGACTATAAAAAATATTTTATTGGAAATTATAAAAATTACATTATATAAAAACACTGAAATATGGTAAAAAAAATGGTTGCTAGCATTATCAATTTTAACTTCAGGAGGAAATACTTGTGCCGATTTCATTTAAAAATAAGTAANATGGTTGCTAGCATTATCAATTTTAACTTCAGGAAATACTTGTGCCGATTTCATTTAAAAATAAGCAAGAATAGTAAAACCGTTTAGTGAACATGTGGCAAAATCAATCACAATTTGTTACAATTAAAAACAAAATTAAGGANAAGAATAGTAAAACCGTTTAGTGAACATGTGGCAAAATCAATCACAATTTGTTACAATTAAAAACAAAATTAAGGAGTGTACAAGATGTCAAAATTTTCCAAATGAAACATCTTTTGAATGAACAAAAACAAATTTGGGTAAAAAAAATCTAGCAACATTCACAGCAAATGTAAGCTTTCTTGTCGTTTTTTAAATTCCGATACATTCTTCATGTACCCAACCAAATCACTTTTTGCAAGCATGTGCGTGTCAGCCTGGTAGTCTTCTCTGCAAGCAGCACAGCACCAACTTTTTGTTGTAGGAACTAATGTCGAATTTCGTAAAGTTGCAGTAACAGCTTGTGAGGGTGCAAGTAGATTTTTCTGGAGCTTTCACAGATATTGATGGTTCATATATTGGTGCGAAAACGTCATCCAACTGATTTGTGTGCATGCGTCATTGTCGGTGACTCCTGCAAACAGTTTTCTTGTCAGCTTCTGTGCTTTGTGGTTCACTACCTTTTTGCGAGGAACTCCATGTGTTTCATTTGCTTTCTTGTGTGGTGTTGGCAAAATTTCTTGAAAGGGTGACTTTGCCTTCTTATTTCTGCATTCAGGATCAAGTGCTGCCAACCTTTCAGAAAGGGGTATTTCATCATTTGATTCCTCTTCTTCATGGTATGTGACAGTACTGGGAGCGAAGTCTACTCCAGGAATCACTTTGAGATCGAATGGATGAATTCTTGTTGCACGAAAACCATTTGTTATGTTGCTCAGAGTCATGGAATTGCTCCAAAAAGGAGTGTATACTTCAGAGAAAGTGTCCATTCTCAATTTCCTGTCAGGGTCTTCAGGGTCTCGGTCCCTTCAATGTACCAATTCAGCATCCCAATGATGTTCGAAATATCGGAACACCGATATGGGTGGTATTGCTTGGTAAACAGAAAACACTTATGGAATATTCTTCGGCTTTATCTACAATCGATATGTCCAGATGTGATGTTGCTCCATCCATTGAAGTAAAGTTTGACCTACAAGTTTAAATTTTGCCAAATGTTCCAGCCATTGGATAAAAACTTTACTTGGCATTGACTCCTTAGGGGTCATCATTAATTGTAATCCTGGAGGAAGTCCACGTTTGAAATTCTTCCTGCATTTTTTTCCTTTAAACGAAATCATGAGGGAATCACAGCTCCCATGGCAGTAATACATGCAACAGCTGTCACATTCTCAGCATGTTCATGATAGACAAAATGCACACATTTGGCTCCCTTAAGCACGAGAACATTTTGTTGGTGATGCAATATCATCCATATTAAATATGTTGGGAGTTTGCCCTTTAAGGTCAAGTTTGGTAATGACAGCTTTTAGTTTAATAAAATAATCTTTAACAATTACTGAATTCAATTTCTGAGCTCTTGCAGGGTTCATTGGCAGGGCATTTCTTCTAGAAATACGCAGGTATCATTTTATGAAGCCACGAAACCATTCGCTAACAGCTAATTTTTATACTTCGTTGAAGGGATGTTTGATGTTGTGTTTTCTCACGAATTTGAAAACATACCTATGCATAAGTACTGGCGTTAGTGGAAATCCTATATCAGCAAAGGGAATAATCCTTTCTACTAGATCTTTCGCTTGATTTTCAGTAAGAATCTTATAACAATCCGATTTTCTTTCCACGTTCCCAGAATTTAAATAATTTCTTAAAGTTCTGCGAGGGATATCACGGTGATTTTCAACATATCTTTGCGATTTCCCATTTCTTAGCAACTATAAAGCTTCCTCCATCATGCCGCGAGTCCAGTTGTCACTAAGGCCTCTGCATTTCTTGCCGATTGTGACAATCTGAAACATAAATAAAAACGTTTTCTATAAATTTAACTATGGATTTGACCATCCCCTTGCCACAATTATTCATTAGAACTTAGGTATATANGCAATTATTCATTAGAACTTATGTATATAATAGAATAAGAACTAAAGAAAAGCTGCCACAATAATGTCAAATAATTTTTCATGCTAACGTAAATAATTTTTAAAATATACTATAGAACTGTGTTCAGTTTTAAAGTTATCTGCCAAATGAGATTCAGAGGTAATTTCAGTTCCTAATTTGGATTGAGACAGTTAGCAATATCTATTGTTTTAGACAAAATATTTTTTATTCCTCTCTGATATGGCATAGACAACGTTTGGTAGATTAACAAGCATTATTGTTGTTTGTTTGCTTGACCTGTTATCATATCTGTAGACGTAACTATAAACGTATTAATCATTAACTCTCGACGATTACACAGGATATGGGAATGGATGAATTTCATCAATGTTAACTTTAAACTGTCTAACAGTCAATATATTAGCAATTAACTGACAGTAATTTTACATTCAAAAATGAAAAATCTTAAATGGCGCTGGATGTTCCACCTTAACGTGTGAAAATAATCATAATAACTAGAGTATATAGTGTATATTATGTAGTCCATTTTTATAATAATTTTGAGAAAATTTGGTTGTGTGTATATTCCGATCTCCCTTCCTCTGCTTAGGTATAACCTTGACACTGACTACTGCCAACTTACAGAACAAATGTTCACCATAGTTAAGCAACTAACACACGATAATCACACAAAAAACTTGTTGGTTACTGCAGAAAATAAGGCCCAACATGTATTTAATGTAGGCCTTATTTCATGCAACGTTGACATGTAGATTTCAGGTTATCCCGACTTTTTCTTTACGTCCGAACTTATCACAACCATGTCATTTAATTGTTGATTAGATACACAATGCGATAAAAATATTACATAATGCATAATTGATACTGAAATAGCATGACATTACTCCGAAAGAAATGTATAAAAACAGAAGTATTTTACCTTTCTCTACTTCTTCCGTGTCTGCTACACACACAATGAAATTCGCCAGTTTCTCTTGTCCACCGCTAGATGGTAGTCTAGGTAGGTTACAGAATGGGTAGGATGGCCAAAGAAAAAAAAAACCCTTCTAATATGTAAATAAGTGCTTGGAGTTTATTAGGTCATAAGTTAGTTTGTAAGCCGTCCTGTGATTAGCCTTCAGGCATAACATCGATGAAGGTTTATAAGCCCTTTACAATCCTATCCAATTTACCGTGTTACAAATCCTTAAAATAAGAAATTGTATCATACAACAACAATATTTTGCGAATGGAACATTCTAAAAACTTATTAAATTCTGATTAGAGAAATATTACAATAATTTTTCTAACAAGTGTTTAAGTAACGAGTGACGTCGGTTAGGATAATTATTCACGCCATATAACATTTAAATAATGTTTTAATATATGTAATTATTATTTGTCTTTAGGTATATGTTTTTTAGACACAAAAAGATTTTGAAGTAACTGTAAGCATGAATATTTAGTAAAATCGAAGGCTATTTAATTAGTAACCCGCGGACGACATGAAACCAGAAAGACTCTCAGACTGGCCAGTAATCAAAATATTTTATCAGCAATTTATTATATAATGGTTTCGAACATAATTACCTAATTAGCGTAAACCGTGCAATAAAAATAATTATTATTTCATCAATCATATGTTAACGTAAATAAAGTTATTATATAAAAGTGAGCCACGCCCTTGTAATAAGTAAGTGTCGTCCGTCAAGTATTGTAATTATATGATGTAGCCCGATGTGAAACCTTGAATGGAACATTCTAAAAACTTATTAAATTCTGATTAGAGAAATATTACAATAATTTTTCTAACAAGTGTTTAAGTAACGAGTGACGTCGGTTAGGATAATTATTCACGCCATATAACATTTAAATAATGTTTTAATATATGTAATTATTATTTGTCTTTAGGTATATGTTTTTCAGACACAAAAAGATTTTGAAGTAACTGTAAGCATGAATATTTAGTAAAATCGAAGGCTATTTAATTAGCAGCCCGCGGACGACATGAAACCAGAAAGACTCTCAGACTGGCCAGTAATCAAAACATTTTATCAGCAATTTATTATATAATGGTTTCGAACATAATTACCTAATTAGCGTAAACCGTGCAATAAAAATAATTATTATTTCATCAATCATATGTTAACGTAAATAAAGTTATTATATAAAAGTGAGCCACGCCCTTGTAATAAGTAAGTGTCGTCCGTCAAGTATTGTAATTATATGATGTAGCCCGATGTGAAACCNTATCCGTCAAGTATTGTAATTGTATGATGTAGCCCGATGTGAAACCTTGTTGAATAAACCTGGCCAGTAGAACCATGCGGACTGTCTGAAAGCAAACGTCATAGAGCAAAATTAATGCTGAAATATGTTTGTAACGAGGGTAAAACAGTAATACTCCTCCGGAAAAGAAATATGTATGATGATATTCTCTGCAAATACTGCTACTATATATATATTTATATATATATATATATATATATATAACAATACATATATTTATAGATATATATAAGTAATTTGCCTTACTAGAATATTGTGAATTAACCAATTAATAATTTATTGGTGACTATAAAATAGGTTTTATTTTGTAATCACAAATAAAGATGTTTATTTTTACGGCGAAATAATATTTTAGCCACGGAGAGAAAGTAAAAGCATGTTAAAAAATATAAACGTTGTTTTTAGGATATATCTATTATCATTTGCTCCTTTAGTGATACAACCCTGTACCGATCTTGCTGGACGTCTGGCTCTGTATTACGAGGTTCATATGAGAGTGAAATTCAAATGGGATCAGCAAAACAATTAACGCTCTCGCTGCAAATAGTCAACGCCGGCGGGTTTATCCATAGTCATTAAATTTATCGTTTTGCTCAGCCTAGAAATAAAAAATCATCAAATTACAGTTAATGGATGAAACCGTTAATTTATGTTTACCGAGATAATACTGGTTTAGTTTCATANAAAAATCATCAAATTACAGTTAATGGATGAAACCGTTAATTTATGTTTACCGAGATAATACTGGTTTAGTTTCATAGCCATTGTTGCCGACTTGTGCCCATGTGTCTATAATGACAAACAGGCCAAGACACTTTAGTTCTTGGGGTTCAGCCCATTGGAGATTGTAATGTACATCATTTCATAATTAATTATACTAGAGCAGTGATTCCCAAAGTTCTATGAAGCGTGACCCATTATATGCAATGCCAAAGGACCCACTTTAATGCCTTATGCGAGAAACTGGCTCACTGAGTCGGTCGGCGCGAGTGGCGGCCGNGACCCACTTTAATGCCTTATGCGAGAAACTGGCTCACTGAGTCGGTCGGCGCGAGTGGCGGCCGCGGGGGTGGCGCCGCGGTGGTGGGGGTCGCGTTCACTGCGCACTCTGCGTAGTATTTTACGTCTGATTGACAGTTGCATTGCATGTGTGTAGGGTGTAAGTTATAACATTTATAACTCATGCATATGTTTATGTATAAAATTATATTTTTCGGGGCCCACCAAATTTAAATCTGCGACCCACCAGTGGGTCGCGACCCGTACTTTCGGAAATACTGTCCTATAGCATTCGAGCCCAGTTATCCCCTTTTCAAATGATCGTGTTTCATACGCATGGTAACTAGGAACGATAATCGATAACTCTCCCTCTCCAACTTCCGGTGTAACTGAATAAAATATTTTCACCAAATGTTTTTCCTCACGCCATAGTGTAGCATCTGTTTCCTTCACGATCGTATCATGAGACAATTTTGAACTATTTTCTCTGCGTTCCCAGTTTTAATATAAATGACTAGAGTTTAAATAGAATCCTCAAAAAATTCTGGAGCGAGCTGAATATTCCACATTACATATATAATTCAAGTTTGTACTCTGGCAGTCGCACGATAACTTTAAGATCACAAGAAACAAAGTTTGGAAGTTCGCTCGGTCTTCTTTAGAATCACAGATTCGCGTCAAACTTCATGAAATGTCGAAACTGTTTCCTTTGTCGGGTTAGTGTAGATTGGCTGTAGCGGCTTATTAGTTGAAGCCATATGGCAACTTCCTCTTCTTCGGTTCAGACTAGCAAGAGACGAAATTACGTCTACCATGTCTCCTATATTTTGTACGTTCTGCATATCCATGCTGAAGCTGTAGTTGTGTTGCAGTCATGCCCCGAAAAAATACATTATTGTGGTAACTGCTCAAAATAAAAAAAAATGAGAAAATTTAGCTGTATTTTTCTGACTTATGTACGTCTGTGTGTTTTAATGGTTGTTGGCATCTTGATACTTTGATGGATTATTTAGGCAAGNTTTTTCTGACTTATGTACGTCTGTGTGTTTTAATGGTTGTTGGCATCTTGATACTTTGATGGATTATTTAGGCAAGTTCGAATAAGTGTTCCCACTTTTCAAGCTTAAATAGGAAGTGTCGTATTCGTCAATGTTTAGACACACGATAGCACGTAAAGTATGAGATATATATTAAAAAATAATATAATTCATGTTGCACAGTCATATGCGTTACAAATGGATAGTCATGTTACGCAAAGGACCACCCGTTAGGAAAGTGTTCCCACGCACTATATTCTGCTCTGTTGGCTTACAATCACAAACATGTAACAAGTAGAGAGGGGCTCCAGGTAATTTTAATTTTATTTGTTTTTCATCTGTGCTAAGCTTGGCCACTAGGCATGTCAAAATAAGTTGTAAACTCGTGGGTCCTTGTAATGGGACCACCCATTACCTGAATACTTGCTAACTCTGGTCAAATCTATGATTCGTAAACAGTCGAGAAGTAAGGTACTGCATGAATAAAATAAGCGCCTCTTTCACGTCACAAGTTAAACTTCTTATAGTGCCTTCTAAATAACACAACATTTGTGTCATCGAATGAGTGAGTATAAATGGTTTATATACATTAAACATACATATCAAATTCTAAGTTAACACAGTTTGTTGAATCCAATAATCTATTGTCATAGTATGAATCTCAATTATATNTTTTTCTGACTTATGTACGTCTGTGTGTTTTAATGGTTGTTGGCATCTTGATACTTTGATGGATTATTTAGGCAAATTCGAATAAGTGTTCCCACTTTTCAAGCTTAAATAGGAAGAGTCGTATTCGTCAATGTTTAGACACACGATAGCACGTAAAGTATGAGATATATATTTAAAAATAATATAATTCATGCTGCACAGTCATATGCGTTACAAATGGATAGTCATGTTACGCAAAGGACCACCCGTTAGGAAAGTGTTCCCACGCACTATATTCTGCTCTGTTGGCTTACAATCACAAACATGTAACAAGTAGAGAGGGGCTCCAGGTAATTTTAATTTTATTTGTTTTTCATCTGTGCTAGGCTTGGCCACTAGGCATGTCAAAATAAGTTGTAANGGCTTGGCCACTAGGCATGTCAAAATAAGTTGTAAACTCGTGGGTCCTTGTAATGGGACCACCCATTACCTGAATACTTGCTAACTCTGGTCAAATCTATGATTCGTAAACAGTCGAGAAGTAAGGTACTGCATTAATAAAATAAGCGCCTCTTTCACGTCACAAGTTAAACTTCTTATAGTGCCTTCTAAATAACACAACATTTGTGTCATCGAATGAGTGAGTATAAATGGTTTATATACATTAAAAATACATATCAAATTCTAAGTTAACACAGTTTGTTGAATCCAATAATCTATTGTCATAGTATGAATCTCAATTATATNATACATATCAAATTCTAAGTTAACACAGTTTGTTGAATCCAATAATCTATTGTCATAGTATGAATCTCAATTATATAATTATAATATGATTCTTACTAGCATTGCCATTTACTCCCATATGCTCGCACTGAACGATTATCTGTGTTACGATTTTGAGTTTCTGAAATGGGAGACAGTTACAGAAAGTGTTTAAATCTTAACCAAATACATATGATTATTCGGGATTTGGAGAAGTGCCAATGATCTTAATTAGGCGACTTTGACCCAATGGTTCGAAAACGGCTGCCAGGTATGCTTAGAAAAATACTTAGATATTAGTACACCATGCAGAGTACTGCCTGATATGCCAACTCACTTATGTGCGTAATCTCTATTGTTTCTTAAATGAAAGCTGATTGTTTTTATAAGAGGCTTAGGGTCATAATGCATTTTACCAGCTTGTAGAGACCTACGAGTGCTTGATTCCAGAAATTTGAATTTGGTGGCTCTATCTCAGATAGTTCGAAAATAACTGTCAATTATGCTATTTCATTATTCGAGTCTAAATGCTCATTACTACTATCTGCGGTCATATACTGGGCAATATATTGTGGCATACCACATAGTATCATACAAGAAAGAGCATTAAATAATTTTCAACAATTCCATCTTGCAATAACATTCAAAAATACCCGCACGGCTTACAAAATATCTCATAGATTATTGGTAATACTAAACTACAATATTTGCATTTTGTGAAACCATATTACAAATAAATAACCAAAGGCCATCGCAGTAATAATTATCAAATGCAAAAGGAATAAAAATAATTATTTATAATAACGAGGCTAGGAGGGTAAGGCGTTTGTGTAAAAACCAACGTAATAAAAAATTCCTCAACATTACCTAATAAAATATTGTTACATGGACGCCTGAGGGGCGTATCTGAGTTCGTGAGGAATTGAGGTATAAATAAAAATAAAAGAACTAAATTTGATTTTTAATTTATTCACGCAGCTATTATTTACTGCATTAAATTATCTGCCTCCGCTATTAGTCTTTGTATTTCCCATTGAGTGCAGCATCTAATGTATATTTCAATTCTTATTAACGTCCTCCTTTATGTATCTGTTTGGTTGTTGTCAACTAACTCAAACTCTTCGTTAACACAAATTCACTCTATCTGTTGCCATCATTTGTAATGTCTTTTACTCACGCATCCAGTCCAATAGTCCAGCCTGCAGTCGAACTCTTCACTGCTCTGATGTTCGCAGTCGCATATTTTCCTCGCGCAGGTCACTTCTCTCGCCGCGCGCTTCTCTTCTCGCTAATCGTCTATCGCTGAGACTCATCAATTCAACAACTGCCGGCTCGGAGGCCTGACACCCTTTTTATAGCGGCTGGCCTTGACTTGGGAGGTTCGCCGCACCCCAAGTCTAGCTGAGAAAAACAAGGTCAGCAATCCAGGGGATTCTTCAGATGTCTCAGACATCCGATACCCAAGGTCGGGAGCAGCATGCACCCTGATAGGCATAACACGCACGCTTTGCACACATTCCTTTGTCAAAAGCCGCTGAGTCTCAGGTGTGACTGATAGCCCGCGCGCGTCAATAAATCATCCAACTACTCTGCCCTTCAATGTTACTCGCTCGCGCGGGACAAAGCAGCGAGCATTTAACAATGTATATTAACACGTAGTTACGCAGACACGTTAAAGAAGAGCCAGTCATAAGACCCTTCCAAAGCCGTAACACGAAATTTAATTATAAAATACCACCCACCACTANGTTAAAGAAGAGCCAGTCATAAGACCCTTCCAAAGCCGTAACACGAAATTTAATTATAAAATACCACCCACCACTAAAAATTAGAAAAATATTTTTTCTATCACAAACGCAATGCTAGCCCACAATACGGTCACAATAGGCCCCTTAAAAAGAGTTCAAATAAGGAAACTTGTTTCGTCAAGTTACGAAATAATTCATTCAAACTGGCCCATGAATGCCGTGATACAAATTCTTTCATATTGCACCCATCCACTTTCGGCTCAAACTGATGGAACGAATGAGGCGGCTACACAAAACATTGAAACTCCTTAAAATGCATTACTATTACTGCCATGAAGCAGCTAATGTTCTTCCAAATTACAANGTTAAAGAAGAGCCAGTCATAAGACCCTTCCAAAGCCGTAACACGAAATTTAATTATAAAATACCACCCACCACTCACAATTAGAAAAATATTTTTTCTATCACAAACGCAATGCTAGCCCACAATACGGTCACAATAGGCCCCTTAAAAAGAGTTCAAATAAGGAAACTTGTTTCGTCAAGTTACGAAATAATTCATTCAAACTGGCCCATGAATGCCGTGATACAAATTCTGTCATATTGCACCCATCCACTTTCGGCTCAAACTGATGGAACGAATGAGGCGGATACACAAAACATTGAAACTCCTTAAAATGCATTACTATTACTGCCATGAAGCAGCTAATGTTCTTCCAAATTACAANTACACAAAACATTGAAACTCCTTAAAATGCATTACTATTACTGCCATGAAGCAGCTAATGTTCTTCCAAATTACAATAATTTTCAACAACGGGCGAAACTTCAATTTAGAAAAATTCAGTACACGACAGCACGCTTCTAAGCAAACTAACTATACCGCCTATGAAAATTACTTTTATAACGATAATAAAAATTGACATAGCACATCAGGACACTCGAGTTTGATGGCGGCCCAGCAAATACCAACCACGCAAAGCAAACGGTTAATGGACGGTCGTGTGTTGACTCGCAGATTGGTTTTTTGCTAATATACCTTAAAACAAAGAGCTGAGTTAGAAGTCGAATGGAACCTAAGTGAGTATCAGGGCTGAGTCCTATACGCCGAGGCATGCAAGAAATTTTCTAACTACAGGGCACGTGCATCATGGCTTTACTGGCATTAAGAAAACATGGCCGCGATAAGACCCATACCTACCTCCCTTGCTAACTATAACTGAACTACAAATTGAGCGGTAAATAGGCATAGACAACGGTAAAGACCCTCGACAGAAAATAATTGCAATATTGCATGCAATTTACAAAGATATATATTTATATTAGAATATAGTATGGGAAAAGATAATATACATTAAAATGGTGTTTGAAACTCAAGAAAAGTTAATGAGTAAGTGATGAGAGTTGGGCTGTTTTTAATATCGAGGCCTTGAAAGCCGGCGAGGGTGAAGCGAGGTGACTATGCAGTAGCACCTGAATGAAAGGGTGGTGGAAAGTGGAGATCACCGAGAAAACCCGTCGACCAGCGGCATCATAACCTGCACAATTCCCACATGCGGAAACCCGAGAGCGGCACAGCTGGAAATCGAACCCGTTTCGCTTAAATGGGAGGCGAGTTGTCTAACCACCACACCACCACGGCCTCTAACACTGGAAGAGAAAAGATTGGCAAAGTAGGCTTTCATTCTTATCGTCGCACTGGTACATATGTATTTTACTTGCCATATTTTATTCAAGAATCGGAGTGTGGCTGTGTTGGGTACACGGGCGTCGGTTCTACATGAATACGTCTGTTTTATCATGTATTATATACAATCTGTGGATATAAGGATAAAAAAGAAGTAATGCAATTTGATACCTGCCCAATGCTGTGGTTTAAAAGTAGGTATTGAATCTGCTCTCGGCGCGAGGCGCTAGCGATTAATGCTGGCCCTCCGTGTTAGGGCGTAGGAATACGTCGACACTATTGTCACTAGGTCCAATTTACTAATAAATTCACCTCGTTTTTAGGTTACCAATAAATCAGTTTTATTAACGCTTAACAGGGCCACTCATACATGTACACACGAGACAACACTCCCCTTCCCTTTTATACGTCGGCTGCATATTGTTTGGCGCGGCGATTCGCGTCGGTGGTGGGGGGGGCAAGATTCTTCACACTTGCTGGATGACTCTACATATCTGGCTTGAGGCACTGTCTTCTCTCGGCTGACGACTTGGGACTGCTCCTGCACTTGGTGGGCGTCTCGACCCCGGTCTCGAAGCTCCTCCTCTCGAGTCCACTCAGCACTCTNGGGGGGGGCAAGATTCTTCACACTTGCTGGATGACTCTACATATCTGGCTTGAGGCACTGTCTTCTCTCGGCTGACGACTTGGGACTGCTCCTGCACTTGGTGGGCGTCTCGACCCCGGTCTCGAAGCTCCTCCTCTCGAGTCCACTCAGCACTCTCCGACTGACGACGGCCGGCTGCCGTTGTCTTCTCCCGGATTCGCTCCGCCCTCCACGATTCCCGTCGGCCGACTGCTGCATTTTCTCGGACTCTTCCCATCGCACGTCCCGTTTGACGGCCTCCGAATGAGGTCGACGTCGTGATGCATTCTCGAACCAGACGCATCACTTCAGGTCCTCCGACTGACTGACTCGTTCACGTCTCTCAACTGACTGATCCGTTCCTCCCGCTCTCCCGTCGTTTTGTAGGCTCCATCGCCATATTCAACTTGCACCGTCCCTGCACGTGGCCGGGGTGCTTGCCGCGTCCCCCACTGAGTCGTAAAACACGTGGCTGCTGCTCCTGTGGTCCGCAGTCGGCCTGGTGTCACCCCTTGATTCTGGCCTGGAAGTTTATTGTTCTGTTCTGCACGTGCGGGAACTCTTGGGTGGCCCCTTTGGTTCAGCGAACGTGTTGTTCTCCTGCCTCCTGATAACGTGCCACTATTCTCCCAGCATGCCTGCTAAAAGCTCTCAATGTTTATTGCTGAAACTAGCCCGGGACAGACTCAGCCACTGGTGTGGGCTCAGAATCCCTTGGCAGCTGCGAGATGCAGCTGCATCCGCCTTCCTCCGCAGATGGTCGTTCCGCCGGGCCGTCCTGGCGCCATTCTCCTCATCACATCCGCCAAACCCTTAATCCTTATTGCGGTCGTCCGCCTGCGAGCTTCGCCAGAGCATGTGTTCTGACGAATAAAATATAGGGATGCAGAATGCGTAAAATTTATACTTCGCTTAAATCGATATATCTAGACGATTTTTTTCGTTTGGCAAAAAAATCGTACGCTAGCACATCNAAATTTATACTTCGCTTAAATCGATATATCTAGACGATTTTTTTCGTTTGGCAAAAAAATCGTACGCTAGCACATCGGAGTTGCGAGATATAGAGCCAGGAAATTTTCGCCCACGCCCAAAATTACGACAAGTCGTTGCAGGCCTCCATGCGTGCCTCGCGCATGTGCGTCGCCAAATCAACGCCGTGCTTGCATCGTAGCCGCACACACGATACACCGAGACCACATTTATTTCAATCGTGTTATTAATTACGAAGTTAGTGTCGTAATTTTTGATCGCCCTGCAAAAGTTGCACTGCTGTTTCTGTCCAAATATTCCATGTATTGGTCTAATTTTTAACACGTTTTCAAATACGAATTTACTAGCGCACCTAAAATTTCAAAATGGAGTATGGCATCAAGCGAATGAAACTCAGAGTGAGTGATTATCAGGTTCTGATTTTATATGTCTGAACTTAACTGGAAAACATGAGTATGAAGCAGAGTTTTTTTTCCCGTGATTAATTAAAAAAGAAATCTAATGCATGTCAGACAAAAAAATTTTAATTTTAATAATAATTTATAAACAATGCTTAGTATTGAGAAGTGTCGGTGTCAGTATCATTGTAGTTAGTATGTAAGTGTAGGATAGGTTATATTTATATAGCCAATATGATGTATTTTATGTTGGCGGTCGCCACCTCACCACCTCATCTTCCAACCTTTGTGTTCCGACCAACTGAACCAATCTAATGGCATGCTATATCAGACTGGCTTGAGATACGTTATAATCAGCTGAATTAAATACTAATAGTTTAGCGAAATTTATATTTACTTCCAATATCACTTCAGTCACACCAGGAGAGAATGTGTGATGTTACCATGGCACCCTGCGAACCATATGAACTGTACACATAAAACACGTTCTGACACTTTTACAGATCCACATTGTACCTCAAAGAGTCACTTAAAATAAATAAATTATGACATTCTTGCATTAAACAAAATCTATCGTTTAAAAACAAACGTAATTTTTCAAATAAAATAGATAACTTAATCAGTAAGAAAAATCCATAGTGGAAAAACCAGAATAACGGCATAAATCAGGCCTTGCCCACTCATTCATTGCCCACATTTCACAATTTTGATGTAATCAAACTCCACCACTGTTGCAGCTGGGAGGGTTGCCTTCCAATTATTGCATTAAATTGCTTCAATTTAATCTGAATCATCAGGAATTTTCTCTGCAGAACAGAGTCATCGTCTAAGTCAGAGTAATTTTCATTCATATTTATACAGTGTTAGATATAAAGTCCGATAACCNCAGAACAGAGTCATCGTCTAAGTCAGAGTAATTTTCATTCATATTTATACAGTGTTAGATATAAAGTCCGATAACTGGCTCTTGGTCCCTGGTCGCCATATATTATCATGCCGGTCAGGGACAAAGAACTGGTGAGCGGACTGTGCTAGCAGTTGGCCTAACTTGACTCTTTAATTTATTCTGGATCCTGTGACACCCTACTCAGTGTAGCTCTCGACACAGAAAATGTTTTCGCGGGCCTATCGCTGCCCNCAGAACAGAGTCATCGTCTAAGTCAGAGTAATTTTCATTCATATTTATACAGTGTTAGATATAAAGTCCGATAACCGGCTCTTGGTCCCTGGTCGCCATATATTATCATGCCGGTCAGGGACAAAGAACTGGTGAGCGGACTGTGCTAGCAGTTGGCCTAACTTGACTCTTTAAATTATTCTGGATCCTGTGACACCCTACTCAGTGTAGCTCTCGACACAGAAAATGTTTTCGCGGGCCTATCGCTGCCCNTTATTCTGGATCCTGTGACACCCTACTCAGTGTAGCTCTCGACACAGAAAATGTTTTCGCGGGCCTATCGCTGCCCATGGTTACATGCGGGACTGTATCAATTGTAAATTGGGTTGCTTGTTTCTTTAAAAACCTAGGGTCCAATGCACCTATCTTCAGGGAGCCAAATTATCACATTTTCTTTTAGTACCGTAAATTTCGAATTAAAATATTTATGTCTGAAACTGCCAAATAATTCTAGAAGTAAAACAAAGAATTCTGAAGTGGACCGTTTGGGTATGTCTAACCTAGGAATACAATTCGGTTAAAATTAGAACGTCATAGTGTAATAAGTTTTGAAATTTGTGTTATTTTCTTACACATGAACATTTTAACAAGAGTTCTACAATATTTTGTTTACGTTTGTATATATTTAAGGAGGAAGTCTGCAGAATTTCATTTCAGTGAAATTATTTCGTTCCTTCGTGCGTTTAAATTCTTTCCTCAGATAATAATGTAACGGGATGGGCAAGTAATATGCTGTAAATATCTCTATCGTACACATTTTTTTACTGCCCGAAGAGAGTCCAGAATGTCGGTGACATGCTAGACATCCTTTGTTGCCAGGGTCAACGAGCATACATATCTGTCCCCGTTGCCAAATGCCAAAAGTTATCTTTGGAAATATAATCTAAAACATTCTTTAATCCTTTTCCCTATCTTTTGAAACACCGGAACATTTTGGTATCCTTCTCTATCTCTGTTAGGTTAACTAACGCAATAGAGTTGAGTACTTCAAACTAAAGGCGAGTGCTTCTCCTCTCNCCTTCTCTATCTCTGTTAGGTTAACTAACGCAATAGAGTTGAGTACTTCAAACTAAAGGCGAGTGCTTCTCCTCTTAGTTGCAACATGGGGCACGCAATCGCCTCATTTTCTAACATAATCACACTGGTTTGAATCATTTTTCTTACTAGATCACACAATGGCAATTTCTTAACAGGTGTATGTAACTTCCAGCTGTCCACTTTTAGGACGGCTGGGTCCCAGGAATTAACAAACGTTCCCTTAAAAAACTGTATTTTTCAAATTGAGTTACTTCCAATGCTAACTCTATTTCCGCCATTTACCTGAGTCCCTTAATTGTAGGGTTGTTAGATTCAGTGTCTCGTTTCTCTTCATCTCCTCCTATAGCTTATCCCAAGCAGGAATTACCTTACACCTTTATATTTAAGTCCAACCTACATGATCGGCATTGGCACAAGAGCCAGGGCTCCATATGCCACTCCTGCCCAAATTGCCTCTCTTTTGTGCACACTGAGTGTACACACAAGTAAGTTTTCGCCATCACAGAGTTTTCACCAAACCTCATGAGTACTTCATATATAACATATAAACTTTCTGAGATCATATTGGGAAAATGTAATGGCTCACAAATTGTCAACCCATGCAACATGTTCTTTGGATCGGGCCTACTAAAGCATTAGAATACTGTGAACTGAAGGCTGTACTATGTACAATTTTGCCTGAACTCCACGTGATAAAATTCATAAACAAACGGTTATTCTAGTGACTGGAGTTCACTTTAAGCTTGGTAGTCACGTCAACTGTAGCATTCCTGTGCAGAAATGTGTTATGTTAAATCAGAATGGAAACACTCCATCTAGTCTTCAGCCATTTGCGTGACTCCAACCTCCATATGACATAATTTCCTTCCCTTCACTTTTGGACACTATTTAACCAGAAGATGTATCCACTTCAAACCACATGCATTTAACTAGGAAAGGAAGCAGGTGTCCGCATCATTGCTTCATTCCTTGGGAGAACTTGCGGCAGGAACTATCTCTATTAATGTCAAAGTCAGCAGAGAAAATCTTCACCATGGCAGCTGTCAACAAGCATGGTTGCAGATTTTGTTTTGCTAATCACAACTTCAGGTGTTCTTTATCTTACATTGATACTGAACGACAGCCTAGTGCATACAAATACCCTTTGTACCTGCGAAGGGAAGCTATTATTTTGAACCTAGTTAGTTTTGTGGATAAGATATTCCACCCTAGTCTCTTATTGCACATTTTACCCAATATAAAATTTTTTTAAAGTGAAAAGGAGAAAGCGTTTCATAATTATGAGCTGTCAGTCTAGAACCATTATAATGTGTCCAAGTGGTTGGCTATAGCTCCAAAGAAAAGTAATGATAAAGACGACAAAGCCAAAACTTTCACATAAACTGATATTAATTATTTTTCATGGAAATAGCCAGCTGGCAGGAACCATACAGGGTCATTACTGGTCGACTCTCTTGCAGGAGGTGGCCGTGTAACAGTGATGGGTGCTGATAGCCCAAGGAGACAGGTGGCAATGATGAAGTAACGGTAGCCGCAGATGTTNGCCGTGTAACAGTGATGGGTGCTGATAGCCCAAGGAGACAGGTGGCAATGATGAAGTAACGGTAGCCGCAGATGTTTAGCAGTTTGGGGGATGACTCCCCGTTCCCAAGCATGTCTCCCTCAATTTCTCCCCAGGATGATATATGCTCCGACCTGAAGAGACTTCCTCCCAGAGAACCATCATGAGAGAGCTTGGACCCGCAAGATCGATAACCTCATGGGCGCGTTCAGCTCGTGCCCCGCCTCGTTAAAGTGAGTTATCTACTGCAGATCCCCGGGGTGAAAGCTTCGATCGTAGAACACATCGGTTGGTGGACAGAGAGGGCATCAAACCAGCAAGTTGTGATCCTGTTGAAATTAACTCGACTTTACGAAGTGAGGTACGTAAGCTTTTCGTTTCGACAGTCATGAAACTTGGAAGGAACTAACGAATNTTAACTCGACTTTACGAAGTGAGGTACGTAAGCTTTTCGTTTCGACAGTCATGAAACTTGGAAGGAACTAACGAACGATATACGACTACGAATGAAAATGTTGGACGAGACAAATGAACATGTGAATTGTCTCAGAAATGAGAAACTGAAGANGATATACGACTACGAATGAAAATGTTGGACGAGACAAATGAACATGTGAATTGTCTCAGAAATGAGAAACTGAAGACACAGTTAACCATTCAGCAGTTGGAATACGAAGAGGAATGGATGTTCTGTACTATAAGTTACAACACAATCGGAGTGATCATAGTATGTATTATTAAAATACTGTAATTATTACAAGAGATGATAGCAATAAGTACAAACANACAATCGGAGTGATCATAGTATGTATTATTAAAATACTGTAATTATTACAAGAGATGATAGCAATAAGTACAAACACTTTTTCACTCCTTTTAGCGTGTGCCAATAAACAGTAAGCAATATGAGTACTGCAAGTAACATTAGNAGTAAGCAATATGAGTACTGCAAGTAACATTAGTGAGAAACTTTAATATAAGAAATATCATGGACTAAATTAAACATAATCTCAAATAAAAAAACGGCAGTACTTTTCGCAACTATATATATAAAGAGTGCGTTATATTCCTCTAAAATTAACAATTTTGTCACTACTGTTACATGCTGTGGGCAGTACTTATTTGTAACTTAATGCACATGTCCATTCAATAGAAAAATTAATACTGTGCAACTTTCCGAATTAATTTACAACTTCTTACAAAACTGCCGTAATGATAGGTAAACTAATTATAAAAATCTCACTGTATAACATAAATCACTAAAATAATTAACTTAGGCTCTTTGACAGAGTTACGTAGTTGAATTAATAGTATTTCTCTCTGAACAAGACTGGTTATTATAATATTTTTCTGTAATATATTCTTTCTTACCTCTGCTTTGTCCGTGTGGCAAGTATACCCAAGAATTTATGAAGGATGTGAAGCACTTGCAAGCCGCTTGTCTCATGCCATGATTATTAACACAGTTCGCCCCCGCTTGATTTTTCTTTTCACGATTAGACGTAAATACTTCATACATCTCATAGAGCTCTCCGAACAAGTAGCTTAAAATCCGATTTCGAAATAAACTCTATTCGTCACTGATGATTCAGAGAAAATTCTACCGGCTCTCAGACAAAACACTGGTTAGAACGTAACATTTTCTAGACACGGCTGGATGGAGTCACATCACATACCTCACTCACACTCTGCTCGCTGGCCACAACTGACTGGTTTGGTGGTGCGATGTCGTCGTTGTTGTCACATACACGTTCCATAAAGAATTATCCATTACTCCATAAGGATCAGACACTCGTAAAAGGGGACTTTAATGTGCTATTCGAAAAGAGACAGTAGACGACGTTATCAGGCGCTGTATAACTGATAATGAGTAAGGAGGGGAGGGGGTTACTGTTACATTTTTAATGATTTTTTGGTGTAAATGCCAAATACTGAGCCAATAAAAATGAGAAACTAATGCTAATGAAGTAGGTAAATCTAAATAAAACTGGTATGAATTTATATGTTAAACGCGGTAGAAATTAAACAATTAAGTACACAGCAACTCTAATATACTCAGCAGAAACACAATTCAAATATATTTTCTCATGTGTAGAGACTATGCCCTTTCGTACTGTGTTATGTAATCGATAAAAATTCAAATTTTCTTGCCACTTCTTTAAAAAGCCTTTTCCTTCCCTAACTTGAATAAGCCTATTTTAGGCACTCGTGAAATAAATGTATGTTTTTTGCTACAAATTAATGACAATAGACCAATCACATACGCGTAAAGTAATATAATAGGTACCTAAATTTTAAACCATACATACTTGATTTGGTGAGGGAAAGTCAGTAATTCCTGTCATTAAGACGAATACTTCTTCTACTTCACGCCTTCACTTCTCTGTATGGTGTCATACTCATACAAGAAGGTGATCGGCCTGGTATTCAGTCCTCAGAGTGAGTTTTATTATGAACAATTGACATACAAGATGCTTGCAGTCTTTCACTAGATGGTTACCCTTAGACTTTCTGCGCCTTTCCATAAAACATAAAATCCTAACAGTAGGTAATTCTAAAGTTGAATGTCATATAAAAATTATATGCCAGAAATTCCATCTATTTTTTCCTTGGAAAACTGTAATTAAAAATATAATAGAAATCTAATACAAATTGAGATTCGTTTCTCTCACTGAAATGTTTACAATACAATGAAAAATTATTTAAAATTCATACTCGAAGTAATAAAAGATAACATGTTTGATTAAGGTCATATAAATTATATACATAAACATGAATTGAAAAAATTAATATATATATATTATAACAAAATAATTGTGAAAATAAATATGTATTTAAAGTACGCTATCAATATTATACATTTATTTCATACAACGCTTGTATCAATCGAAGGGGTTGAGTCGTTAACCTTCGAACTCACATTCGGGAGGAAATGGGTTCGATTCCTGGTCCAGCCATCCAGTTATTGGTGTCACGAAATCACTTCAGGCGATTGCTGAGATTGGTTCCTTACTACAGGTGATGGTTGATTCTTTCTCCATTCCCGCTTCTGTGAGCAGTTTTCTACATATATAACGACCTAGCTTTCGACGTCACGTTAACCGCTGCCTATCTACTATACACATTCTAATAATTTTTAATCTGGCTTGCTTTCGTGCTTTCGCTCGTTGGATTTCGATCATGAAAGCTCGCATTTTCTTTTTTTCCTTACTGTAGCTTCTTCTTGCATTGTGTTGCCGTGCTAATAAATAACAACAACCAAAACTGATGGACAATAGACAAATGTTTAACCTACCACAACACTACTGAAAAACAAATGATGTACCGAATAATTCGCCATCAAATGAGGAGTGCCACCACCATTCTCTGTTGAAAAAGACAAGAATCACATTCAATGGAGAAATGACTTTAAACCAGGAATGATGCCTTTACAAAAAGAGAACCCTGATTTTAGCAGGTCAATAACCATTAGATTTCAATGTAACTTAAGCCCTTTCAACATACTAAAAAGCGTCAATCAAAAACAGAATTTTAAATACCATTAACTTGATTTCATAAATTGTGTGCGTGATGCCCTTAATCAAAATTAGAATTTGAAGCACGTCTTGAAAAAATCTCAATTATTTAAACAAATACGAATTTACTTCTTTTAATGTATTTTCTCGTCTTTCTACTTGAATTTTTTGCTTCATATTTGCAGAATAGGTCAAATAGTTAATAATATTTAAATTAGTTTAACCTCTATGAAAATAACATTTATCAACCAATGAAACTAAATTTTTGTTAAATCTGAAAATAATTATGATCAGCATACTTTATACTAAAGCTGTAAATAACTTAGGTTTGAATTTTATTATTATATTAATAAAGACTACTAGAGTCCTTAAATCATTATTTAGTTTCATACTATAATAGCTATTTATTTTGTTAGTAGCCTATGTGTTTTTAAATAATGTTGGTCTGGTGTTGATCCAAATAAGTATACGCCTATGTTAATGTAAATAGCAGATTAAAATCGGTTTACCATTTTTTAATATTATTTTATTTTCCAAATATTGGAAAGTGAAGAAAAGAAGAATTTCAAATAGATGAAATAGTGTATATTTTAAATAGTTCATATTCGTGGGCTTAAAACATGAAAATCTCTTAATATAGAAAATCAAATTCTATCTTAATACTATACACGTCTCAGTGTCCACGCATTATATATGTTTAGTAACTTAATAAATCAAAAAATAATTTAACACATGTATAATAATTTACTTACCTATAGCCTGATAGAACCCCAAAATATTAGTTTCTTATAACTAAACATCAAAAAATTATATTGTTTTTAATATATCGTGATAATGACAAGAAAATATTTAAGATCGATTATGAGTTTCATGAACTATAAAATAACAGAGTAACTAAATTTAATTAAAAATAAAAATGTAATAACATAGTTATTACCGTATAAATATAAGGTTCGCCAAATTCAACCAAATAAATACATTTAAAGGCAATAAATTATACGCATTACTAGTCATTAAAACTTAAACACAAAGCAGTACGCACCTGAAGAAACGCACACTGGGGGAATTCATAATGCAGGATAGGCCAATGCCGTTATTAGGTGTTCAGCGAAGCAGAGCTGCATGATCGCCAACGGCGACACTAATGAAAAGTATATATACTCGTAAGTGGTGGTCGGGGAGCCACTAAAGGATAGAACCATAGCGTTTCCTCGTCGTTCGTGTGAACAGACGGTGTGAGCATGCCGCTTCCTAGAAAATTACAAACACACAAACAGATTTGCGCATTTGACCGCGGGAGAATCGTGACCCATTGGGATGGTGGATTAACCTACCGCGAATTATATTCTCGTGTTGGACGACATTGAACAACAGTGAAGTGGATATGGGATCAGTGGACATAGGAGGGACGCGCTGGGCAACGTCCTGGAAAACAACGGCTCTGTCGCACAAGAGCGCGAGGACACACTTCTAGTGTTCATGGAGGCCGGGACCGTACAACCACATCAAACACCTTGCTCAGGAGTTCAGGCATATGGCACGTCAATGTGTGTCCGTGCGCACTGTTCGTCGTCCTCTGCAGCTTCAGGGAATCGTGGTCTTAACGCCAATTACTGCGACTGCCACTGATTGCTCACCACAGGCGCCTGCAGCAGCAATGGTGCGTGCTTGGAGGGACGGATACCATGCCATCGTCTTCTCCGACGAGTTACACTTCTGATTGCACCACCATGATGGTCGCATTCGTGTCTGGCTGCAACGTGCATAATGCACAGACACCCTCAAGCACCTGGAATTATAGTATGGGTTGCCATCAGATTCCAGTCCCGCTCGCGCGTCGTCCGCAACGTTGCTATGGTGACCAGCAAACATTACATCGTGAAAGTGTTGGAGCCTGTTGTTGTCCACTATTTTCAGGGTCATCCTGGGGTCCTGATTAGTAAACATCCCAACCACAAGTTGTACATATAGTTTGACTGTTTCCAGATGATCACCATGTCACACTGCTTCTTTATCCTGCACATTTACGGAATATCTCGTCCGTCAGAAACGTGTGGTCTATGGTCGGACGACGACTTGCTTGCCACGGAGACCCGCGGCCCCGCACGTATGAACTTTGGCGTGCATCAAATCTGCATGGGCGGAGATGCCCCAGACGGACATTCCAAATATTTTCCTCTCAGTGACGCGTACTGTAGCAGCGGTTGTACGTTATACCGAACATCAAGAGCGTTCATGTCACCTTTTATTTTGGTTATTCTGTCCAATAAATCTGATTTTGATATCTCACATGGTGTTGCAATTTTAATAGTCATTAGTGTAGATTATATGAAAATAAAATTAAATGTTACAGTGTAAAATTATTGAAGAAAAAGTTTGTTTCAGGAAATCAGCCATTTAAATTTTTTGTAAACGTGTAGCTTTGATTAAGAAATTTGAAAATATTCATTACATGTATTACATATATTTTTTTTTAATTTCCTGAACAGGTACTTAAGAGAATATTTAATTCCCAAAAGACTTAGCTAAACTGAAAAGAATAATTTTTACATGCAGAAAATTTTTAATTTATAGAAAGAAAGAGAGAGAGAGAGACAAAATAATGCAAAAAAGAAGTGATATTTAAAAAGTAGAAACATTTGTAAGTTTGCGGATTTTGTTAACAATCATAAAGTATTTCTATCAATGACGGTTTTAAATATTATCTCTGATGTATTTTGGATTTGAGATCATAATGAAAAATTCTAATGTTCTACGAACTACATAATTCAAATTTATATTGTATGTGTATTCGTGGTTACAATAATTATTCCATATAGTGTACCTAACTAAATAAAATATTAAAATAATTGCTTTATAAAAAAATGTATATATTAAATGAAGAATACTAAATTCATGGAATTCTAATTTGTAACACAAATGTTAAAAATTAATTAATCTGGGGCGAAATAATGCTAATTAGTTTTTAATTGTGACTCCTAATGTTATTTCTTCTTTCAGCAAACTGATAGTGAAATTAAAACTAGTGTTAACTATAAATAAAAGTAATAATATAAGAGCAGGGAACGGCGCACGCTAATACGGGATTAAATGCAGCCTGTGACGAGTTCCGAGAAGACATTCACTATCCCGAATAGCTAACATTGAGATACCTTAGGATGAACGAAGGACAGCATACTGATGCGAGAGTAACCTAAAAAAAAAAAAACGCTGGGAAATCCCACGTTCATACAACATTTTCCACCTAAGAAAATATATTTATGAGGCCTTCGGGAACCGAACTCAGTTTTTCTTGGTGGCAGATGGATGTACCAGGTCCGTGGCCATCACAGATGTAATAATAAACTTAATGGTAGTGAGTTTATTAGAACAGTATTCTCTGAGGTATAACCTCAAAGTTTAGGGTTTCCCTGGCACGGTGGTGCAGGGGAACCTTCTCATTACAGTAGCTCCGAACCACTTGCAGAACAACTCGGTTCTCAGAAACCACTGCGTCGTGTAGAATTCGGTAGTGGGCCGACCTCCCTGCCATACGAGTGCAGCATATTAGTGGGCAAGGCCAGATATCACGGCGAGTACTCCGATGCGCGCTGCTACAGCTACTGGTGGAAATTATGGAGGGGGGATGGTGGTAGAGGGCTGAAAATAGCAGGGAGCCGAGGACTGGAAGGGGGCACAATCAGTTTAATGGCTGATGAGCGGCTCCGGGCGCTGCGAGAGGTCGCCAATCCAAGCGGTTAGTTCTCGACGGCCACACCTTAATGGCCCTCCGCGCTGCTACGAAGCACCTGAGAGCTCCTCTGCCGCTGTAACACTGCCCTTAGTTCCCGACAACTCCACTTCTCATTCGCACGTCGGCCATAGCTTCCCCGTCGTCCAGGAAGAGACCTAGAGAAAATCTTTGGTTTAGTTTCCATTCGCAGTTTTTTCCAACTTTTCTGAAGCCCTGCTGAAGTTTAACTTTCAGGATATTCCTCCGCTTTATGAAAACAAAGCTAGGAAGTTACACCAGTGACAACGCACCGTATTATGGTGCACTCATTTTAATAATACTTTTATTGGGAACTATTTCTTACTAGGCACAAACAACACTACTATTTTGTCCCTGTTTGTATTCACATTAATTGTAAATAAGACATAATTTATAAATAAAATGTATATTATACTTTTATGTTAATAGAAGTAGAAAACGCTTCTGTTACATTACATATTTAGGAAACAGCCAAACATGTCATTTATGGGGTGTTTTTATAAAAGTTTGATTCAAAAAGTGTGCAGAAACCGCGAATAGACAATATGCTTTCGTCATTATTTGTGTTAAATATTGTTTTTTGAAAATGTGAATTTGTTATGGAATATAACAGTTTTTTATTAATATTTTAAACACCGTTATCATTAGACTTCTTGTAATACTGTTGCTTCTGCAGTCATCCACAGAAGGTAATCAATAATAATTAATTCTCTGTCATTCAACATGGCGAAGATATAATGGTACTTCATTGATATCACAGTAGTAGTATCATATGAGTGATATATTGTGCGTTTTCATAGAAGAAATTTCGATAATTAACGCTTAATACATTTAACGACTCGAAAACTGGTGACACCACATTGGTTTCTATCCATTCACCTTATGGGACAATAGTTTCTAACACTTGAACTTGAAATTTAGATGTCTATGCCCATATTTATAGGTGTATCAAAGCATTTAGCACTACACAGTAAGAAATTTTTCCTTAGAATAACTAAAGAGTGCTGGTAAAATTTATCCGGGAATATCTGTAAAATTACAGGCAAATCGCTTTTCCAATATCTTTAATTCCATAAGTTTTACAGAACTTTCCGTGCATTCATATAACCTCCCCGTTAGGCCTACAAATATTATAACAAAACAATAAAATCTAACGTTGCTTATATGGTTTAAAAAAATTGCCTTAAAAATAACTAAGACAACTTTCTCAAAATAATTATTTGTACCACATAATATTACTTTCCTGAAAAACAACAATCGCATTCGTGTTAGTGCATAGATTTATTTGACATGTTATGGTGAACTCTAAGATACATACACAAGCTTCATATGTCCGTTCATAGTGAGAGCATTCAAATAAGTTGCTTTCACATACACCATTATTTTATCATCATCAAGCGTTTGACTCTTATATTAACAAATAACACACAACCGGGCTATAGTCGAAATACTTTGCTGATCAATTACGAGCTCAGTTAAATTAAATCTACTCATAAATTGCACTGTATTATATTTCAAACCGCATCTGTGGAGTTTGCATACAGTGAATGCATTTGGTGTATCCTATCGGCTCCCACTATGTGG
This sequence comes from Clitarchus hookeri, assembly GCA_002778355.1. Classification (NCBI taxonomy): domain Eukaryota; kingdom Metazoa; phylum Arthropoda; class Insecta; order Phasmatodea; family Phasmatidae; genus Clitarchus; species Clitarchus hookeri. Next base: position 62,555 of record NQII01001829.1, read on the forward strand.
GGCGTACCTAAGATTATTTTGGGCTTAAATGAACAATCTAGTGGAATTATTTCAACCAGACAACAGATAAAATTTAGTCATGCATTGTGTAAAAACTGTACGTGAATGATATACACATTTTCTGATGTACCAGACAGTTTACAAAACTGCCATAATTTTTCGCCAAACTTAAATTTTACATTTCTACGTGAGTAATTTACGTATAGGTTGTTCACGGTAAAGTGAGCACTTTTAAAAGCACTTTTATTTGAAATAATAGTCAATAAATATATTTAATTTTAGCCTTAGACATTTACTTCCGAGTGGGGTGGAATGTAGGTTACATACTGTGCTTATTACTTATATGGAAATATTTATTTTAAAAGTTGTTAAAGGAAAAAAAAATACGGAGGAAAAAGTAACTAGGGCCTCAAAAGTGCTCACTTTACCGTGAACAGCCCATATTAGGCGCTCGTCATATATTAATTAGAGCAGTTGATGACGACTTGTCTTCATGCACAAGAAAATCCTTGCCGTAGACAATGTGTCTAGATCAATATTGTCAAGGTAAACCTCAGCAGGCTCAGGATAATGATGAGACCGACGCGACGGCAGGACAAAATTCAAACAAACCACTTCAAGCTTTAGCAGTACCACATTGCAATGCAAAAAATAACAAATCATCTAAGGTGCTGGTCGTCTTGCTTATCCCTAACGAATGCAATGTATCCAATGTTGCGAACGATTCTTCACAGCCAGTACCTCGTTCTGAAATATTTGCTCGGTATACCAACGAAACTGTAAAAAATTTCCTTATATTCCAGTATATTTTTTTTCTCAGGAATATACAATTAGTACACGGAAACACAGTCAGTAAAGACGAAAAACGAAGCTGAACAAAATACGGAAATTCTTCGTATTTTCTACATGTTTTTTCGTTCAAATATTAAAAAAAGAAAAATATCACACACATTTAAAAGCTACACGTAAAACACTTAAAAATATTACAAATATCTTAGTTACATTTGTTATATATAAAATAACAACATATTTACAAACAACCTTGTCACCAGGGTGTTGTAGGTGGATGGTAACAGCTGCGGACTCTGAGAAAATTTGTACTCGTTTTCAAATCATTATCCATAGTAAAATATTGTAACATTTTAAAATGTATTTAATACACAGTAATACATACGCAAAACCAAAATTTAAGTTGGTTTACGTAATCTCTTTTTTGATCTTGAAGTACGGAAAAACTAACAAAAAAATTGTAGCAAATTCAGTAGAAGTCCGTTGTTGAAAAAGAAAAATAAAGNAAAAAAATTAAGTTTTACGTAGACATTTTTATAAAATTACGGAATTTTTTAACACGGAACGTGCAACATGCTCTTTGCGTAGGATCNGAAAAATAAAGTTTTACGTAGACATTTTTATAAAATTACGGAATTTTTTAACACGGAACGTGCAACATGCTCTTTGCGTAGGATCAAAGGAGACCGGAATAGTATGCACGTATCAACAAATGTAACACCATGGATGCAGGCAACTGTACACTCAGAGCAGTTTATTCAGCAATGGTATCCCTAACATATAACTGTCTGAACTCAAGTCACGGGAGCAGTTGCAACCTCGAAAAATTCCTACACAAATAGGCTAGCAAAACATTTTAGAGAGACATTTGCACATTATCAGTATGCTACGCAGATATTTTACGAGAAGGAAGAGGTACTGGTCAAGAATGATTTCTTGCTATATTTTATATGCAGAATTCGACAACAGGGTACTTAAAAATAATGGCTGTTCAAGATAAAGTGAGCACTTTTGAAATCAACCTTTGTCAAATACCACTACTCAAACCTACATTTATTTTACTGGCGCATTAAGTAGAATGCGTCCATTCAAGTTCGTATCGATGGAGGGGAAGTAGTTTCATGTCTTAGAGCTGAATTTAAAATGTTAGGTAAATATTTGCGAAAAAATATGATAATTCCTTTTTCATTACTTTTTTTAAGGCATCGAAGTGTAGTAATTAGCAGATTTTTAAAACGTGTAGTTCTCTAATAATTTCATAGTTACATTCCACCGACGCATTAATAAAGTGATAAGGCCAGTGGTATTGTTAATTTTACATATGGCAGAAGAATACACCAAGTTTGAACACGTAGATCTTAAGCAGGGCTTTCAGGGGTGCTCGGTTTACTGCGAACAGCCTATAAGGAGGTCAAACAGACGCTTATACAATGAACTCCAGCCGCACACGCCCGCAAAATGGCGTCACTGGCCAACCGGCAGCCAAGCCCAAGAAGAACATTACGCAAGCAACTCGCAGTCACCAACCAAAAGTAAAGGCATTCTCAGAGATTCGCGTAACCAATCCCTCATTTTATCTCCTTAGCTTCAATAAGGATCGATTGGAAAATATTTTGTTCATATTTCGTACTCATATAATACAGACGTTGAAAGATTTGCATTTGTTGTTCTTTAGAAATCTTACTGAGGCAATCACGTCTGCAGCTGAACAAAATAGCGCAACGTAAATTACTACAAACTAGTGTGTAAATTAATGTTAAACTATCTTCCTGGCTAACTGATCGATCGTACTAGAACAGTATTTTCAAGTATCCCAATCAGTAATCATGACGCTACTCCTCACCTGTAGTATATAGGATGGTTCATAGGGTCTGAGTTACCTCTCTGGGGCCTCTCTTATGGGTGCCTTGGATGTTGAATAGGGTAAACAATAATGTAGTCACTCGGTGTTTCAATTGACTGGGTTATATTGTCTTGAATATTATACACACATACAACATCGATATGTGGTACCTTGCGAGTTGGGGGCCTTAAAGGCTAATTAAAGTGCTCGTGCTAACTGCTGCCGACGTCTTGAGGTGGTGGGGGGATGCTAGGCGTCGGGGAGGTTTCTTTTAGCGACGACGCTGATACTTAGGTATACTTGTAGTTGTAGGTGTTCCGGCGGTAGGTTGAGGTCCGGTACATCGGGTGACCTTTCACAGGCCCTGGCTTCGGTGACGACTCTCTACGAATTGCTCCGGGTTCTCTTCTCGACGGACGACTCCACAACATGCCTCTTCTGGTGACCTCATGATTCGACTTACTTTCACGAACTTCTGATTCGACTGACCTACATCACTGACTGACCCTGCCGGGGTCTACTCTTAAGCTTCGATGACTGCTCTACACTACTCACTCAACTGCCGCCTCGCGGTGCTGCATTATTAATGATTCACTGACTGACTGATTCCCTCTCGTTGTCACCCGACTAAATGACTTCGCGTTCCCGCTTGGTGCTCCTGGCGAGCTCCCACTCCTCTGCCGCATCGCGGCGCGGCCGCCACAAAATTGACTCTACATTACTGGTTCTGCCGGGGTCCGATCCCTGGCCTCGGCGGGCTGACTGACTCTACTGACTCCTACATCACTGACCCGACTGCCGCCTCTCGGCGCGGGGATCCAACAACTGAGTGACCTCCGCCTGGCAGCGAGGCCACTGAACAACTGACTAACTGCCTTCACATGTCGGGACTCTTAACCCCCTTCGGTCGGTGCCATTCCCCAGATCCTCACACGTGTTGCATTATGTGGTGGGCGAGAAAAGGGAGAGGGGTTTCTACCATACCTCTGTATTATCTGGGGCACATGTTAATGTTTTCACATGTGTTGCTGGAGGAGGGGTGGGGGCACGCAGCACAACTGCCAAGCCCTGTCAGCTCTTCTCCTGTGACTAACTAGCGATGTATCGGTGAAACTCAGCTTACCTCGGCATTTCTTTGGTGCGTGTTCAAGTTCTCATGCGGGGACCAGCAGCACAACCTTGACATGTGTTAACTGCCTATCCGTCCTCTGGGGGCGGCCTGTCCTTAGAGCACATGTTAATGGGCGGCACGTGTACTGCTGGACCTACGCTGCGTATCCTGGTTTAAGAGGGCAGATGGTGTAATGGTGGTGCTTCTAAATACTAACAATGTGGCATGCATCAACAAATACTCATGAATGTATATTAACACATTGAAATATTGTTACTTCATTTCTTATTGCTTTTGTTTAAGAAACTAAATGCAACATAATACAAAGCAGTGAAAATTAACCTACCAAATGGATGACCGGTTGATCTTGCTGAAACAGTTCTTCCTTTCCAGTTTAAATGTTCTATTTATCTAAGGACGTTGCTACGAACAAAATGCTTTATTTTGTATTCGTACGACATACTCTAAAAAAGTGTTTTGTATTTTACAAGAGAAATCCTTGGAAACCCAAATCCTTCGTTAAACTACAAAGAGTTTTCTTAAGAAATTAGCGAAAAATTTAGTTGTAATATTAAAAATTATGGCCCTGTATTACAACTTACATTATTGAAAAGTGTACATTAAATTATTTTTTCTTCTATAAAACAAATGTGGTGATTTAAAAACAGAGAAAAAAAATTTATAAAAAAATGTTATTTACGAAAAATAATGAACACTTTTGCCAGTATGGGTACTAAACCCGCATCACAAGTACTATTGACAGGCAACCTTAACCACAAAACCAACTTGACTTACGAGCATATCAATTATTTTAAAAAACTATATATATAGTTAGTGTGTGTGTATATATATATATATATACACACACATAACACACACTGGAGATAAAAAAAACTGGTATAGGCGTGCGTATGCAAATAACAGAGGCATGGAACCAATCAGAGTAAAGCGATGCGGTCGACAGCGTCTATATAAGGCAACAAGCGTCTAGCGAAGTTGCTAGATCGGGTACTGCTGCTACAATGTCACGTTATCAAGATTAAAGTTAGTTTGAACGTGGTGTAATAGTCGGCGCACGAGAGATGGGACATAGCATCTCTGAGGTAACGATAAAATTTGGATTTTCGCGTACGACCATTTCACGAGAGTACCATGAATATCGGGAATCCGGTAATACAACAAATCTTCGACATCACTGTGGCAGAAAAAAGATCGTGAACGAACGGGACAAACGACGACTGACGAGAATCATTAAACGTGACAGACGTGAAACCCTTTCTCAAATTGGCGCAGATTTCAATGCTGGGGCATCAACAAGTGCCAGCATGCGAACTATTCAACGGACCGTCATTGATATGGGTTTTCGGAGCGGAAGCCTCCTTGTGTACCGTTGTTGGCTGCACGACACAAAGCTTTATGCTCCGCCTGGGCCAGCCGACACCACCATTGGACTGTTGATGACTGGAAACACGTTGCTTGGTCTGACGAGTCTCGTTTCCAATTGTATCGGGCGGATGGACGTGTACGAGTATGGAGACAACCTCATGAATGCATGGATCCTACATGTCAACAGGGGACTGTTCAAGCTGGCGGAGGCTCTCTCATGGTATGGGGCGTGTGCAGTTGGCGTGACCCTGATACGTCTAGATACGACTCTAACAGGTAACAGATAAGTAAGCATCCTGTCCGATCACCTTCACCCATTCATGTCCATTGTGCATTCCGACGGAAGTGGACAATTCCAGCAGGACAATCCAACACCCCACACGTCGAGAGTTGCTACCGAGTGGCTCCAGGAACACTCTTCTGATTTTAGATATTTCCATTCGCCACCTAAATTACTAAACATGAACATTACTGAGAATATCTGGGATGTCATGTAACGTGCTGTTCAGAAGAGATCTCTACCGCCCCGCACTCCTATGGATTTGTGGACTGCCCTGCAGGATTCATGATGTGAATTGCCTCCTGATTACCTTCAGACATTAGTCGAGTCTATGCCACGTCGTCTTGCGGCACTTCTGCGTGCTCGCGGGGACCCTAAACGATGTTAGGCAGGTGTACCGGTTTTTTTGTTTCATCAGTATATATATATTAACAGAACACTTAGAATGAAATTAATATATCTATTCTTGTTAATCACATACCTTCATTAATATTTTTTAGGTACTTTACGCTATATATATCTGTAGCGTAATGTACCTACAAAATATTAATGAAGTTATGTGGTTAACAAGAATATATATATTTATTTCAGTCTAAGTGTTCTGTTTTTGTGTTAAGAGATTTCGAGTGAGTTCTTCAGAGGCGATTTAAAGAGTTCTGTGTAGCTAGGAAACATTAAGAGTTAATGAATAATAATGTCAGGTATAATTGAAATTGTCGTTTTATTATCATTATTTGAGTACTCGTAAGGGTTTTACGTTATTCGAACTTGTAATATATTTCTTATTGCACGCAGCTTCGCTTTACATCTCCCATAGTTTTTGACCAAACAGCTGTATGCCTTTTTTACGTTGTTGAATGTCCACTATTTTGCTGAAGCTCGTGGATACGGGTCAGTATAGTAGAAACATTTATTGAGGTATATTACAAACATAGCCCTTATAGTTTTACAAACGAGTAGTTTTATAAGAGAAACTTTTGTACTGTTACAAAACATTTGTAAAATTACAAACAATTTCTTAGTAACGATTACAAATAATTTTTCCAGTGTACTGTTTACTTGTCGACATTGTCATTAATAATTATTTTCTCGCAAAAAAATTTTGAGCTCATAGTTTTCGTATGAGTACATACAAAGTCACACANACAGCTGTATGCCTTTTTTACGTTGTTGAATGTCCACTATTTTGCTGAAGCTCGTGGATACGGGTCAGTATAGTACAAACATTTATTGAGGTATATTACAAACATAGCCCTTATAGTTTTACAAACGAGTAGTTTTATAAGAGAAACTTTTGTACTGTTACAAAACATTTGTAAAATTACAAACAATTTCTTAGTAACGATTACAAATAATTTTTCCAGTGTACTGTTTACTTGTCGACTTTGTCATTAATAATTATTTTCTCGCAAAAAAATTTTGAGCTCATAGTTTTCGTATGAGTACATACAAAGTCACACANTTGTCATTAATAATTATTTTCTCGCAAAAAAATTTTGAGCTCATAGTTTTCGTATGAGTACATACAAAGTCACACAATGTTACAAAGTCACACAATTTTACTTTTTTAGAAATGCACAAATAATGAAATCTATCTTACGTACATAAATGAGATAATGGACACTTTAAAAAAATGCCAATAAGAACTACTGCCAAACGTCTGGCAAATTGTAGAAGGAAATGCTTTCGTAATTTCAAAAAGATGTTGGAAGTAAGGAAATTTTTGCATTTTTTTATTTGTGCCTGCCCGTAAATTTGTAGAAAATTACTTCTGCTAAACATAACTGAAAATTAATTATGACAAAAGATGTCAGCAGATCTTTTTAATTTTCTGCAATAGAGTTATTTGGGTTATTTGTTGATTACAAAAACAGTCAAATTTTAATATTAAAATTCCATTTTGCAGAAACCACGAGATAAAAAAAAATTATATGAAGAACAGCTAGTTACAGATAATGTTTACAAGTTGAGCAATATGTGGTACAAATATAAAATAACGTATTTTTCCGTGGCCAACGCCTTTAACTGTAGCTTTATAATGATATTACATCTATACATTTACTCGTGTTTTACTCCTTTTTCTCTCATTTTGGTTGAACTTGGTCAGCAAATACAGTCAGTTATACAAGCTAAAGCTGCACAGTGTCTTGACTGCNTTCTCTCATTTTGGTTGAACTTGGTCAGCAAATACAGTCAGTTATACAAGCTAAAGCTGCACAGTGTCTTGACTGCTTACAAAATCAGTTGTTTACTGTGGTGGCACAGCAGTAGAGGCTAATGTGATTCTGCATAATAAAGAGGTAATTTTATTAAAATCACATGTCCATGGACAAGTGCCTCTTCAAGGGAGCTGCCATGCCACTTCGCCTCTGTGTACTTTTCTACTCCATCATCCGATATGGGCATGCAATACAACGCTGTTAGAGTTCTGCCTCCAGAAGTGTATCTTGATAATTTTCGGGTAAGAGATATGACATGTTGGAAACACTTTGCTGTGCATGAAGATATGTCATCACATACTGTTTTAGCCAATCTTGCACTGTCTCCTGTTATGTATTTGCGCAAGAAGGATAAATTTGAAATTGATGATGAATCATGGTTATTTCGTAAACTGTCATGCACTTTTGGAAATTTGCATGTGTATTCGACCTGGCATTATGGTAGTATCAATTGAAAGTATTATATATTCGGATTCATAGTCTTTTGAACGTGTTATTTTTAAATAAAGCGCTAAAATAAATATTTCACCTCATATATCGGGAACTACTTTAAGGATTCCTGCCGGATTTTTGTAACATTAGTGTTAGTTTAGGCCACCTAGCCATATCAGTTTCACACTTATTTTCTAAACGGTAGTATTATAAACATTTTAGTCTAGTATACCAAAAAGTTAAATACAAATTTATGTTATTCCTAGCAATTATGTGAAACATTAAATAACTCATTCGAAGCCTCTTTATTCTAACATTTTATAAGATTGCACAAACAAAAAAAAAAAGAATTTCAAATTATATTTCTAGTTCCGCTCAACCGATTCCACTAAATTTAACACACAAAAAGTTATATTGTGAGCTACCGAAACACTGTTGTTTTAGATAATATATTCTGGGTGTTTATTTTATAAATAAGNTTCTCTCATTTTGGTTGGACTTGGTCAGCAAATACAGTCAGTTATACAAGCTAAAGCTGCACAGTGTCTTGACTGTTTACAAAATCAGTTGTTTACTGTGGTGGCACAGCAGTAGAGGCTAATGTGATTCTGCATAATAAAGAGGTTATTTTATTAAGGCCACATGTCCATGGACAAGTGCCTCTTCAAGGGAGCTGCCATGCCACTTCACCTCTGTGTACTTTTCTACTCCATCATCCGATATGGGCATGCAATACAACGCTGTTAGAGTTCTGCCTCCAGAAGTGTATCTTGATAATTTTCGGGTAAGAGATATGACATGTTGGAAACACTTTGCTGTGCATGAAGATATGTCATCACAGACTGTTTTAGCCAATCTTGCACTTTCTCCTGTTATGTATTTGCGCAAGAAGGATAAATTGGAAATTGATGATGAATCATGGTTATTTCGTAAACTGTTATGCACTTTTCGAAATTTGCATGTGCATTCGACCTGGCATTCTGGTATAATCAATTGAAAGTATTATATATTCGGATTCATAGTCTTTTCAACTTGTTATTTTTAAGTAAAGCGCTAAAATAAATATTTCGCCCCATCTATCGGGAACTACTTTAAGGATTCCTGCCGGATTTTTGTAACATTAGTGTTAGTTTAGGCCACCTAGCCATATCAGTTTCACACTTATTTTCTAAACGGTAGTATTATAAACATTTTAGTCTAGTATACCAAAAAGTTAAATACAAATTTATGTTATTCCTAGCAATTATGTGAAACATTAAATAACTCATTCGAAGCCTCTTTATTCTAACATTTTATAAGATTGCACAAACAAAAAAAAAAAGAATTTCAAATTATATTTATAGTTCCGCTCAACCGATTCCACTAAATTTAGCACGCAAAAAGTTATATTGTGAGCTACCGAAACACTGTTGTTTTAGATAATATATTCTGGGTGTTTATTTTATAAATAAGGGACTAATGAATTTTTCGTTACTCTGTAATAACTAGCAAATCGTTAGAATAATTTTTAACAGCACTATCACGGGTATCATGTTCCCTTTTATCTATCTTTTTTAACCCAGCCATAATTAGAGATAGTGCTCCTTGAAAAATCACGTATTTATTGGATACAACAGCATGTTCCGTAAAGAGTCTCAAACAATTTTCTATGCAAATTTTACGAGATCAGCCAAGCTGATCTTAGGAAACTTTAAATTTATAAATTACTCATTTTTCTTCTAAAATTGTAGTACTATTATACTTTGTGTTAGTTTATTTTAACTCTGGAATCATTAACCAGTTTTGAATTATATGGAGTGCGCTTGCAGTACCTAACATATTTATTCATTTCCTCTTATTCCATTACGCGGGCATATATGTACTCTTACTAATAAATTTAAACAGCATAAATCAGCAAAGACTCAAACGAGTTCCAACAAATCTGGCATGCAAGAAGTAACATGTAAGGACTTCTCAAAATGTAATAGAGCAGACACCTATTTTTAGTGGTAGACTTAGTCTTCCAATGTTACTTTTCTTATCTCTGAAATTGTTTAACTTTTAGCAACATTTTCAAACAAGTTTCTTTTGACATTTACTGGTGGTTATTCTGAAAATGGAGTGTTTTAATATTTAAGATACTCTTTCATATCTCAGGAATCATGCAACCGTTCTGAATCAAAATTTCTACTATTATAGTCCACACTATTAGCATGTCTGAACTTCCAACAGTTTGCAAACAAACCGTGTAAACATTGGTCTTCTGTGTTCGAAGATAGCGCAACATAAAATAAAATGTAATATATCATTTCTCGGCAACTACTCAAACGATAAACCCCAAATTTAACACGCAAGTAATGATACGGTAACCCACTCTAAATGTGCGTGAGTTTCAAATAATCTTTTTTGTTCAATATATTTGCAATGTTATTTCTACTGAGCATTCCATAGCTGCCAAACAATTTCAATACCTGTAGTCAAATTTGCTAAAGTGAGATATACTACGACCATTAAATTGGTCACTCACTGCCTATTTTATTCGCCATTTTGAGAGACACCGACACCTGATAAATAAATATCTTTCGCCAGATCCAGAGAAATACTTGACAATGCGCCATGTCACCGTGCACAACTGTTCGCGATTGGTTTGAAGATCATTCTGGACAATTCCAACAAATGATTTGGCCACCAGGATCGCCCGGCATGAATCCCATCGAACATTTATTAGACATAATCGAGAAGTCAGTTCGTGCACAACCTCCTGCGCTGGCAACATTTTCGCAATTATGGACGTCTATAGAGACAGGATGGCTCAAGATTTCTGCCGGGAACTTCCAACGACTTGTTGAGTCCATGCTACGTCGAGTTGCTGCACTTCGCCGGGCAAAAGGAGGTCCGACACGATATTAGGAGGTATCCCATGACTTTTAGAACAATTTGTAGCTCTCTTAATAAATTATTTTGTATTTTAAAAAAATATTTTCAACTTGGTACCTTGTTCTGCCCTGGGTTCCCCTACGTGTTGTTTTTTTTAATATTTGCGCCATCGAAACGTGGCTGGCCCGTGGTTCTGAAAGCCGAATGCCGCGGATTCGATGTGAGAGAAAATGGCACCACCCCCTTCCTCTTAAAATGAGCACATATAAATATTTTTTATTCGTGGCTGCATTAGATTCTCGGAAAATAGTGGCGTGAGTTTATATTATCTAAGTGTAATGCAAGCTTAATTAATAATAAATTAAATTATATATTATTTTGAGACGGAGCGAGTTGCTATGGCAAGCGGGAATAAGTAAGGGCTCAGCCGAAAAACCATTTCGGCATACACCTGGATTTATTTTTAAAACAGATATTCTGGCCGACCGAGTGAGTATCGAACCCCGGTCCCCTAGAACATGGGCCTTCCCTGGTGTTTACTTGTGAGTGGAGATGTCTGTGTTTATTATCCTATGAATTAAATTTGGCTTTTGTGAGAAATAAAACAATTTGCTGGAGCGACAAGCCTTCCCCCGGCTGTCAGTGCGCTATAGTAAAGTCCAATTCAACACCTGGTGCAGCGCGGCGGGGGATGTGCGCGAGCTCAGATTACGACTACATGTGCCTCTAGTTTACTTCTGTAATGGGACTCGTGACCACTTCTTTTAATATGCTTTTGTCTTAGTAGTTTTTTAATGCGTCTATCAGTCTCGTCTGCAATTGGGATATTTCGGGCTCTGTGTATGTCAAGGTGTGTGTATTTGACGCATGAGCAAGTGGAGAATGATCGTTTCCTCTCTTATTTCTTAGTTCCACAGCATCACAAAGTATCTTTGGTTTCACCAGATTTAATAAAAAATTTCACATTTGATTTTTTTATATGAAAAAAACAAAAGTGGATTTTGAGCCATAATTCATTTACAAAAAAATTGTACGTAGAATTTATTTTCTACATTCGAAAGAGATTAACATAACTTTAAAATTTCATGGTCTTAGTAATGCACTGACTTTGATAGGCTCTAATTTTTTTTTGCACTTGTTAAGTATTTCCTTATATGTCTCGACGAAGTTGAAGAGTGGTGAATGTGAGCTGTATGCGCGTGCCTTTGCTGGAATTCGTATTCTGGTATAAATATGCATGGTGGACTATCATCTAGGGAATAAAATTATGTTTTAGTTGGTGTAATTCATAAAGAGTGAATACTATTAACACCTGGTGAACTAGAGGCCTCACACACATACATATAAATGNAGTTGGTGTAATTCATAAAGAGTGAATACTATTAACACCTGGTGAACTAGAGGCCTCACACACATACATATAAATAATCGAATTTCACATTTCATTCGGCTAAAGTCACGTTGAGGTGTGATGGGACTCAGATTGTTGTGAGCGCAGTGGAGGGGGGTGTTTTACCGCGGATCAGATATCTCTCTTAATGGAGCAAGCGCATAGGAATATANAGTTGGTGTAATTCATAAAGAGTGAATACTATTAACACCTGGTGAACTAGAGGCCTCACACACATACATATAAATGATCGAATTTCACATTTCATTCGGCTAAAGTCACGTTGAAGTGTGATGGGACTCAGATTTTTGTGAGCGCAGTGGAGGGGGGTGTTTTACCGCGGATCAGATATCTCTCTTAATGGAGCAAGCGCATAGGAATATATTAAAATACAGAAATTTGTTAGCAGAAGGCAACCACTTTTTATGATTTTGTACTTGTGGTGGGTGTACATACGCTAGTCTTTCCTCAAGGTATATAAATTTTTCCCTGCAAAACTACTACATGTGCATTATTTATTCGTATCAAGAGCATGTGCTGACAATGGGTGCTAGAAAAATAGCCGCACGTGGAGTAACCACATGGGTATTTCTTTCCCGCTGCCTAAATGTCTTAAAAAATGGTTTTTAAATTGGGATGAAATGTTTTTAATGATGAGCGTCTATGCTTGTGTTAAGGGGAATGCGTGGGATCCTTCACTATTCGTATCGCATGCCGTGAGGGCTAGCAAAGTAGTTTTAATTCAGTTTTTTTGTTTTTATAGCCATGAAAACTTTATAGAAAACAACATAACGCATTCGTACACGACTCATTATTTTTTTCCAAATCCTTAATTTTTTTTTTTATAATTACTTTCGTACACGTAAAATATATATACACGTTCTAATAGTGGTGGCTAGAGTCTAATTAATTTTTTTTCCCTTAAATTATAACAAAACTGATAAACAAAATATGTTATTTTCTTTACATTATAACAAAATTAATATACTAAATATTTTTTTCTTTACCAACAGTGTTGTTTTAAAGCTTGCGTGAGCAGGACAACAATCGAGATAAAATCAAATCTATACATTGTTATAAACAGAATTATTTATGCACACACTACAATATTATAATCATTATTATCTGCGTAATACAAGAACTACATTTTTACACCTGTTTTTTCTCTGTGTAGTGGAGGGCATTACACACGTAATATTTTTTTAAAATGTATAATGGGATCCTCATAGCTTTTTTTATGTACCCCGGGTTTCATAACTCCACAATCTTAGGGCTTGGGCGATGCACCGGGCACAGCAATATCTTTGATTTTTGCTCTCGAGAAGTATTGTGGCTTACGTCTCGACGAACTCTCAAAACGGCGGGCAGCGGCAGTGCTTGTGAAGGTATACAAAGTTCGTTCTGATGGGGCACGCATTGCGTATCGCCGACTCTTGGGCGTCTTCCAAACACATACATGGGGTTATAGGAAATGATGGCAGATTCCGGCATTGCCGCAATTTCCTCGTACGGAATAATCCCCTCCTCCCATCTTAGTCCGCGCGTTTCGCAAGTCTGTAGGCGGTACGCCTGTTGGATGGTGCTGCCATGGACACGGCGATAAAAGGGTGAAAGCATTGGTTTTCTCGTCTTCGTCACTGTACGACATGGCAATCTGCTTGTAGGTGTACGAGTACAACGAGCGAAAACCTTGTATGTTACAAAACATTTTTATTCACTAGATGTTTTAGTGTTTTATAAAAAATGTTAAGTTCCCATGCATACAACAAATTTTAAAAAAAATTACAAAGCCATTTAAAACTTTATCGAGGTCCATACACATCACGGGCCTGTGTACATGATTGGTTTCCACTCTGGGTCGAGCTTGCCAGTAAATTCTTGAAGGGGAGCTTTTTCGACGATTACAGCTTGCGAGTAGAAAACTTGCATGCGGACGTCGTCTTCTAGGGAGATGGCATCTGCATCGTGGAGGGCTTCTTCAACGGGGACGACGTCTTCNACCAACCCCTGCGATGCGGCGTGTCGGGATCCGAGGTGGTGCAGCCCTCGAAACACCCCTTGCACAGGAGGCAGTCCCGTACGTCTTTGTCCTGCAGCAGATAGGCCGACAAATACTTGAATACGGTCGAAATTACGTAAGGGGCCGAAATTGCCGAAAGGATTTTATGGCCGCTCAGACAACACGCGTACATTTTTAAGATCGAGAAAAATGACTGATCCCCGGAGGGGTCTCAGTGTGCGTCTTATAAAGAATTTTTAGGGAAACATGCAGTCCACGCTCGCGATTAAAGTAGGCCACCGATAGGTCGGAACGAAGGTTTCCGAAAACAACCGAGTAATTAGCCAATGAGAAACATTGGTGTAGCAATTAAATATGTTGGAAGGGGGTGGGCAATTAGCCAATTAGAATCAGGGGTAGGACAATTGTTCAATTAAATATATTGAAAGGGGGAAGTGAGAAGGTCAGTCGTCTGCTGCACCAGCAATGCAAAACAAATGACAAACGATAAAACCATGATGGCAGTCGAACGAAGGTGAGATACAAACTTCAGTAATGTATGAACAAATGACAAACAAAACATGCAATATGGTGGATGATGGCTGTGATACCTACCAAGATGGCAGTCTGCAACCACCAAGATGGTGGATAACTACACCGACCAAAATGGCGGATGGCTGCACCGACGAAGATGGCGGATGGCTGCACCTACCTTTATGGTGGACTGCACCGCCCAAAATGGCAGACGGCTGCACCTACCACGATGGCGGACGATGGCTGTGACGCCTATCAAGATGGCGGACTTCCCCTTACCAAGATTACGAACTGCACCAACCAAAATGATGGACGGTGGCTGTAATGCCTACAAATATGGTGGACTTCACCTACTAAGATGGTGGAATGAATATTTGTGGAGGGGGTGTGGGAGAACTCCGAAAATTGCATTTTTTTAGTTAATTTTTTAAAATAAATTTATTAATAATTTAAAAATAATATTTTTGAATATAATTTGTTATACATTTTTTATAATATTTAGGATTTTTTGGATTTGTTTGTTTTTGGAATTTTTTTTTATTGTTTAGATTTTTTGGGTTAAATATCAAGTTCAAGGTCACCTGGATCCAAGATGACCGTCGGCCGTACGGAATGACAGAGCACGAACAGCTCCGACGCTCCGGTTCCAGGTCTCGATGTGTTTAAGTCCCCATAATCCCTCTACTAATAATCTTAATTTTATAATTTGCAAATCGTTTCCCATCACATCTGCATGCTAACATTTTTATAAGTTAATCAGTTTTTTTTGTTAGGCACAAATTTTATACCTTCTAAGTGCCCTAAATATAAAATACTATAGCTTCAATCTCCACCATTTTGTAAGATACCACTATTTAATCTTCTCAAAAATTCTTCCTATTAACATATTTTTAAAACACTTATTATTTAACCTTTGAGAACTGAAGAATTATTAACTTCCTACATAAAGGAAAGAAATAAGCTAACTAGTTGCATCTTAAATCTCGTATAACCATCTTCAGCTTGGTTAGCGTGAATTTCGCCTTCTGGTTAGAATGCCTCAATAAGAGTGGAGCCGTAAATAAATTAAAATCAAATCACGCTAAGGACTTTATTCCATGCATTCAATAAATGCATTTTATTATTATTTACATTTCCTGAGTTCAGTGAAGTATTGCAGATTCCGTAGTATAATGTGAGAACACAAAATTTTGGTTCACAATTCAAACATCTCAAAGTATTCCAAAATTTTTAAATCGAATGAGCACTAACAATTTTAATTCTCACAACCAAAAGATCCAAAATGGTTAAAAAATAGAAGTTGGTATTAGAAAATAAATAGTTTCATTTAATAATTAATTTTTATTTAGAATTCAAACTTTTAGAATGATAAAATTTATATATTTTATTATTATGTAGTTAGTCAAAAACATTCACTAAATTGTTTGTCTTCAATAATACAAATCATCTTTAATATTGAATACACATAAATAGGACAGATAAAATCTATTTATTTTAGAATTTATGAAAGTAATTTTAATAGACTTTAAAATTATTTAATTATATTTCTGACACATTGATAAAATAAAGCAATATTTTTAAGGTCAAACTATTTATACTGTTTGAATATATGTCTTTACATATTCATAATGATATAAACTTATTAAAGACTTTCACACAGTTAATGAAGATGTCTTCATTTAGGGCCAAAAATAAGGAGTGCTTTTACATTTTGGACATGCTCTTTATCAACAGAATTTTGTATAAGGCTTAAAAATTATGTTCTATTTATTTAAGACAGCTGAGTTCATTTTAATGGAAAACATAATAATACTTACACATTTAAAGAAGCTAACACTTTAAAAGTCAAATGCTAACAACATCGCTCTTCAACGTTTCGGGATAAATCACTCTCCCTACTGCCCGTTTGGTACAAACACAAAGCCGACGTAACTTGGATAGTATAATAATTACATACCACATTCATCTTAAGATTACTATATTGCCAGGTCACGCTTCAGGCAGGCTGCTATCTTTGTTACAGTCGGTTGCAGTAGCGTTAATTAAGTCTGAGTGCTTGTTGGAGTTTCTGATACACCGCACACGTCGGATTTGCGAGCAGAACGTGTGAAGTTTCCCAGGGCTCTTCCATTCACAACAACAGGTTTAACCTAATTACTTATACAAGGAACGACAGCTTTTCTAGTCTGACGCAACCTATTGCCGCAAGAACGACGCGCATTGCAGAGGAACATGAGTAAATAAATGCTTCCTTTGCAAGTAGTAATTCACCAGGGTAATATCATTCTAAAACTGTTTAATTAGAAAAAAAAAATTTATTATATTTGTATAAAATTCGCCTTTACACTTTTTTGAGTGTCTTAACTTCCAACTTACTGCAAAAAATATCACATAATTTTTATACCTGGCATTAAATACACATACAGACATGTATAAAAGCGACTGGCATGTTATTTTGTAAACACTCAGTGTTATTTTGGCCTAGTGTTAAAATACGGTTTTTACAATAAAATGTGATTAGTTTACGATGCAAAGATGTTCTTTCAATCTTAGTTATCAACATTATTGTGAACTCTCAGTCACACGGAATAATGCTATTCTAAAAGTTTTTAAAAATATACTCATTCCAAAAAATAATTTCCACAGTATTTTACGTCTCATTTTTACTTTCGCATGAACAGTAGATTTTCATTTTAAATCGTGTACGAATAATTTTCGCCAAAACTGTGATTTTAAATGCTGATGTAACAAGTTTCAGTCTCCAGCTAGGCACAAGGGAAATAATTGCACTCTTAAAAATGTTTATACATTCTCGGAAATGTCTATGGCAATTTTCAGTTAATATTCATAAATGCGAGCAAGCACGGAAAACTTTACTCGGCTCCAGACATAAATATAAGGACCTCTCCGTATTGGCTGTACCTATGGATTTCGGGAAAGGAGCAATACCGAGGACATGCGAAGTATTCTTCATGTTGTGATCAAAAAAATTATTATTCCTGTAGTATTTAAGATATTAACGCATGTTCCTTCCAAAATAAAAATTAAGCACGAGCCACTTGTATAAGTACGTAAAATTTCAAACACTCGAACATTATACTAGAGACTAAAACATTTATATAGGTAATTTAAATTAAAATAAATATTTACCGGAGGTAATTTTAAGTTAATAACATACGAATGTTCAGTGCGATGAGCTGTAAATTATTTGTGCGTGTAATTTTAACATTTTTTTATCGATGTTTTATACTCATTAAAACACCCGTATTACGAAACGTAATATTTTTTTTGTAATTCATGCAAACTAGAAAAACAGGAAAATTTAATGGAAAATTGACGGAGTCGTTCCGTGAATTAGCGATAAGTTGTAAAAAACTAGTTGTACGTGCATTTACGAAACATTTTGTCCCACTTTTTACCTGTAGATTTTAGTAATTGCATGTAATTTTTTTCCAACAGTGTGAGACTAGTTCAGGATATGAATATTTCCACTAGAGCGACAAAAATTAGTCTTCCAAGGACCCCCGTTCCTAAGTGGTAGCTGCCTTTATTTGCATACAGTCGCATCACGGGTTAGATTCCGTGTGGAATAACATAGAAAACATTACATTATTTGTCTTAATTTCTCGTGGAAAAGCTTGACAGTAATATCTTTATATTTTTTTTTTTTACTAGCCACACATTAAAAATACTATAATGTCTTTTAACCAATCCGGCTATAGAGAAATGTACATACAATTTAGTACAAATTATTCAGACTGAGTGCTGATAAGTTACAATATGCCTTTATCCGTACAAACATGCGCGATAATAAGCACTAATTCTCTTATGAGAAAATTGGTTACATTAAGCTAATAGTGATCATTAATCACGAGTTGATTCAAATTCAACCAGAGATTTAAAAAGTCATGAATGCTTCTACTTGCTAAAGACGCTGTTATTAAAGCTATGAATTTAAAGGCTGCAATTTAAAAAGCATATGCATGTGTCTGCTAACTGAAGACAATATTCTAGGCAGTTACCGAGACGGCACCTATAAATGATATATGAGTCGAAGTAGAAACTGGTAATGTGTGGAGAAATATCAACTTTGCCTGTTGCGAGAGAACTATNTAAATGATATATGAGTCGAAGTAGAAACTGGTAATGTGTGGAGAAATATCAACTTTGCCTGTTGCGAGAGAACTATTTTCGTTTTTGGAAGAGGAAGGTATAAGTTCACTTCACGAGGAAAAGTATGTTATATTCTCAGCAATTAAAGTGACAATCTTGATACGCTTTCTTATTTTGGCAAATGAGAAGCAAATTAATGTATGATATCAGTGTACGAATCTTATTTAATTTAAATTATACACTGACTTATATAGGCTATCTGTAGTAATTTATGCACGCGTGTAAAAATTGGTTATGTGTTTTCGCGAAGGTTTCAGCAAAACATCTATCTTGTGACAATTACCCAGTGCCACTTAATAGAAGTGCCGATGTTATTAATTACCTGCATTGTCATGGTAATATTTACTTGTTATGGAAGACTAAACGCGTTCCTTTACGTGAGACCTGCCTATGTACATATTNTAAATGATATATGAGTCGAAGTAGAAACTGGTAATGTGTGGAGAAATATCAACTTTGCCTGTTGCGAGAGAACTAATTTCGTTTTTGAAAGAGGAAGGTATAAGTTCACTTCACGAGGAAAAGTATGTTATATTCTCAGCAATTAAAGTGACAATCTTGATACGCTTTCTTATTTTGGCAAATGAGAAGCAAATTAATGTATGATATCAGTGCACGAATCTTATTTAATTTAAATTATACACTGACTTATATAGACTATCTGTAGTAATTTATGCACGCGTGTAAAAATTGGTTATGTGTTTTCGCGAAGGTTTCAGCAAAACATTTATCTTGTGACAATTACCCAGTGCCGCTTAATAGAAGTGCCGATGTTATTAATTACCTACATTGTCATGGTAATATTTACTTGTTATGGAAGACTAAACGCGTTCCTTTACGTGAGACCTGCCTATGTACATATTNCATTGTCATGGTAATATTTACTTGTTATGGAAGACTAAACGCGTTCCTTTACGTGAGACCTGCCTATGTACATATTAAAAATTGGGCGGAAATTTAAGTCATGTATATAGGTGAGTGGACTGGAGAGGTTTGGGCGACTATTAACATTAGAGTTTTGAGAGCCTATGAGTGTGAAGTGGGTTGAGTATTGAACAGCGCCGGAATGCAGGTTCAGAGGAAACCCACCAATCCTGAAACCCACCGACCAGCGGAATCGTCCGGCACGATTCCAACGTGCGAAAATCCGGGATATATAGTCTATCTCATATATGAAGGCCACATTCTTGACAGTTGACGATCGCCGTGCCAATATTTACTTTTCGTTTATGTATCCATTCGCCATCAACTGTTGCATCAAGTGAACGCTTTGATACCACGGGTCAGCGCGTCCAGGAGGTGCTGCTTCGTGCAGCAATTGGTTCACTACTTGGGAAGCGCGGCAGGCGGTGAGAGAGGCCTCGAAACGGAGTTTGGAGGGCGTGTGTAGGGTCGTTCGTAAACGCTGTACACGAAATATATGTTACTTTAAAAATTATGCAGAGCTTGCGAAAAATAAAACTATTAGTATATGTTCGTAAAAGTATTCTACGAACGCTTTTCGAGCTGGTAACACTTCGCTAAAGATCCAATATGTGGCGTGTACAACAGGTCAGAGTGATTTTGGAGCCGCTTAATTTAGTCAATAGATAGCGCTCTGTAAAGTTGACTGTTATTCTGTTACTGGCTGGGAACGAAACGTATTAGAAATATATTTGGTCACATTATTAGAGAAAGTAAATCAACAATATTAGGCAATATTTCTGTATGCTTTTGGAATCAATATCAGGCACGTAAGGAAAGCGGTGTTGGAGAGGGCGGGATACGACGTGAAAAAAGGATTTGAAATTGCGTTTCATTTGGATACGGATCGCTTTAATTGTGCCGTTAATTTTGAACACTTACATGTCTTTTTTAGCACGAAGTTTAGTTTCTAACACTAAAAACCGCTATTTTATGACCANCAGTTGACGATCGCCGTGCCAATATTTACTTTTCGTTTATGTATCCATTCGCCATCAACTGTTGCATCAAGTGAAGGCTTTGATACGACGGGTCAGCGCGTCCAGGAGGTGCTGCTTCGTGCAGCAATTGGTTCACTACTTGGGAGGCGCGGCAGGCGGTGAGAGAGGCCTCGATTGCCTCAAACCTCCCGCACACATCCCAGCAAGCATTTGCGACATGTCGAAATATATGTTACTTTAAAAATTATGTGCAGAGCTTGCGAAAAATATAACTATTAGTATATGTTCGTAAATGTATTCTACGAACGCTTTTCGAGCTGGTAATTTTTCGCTAAAGATCCAATATGTGGCGTGTACAACAGGTCAGAGTGATTTTGGAGCCGCTTAATTTAGTCAATAGATAGCGCTCTGTANTAGCGTTCTGTAAAGTTGACTGTTATTCTGTTACTGGCTGGGAACGAAACGTATTAGAAATATATTTGGTCACATTATTAGAGAAAATAAATCAACAATATTAGGCAATATTTCTGTATGCTATTTGAATCAATATCAGGCACGTAAGGAAAGCGGTGTTGGAGAGGGCGGGATACGACGTGAAAAAAGGATTTGAAATTGCGTTTAATTTGGATACGGATCGCTTTAATTGTGCCTTTAATTTTGAACACTTACATGTCTTTTTTAGCACGAAGTTTAGTTTCTAACACTAAAAACCGCTATTTTATGACCANTTAATTTTGAACACTTACATGTCTTTTTTAGCACGAAGTTTAGTTTCTAACACTAAAAACCGCTATTTTATGACCACGTAAAATAAAATGTATTAATTAACCTAGTAACTCTTTCTTATCGCGTGTATTTTCGGCTGGTTTAATGTGCGTCGACAGTGTACTTAGAATAGCCAACGTTATATTAACTTTTGTTCGTTCGTGCATCATCTGATACAGGATTTTGTAAATGGCACGTTGTTTGTTTTGAATACATTAATTTGCCACTCACTGACTGTCAGAATCTGTCCAACTTATATGAAATGAATCATACCGCGCCGGGAATTGTATCCGTTTCGCCCTGGTGAAGGCAAGCACTTCATCTGCTTTGCCACCGCGGCCCCTTATACATAGGTGAGCAAAGCTTACATGCAGAATATGAGAGCTCAGTGTGGTTGCCTCATAATGTGGTGAGGTAAGCCTATATTCCTGAACCATTGGAAGAACGTGCCCGCTTCCAAATTTTTATTCATAGTCAAATATTATACAAAAGAACACAGATCGCTGTATTTTGATGAGAGTGAACAATGATTGCTTGACGAAATAAATTGTTTTTCGTGATGAAAGAGAAAACATTGGTTAAAATTTTGGGGGCAAAATTGCAGCTTATGACTGCCCTCATTTTGCTTAAACTAAATGGCAAGGTTTTACTTAAGAACTGTAGCGAGGTCTAAAGGTTTAAATTAAGCAACCAAAATTCAGCTAGCATGGCTGGAGACAAAATAATAATATATTACAAGTCAAAAGGTTACAAATTTGGAGTACAAACGCTGAACGCTTCTGCATGGCCTCTTTCCAGATGAGTTTATTTCCATCGATTACTGAGAGCAACCTTCTGTCTTATGACAATTGATAACATGTACTGTTTTAATAGTGCATTTGCATTTCTAAATGACGTAGCGCATTTTATAGAGTTAGTGACCATTACAGGAAACTAAGCATTTAATTAATATGTGTAATTAAATTAGTGTTTATAATATGCTTTTATTATATTAAAATAAGATCAAAATGTAAAAAATTTGCATACTACACAAATGAGTAAATTACCGGTTGTATAATTATTTTATTTTTACTTTTATGGATATATCAAATTTCAGCGTTCAGAAGTACCTACGGTAGTTGTTAAACCATTATTTCTTTTTATAGATTCTTGGATTGGGATTTTAATATATGATCTGAACCACATTCGTAAATAGTGAATTAAATTTTTCTTGTAAAAAGCCTATTTCTCTTGTTAACAAAAACTTCCTATGATGGGTGGTACATTATATTTATTTATATTAATTAAGAATACCGCTTTTTCGCTTTGCAGGATCTCAGGGACGGGCAAGATACTAGCGCGAGTACCTTCCAAAATAGCTCCCTCTTTCTGGAAGGTTGGCGAAGTGTTTCTGTTCCTCTAGGAAGACAGTAGACCCACCAGGCTACAGTGCCTTTCGTGCGCCAACAAGTGCGTTTTACGTATAATCCGGGAGCATGGCGTCACAGCGGCGCGTGTGCGTGGAAACACCGCAGCAGTTGTTCGAAAGTTTTGGTGAGCACTCGAAAACTAGGTCAACAGCGCCCATGGGCGTGAACAGAGATGGAGATGTCGCAGCGACGCGAGTGCAAAGCACGAGAAATACCACCAGCCAAAGGCAACGTCCACCACGTTTCCCACTTACGTACAATTAAAAAATCGTAGCTAGCACATGTCGTTGCGCTCTGTCTTCTAACAAATGCAAAATACAAGTTTCCAATATGTTTGTAAATGCAGTGACTGTGATGGCACGTTCAGCATAATTAAAGTCCAATCATTTTGTTTCGAATGACTGCACACTGGACATTATATTTCAGACCGTCCCTTGTGGTTGCAGTCGCAAACCTTTGATTCTTCTTTAGGCAAACAAAATAATTGCAAGGTATTTTTCTTTGTTACAGAAACGTATACTGCAGATAGTTAATGTTCTCATAAATGTCGTACTAACTCTCTACGAAATTTTAACAACNTGTTACAGAAACGTATACTGCAGATAGTTAATGTTCTCATAAATGTCGTACTAACTCTCTACGAAATTTTAACAACGTAGCTGTAGAAATGTTATCAAATAGTTCCAAAATTTGTCTGTAAAATATTTTTGTCAACTGTAGGGTAATAAACAAAAAATTAATTTTTTTTTTTAAATTTTATATTTTTTTAACGTTATGAAGTTTTCCGAAACTACTGAGTATTTTATAAACAAAGATCNTGTTACAGAAACGTATACTGCAGATAGTTAATGTTCTCATAAATGTCGTACTAACTCTCTACGAAATTTTAACAAAGTAGCTGTAGAAATGTTATCAAATTGTTCCAAAATTTGTCTGTAAAATATGTTTGTCAACTGTAGGGTAATAAGCAAAAAATTAATTTTTTTTTTAAATTTTATATTTTTTTAACGTTATGAAGTTTTCCGAAACTACTGAGTATTTTATAAACAAAGATCTTTGCTCAAAATCACCTAAGTGGTTAGAGGTGTATAGTAGTTCGAACTAAGAAAATTCTAACTTTCACCGCTTTCAAAATTACTTGCTCTGTTCGCAAAGATCTGGGTTCACAAACTTTTCTTCCGTTAAAATACTGGAATACCAAATTTTAAGAGGAATGGTTTCACTATTCCCTAATGGATAAAAGTTTTTAAAAAATTTTGAAGTGTTGTTACCCGCCAACGGTATCAACACCCGATAGAAAACATCACCTTGAAAAAGAACTATTAGCGAAAGGCTGGCTTATTGGTATTATAGAACTGTACATGAATGACAGAAAAGTCTCCACTCAATCCACAAAATACAACCCAAAAAGTGATAGAAAGAATTGTTATTCCGTATTTTTAGGGCCTTTCCAAAAATTTAGACAATTAAGGAACAAAAATTAAATACAGATAGATTTACAATCAAAATCCACATGAAAAAGCTTGATTACCGAGCTGAAACATAAAATAGGAAATTACAAACCCAAGACTGTGTTTATCGGATCACTTGAGAATCTGACTGTGTGTACACTCTAAATGTGAATCTGTGACTTCAATCAGTACAATTATATTACTGAATCTTCAGTTAATATGCCGTTATCTACTGGGGAATCAGTGGAATGCACTGAGGTATTAGCGCCTGGTCGCTATAATTCTCTAGGTTTTAGTAGATATCACTGTTTAAATAAGTGAATATCAGGAACTTAAATTACCAGTTTCAATGACCTTTCACAATTACTATTAAGTGCACGGCCAAACAGGCAACTGCAATACCGTCGCTGGCTGCGCTTGGAGTAGAGGCAAATTTTACAAACAATATACTTATTGATTTTTCCAGTCGCCATTCAATTTGCCTGAAGACGGGATCATATGTCACGATAAAGTGATTGTTTCTTCGCTTCTGACCAAACGGAAATTCATACGATAACAACGTATTAAAAAATTGAGGCATTGCTGCGTCGGGGAAACGGACATAGGTTACGTCTAAAATTTGCTACAGACACAGTACCCTCCTGGTGCCACATGTGCAGGTCTGATTATTTATTAGTTACAACAGTAGGGAGATATGCAGGAAATTTTATTTTATAATGTTGTATTTGCAATTTTTGTGTACCCAATTGAGCCCGAATCGACGAAAAGTAAAAATGAAATATTATTTTGTCGTGCTATTCGGGGTACGATTGATTTTGGTTTGACCTTGCTTCCTTATGGCTTGTACTATTATGCAGTCGCTCCGCAGCCTACATTGCTATTAATATTTATCTGCAAAATGTCGATCTGTATTTAAGCTCATGTAAATCCTCCTCTCACCAACTGTGTTAACTTAAATTTATTGCTGCAACGTCACACGAAATGTTCCGCCCAGTTTTCCGGAATGATAGTCCAACCTCTCGTAGACACAATATACGTCATCGCTCAGTTTATATTAAGTGTAAACATATGTGCACGCTTGTTATATCCTGTAACTGTAGCTGTAAGCTACAACAGCTGCAGGTGCGCAACTACTGATACGCTTCATTTACCCGATTTCAGATTACGTGTCAGTGCTATGGTCTGGATTATCATACGCGCTACATTTAAATACTTGCTACGGAANACCCGATTTCAGATTACGTGTCAGTACTATGGTCTGGATTATCATACGCGCTACATTTAAATACTTGCTACGGAAAAATATTCATACACCACACTTATAAAATTTGTTCATATAATTTTTCTGAGTTTTATAGATTTTCAGGTAGNACGGAAAAATATTCATACACCACACTTATAAAATTTGTTCATATAATTTTTCTGAGTTTTATAGATTTTCAGGTAGCATATTTGATCCAAAATGGTGAGTAAAATAAGCAAATAAACAATCAATTCCATCTCAATATTCGATGTTGCAAGCATGCCGAGTTTTGTAAACAAAATTTATTGGTCCCTTAATTTTTGAGTGGAAGAATATCAATCTAAAATTTCGTAAACCTATTTTTTTTTTCAGGACCGTGTATTACTTCAAGACTTTTTGAAAATTTAATTTTTAAGTTAACTGAAACTTTAAAATTTGTGATTCACATTTTGTTTTTCCTCGTGGAGGTGGTGCACAAACACTGTTGTGAACAGAGAGCGTGATTTCACAAGCCTTTCTTCTCAAATCTAACTGGACTACTAAACATTCCCCCCCCCCTTTTTAAAAATTTACAGAATATGACAAAAGCCTACAAAGGATAGTATTGTTAATATCAACGGTGCTTAGAGCGGCACTTAAAGCGAATCACATTTACGGAGAGGGCGAATGTTGTGATTACTGTTAGATTATAAATGGAAGAAAGGGAGAAGACGATATCGCTTACTTAAATGCCAGGCTTCGGTTTCTTTTTCAACTTGCGTAATGTAAAAATATCCTAGCGACGGACCTAGCGACTAGTCTTTGCGTCTCTATTGTGTGGCGCTGTCAAGTTGTTGGAAACACAATTATGTGACTGTTACGATAACACTTACTGAAATTAGTCTGAAACAAACATAAACATACTCCAGTCACAAATAATATAAAGAATATACATTTAATACGAATTAAAAATATTAAACAACATTGATTATTCATAGCCTACAGTACCGAAGGTAATACTATTAGTAAAACAGCTTCGAACAGCGATAACGATCAAGGTAGGTTTTAAAACTGGGTCATTAAACCGCGAAAAAAAATATATATTTGGTGTTCCCGGTTGGAGTTGCCAAAATGGCCACCTTCTATTTGGGTTTTAAAAAATAATATTCACTGGTGTTTCAGAATTGGTAAGATGCTTCTGCTGATTATATGTTATTTTTGTTAAGTGTACCCGGGACTATGCATCAATCTAAGACATTTTTTCTCACGTTAAATCCGCAAATATTTACGAGATCTAAATATATAAGGGCATCTGGAAGAGCCTCAGTTTTCAATAATACTATGCGTATCGTTCTATTTCAGACCTTAAATTCGTGACCAGATACTTAGTCTAGTGTGGTCCGCCTAATACTATAGTGAGGGTTTTGTACAGTAGTGGCAGGTAAGGCGTCTTCTTTGAGCGTCTTAGTTCAAATTCATAAAAGCGGAAATAATTCCACTGTGCGTAATGATTAAATGTGTTAGGCGTTCGGGAAGACGTGGTGCTGACTTAAAAAAAGTGTTACACCACCGCGTAAAGCCGAAAGCCCATCACACGAATGTTATTTCAACATATGTCGTTAATACTTTCCCAATTATTTTACAAATTGTTTATACGCACAGAAATCTGAACATAAAAATATTTGAAATAACGTAAAATCTGAAGTTCGTTCAGTAGCCTACTTTCAATCGATCCAATGCCACTTCNACATAAAAATATTTGAAATAACGTAAAATCTGAAGTTCGTTCAGTAGCCTACTTTCAATCGATCCAATGCCACTTCATTAAGTTAGTTAAGTTGCTAACAGTCGGCGAATCAGTGTAAAACACAGCAAAAATTTCTGAGAAGCGATGGATGTTACTAGTAGTAGTGTTCCACAAGCCCAAATAAAATACTTAATCTGAATAATATCACACTATCTGAATAATTTATTGAGATAAAGATGAGTTTGACGTAGTTTTATAATGTCTACAAACAGGAATAATTGCCTAGAAATAAATAATTTTGTATACAACTTAACACTCAGTACTTTTAGCGATTCCGTGTGATATGCACAGTTGTGTGCATTATTTCTCTATGTAAATATATAAGTTTCCTTCCTTCGAAAACTCCCCATGACTCTGTGACACAAAAAAAAAAACACGCTATCTCTTAAAAGGTTACAGAGTTACGAAATATTATTACACATGACTTCAGTACAAAGGATCGCTGAATTGCACACACTGTCAAGCTTAAACCGTTTCTTTTTTTGCATTTTATTAATTAGTGAAAACGTAAGTACTTCCAAACACTAACCCATATTTTATCATGGTGCAAAATAATTTTCAGTAAGTAGTTACAAAGAATTAAAATCAAAACTTTAACCATATCCACTTTCCCGACTTCAATAACACCCTTCATATAACTGGGAGGNTACAAAGAATTAAAATCAAAACTTTAACCATATCCACTTTCCCGACTTCAATAACACCCTTCATATAACTGGGAGGACACAGCCGAAAATAGAGAGATGTTTTTAAAAAAAGACAGTTTTATATTTGTAAAATTTTATTATAGAAAACTGTCTTAAATATTTTCTTTAAATTTTTTGTTAAGTGATTCACAGCAATTCACTTAAAATATTTTAATACTGAGTTTTATAAATGTATATGCCGGATGCCAAAAATTAATGTTTACGCTGTTTAAAATGAAATAATATTTAATACCTTTTAAGACACTCGTGTCTCTCATAGCATCAAGTGTCCGTGGCTTTATGGCGCCATACCGTTGTTCAGGATTTTTATCGGTCCAGTACACACATTTATGGCTGTTGATAATTTCATTCAAATTAAAGATTGCCTCATCGGACGGAACAATCATGTCAGTAAAAGATTTATTGTCTTTACACATGTTTACTACCCACTCCCAAAATTCGACACGCCTATGTGGGTTGTCTTCATTCATTGCGTGAAGTGATGTGGGGAAGTAGGGCATCCATATGATTTGCTTTAAAATGCGATGTACACTTGATTTTCTGACACCTGACTCTCGCGTAGCGTGCCATACAGTTCCTTGATCGGTTGTTATTCGTTCCCTGCAGTACCGTTATTTATTCACATCACACATAGTTCCGTCCCTCTCAAACTGGTCATCTAATAGTGTCATTGTTACACGTGACGGTGGTACAGTACCGAATTCATCTCTCCGTCGTATTTGCACATCAATTATTTTTTCACATTTTAAATAACAATTTGAAATCCATTTACTTTACTCGAAAGGAAACCGTGTCACGTTTGCTAGTTCCTCGGCAATAGTAGGGTTGCCGCTCCTGACTAAACGTAACTGACAACAGCAGAATGACTACACGCGTTCGCACACACCCAACGTTGTNTAGGGTTGCCGCTCCTGACTAAACGTAACTGACAACAGCAGAATGACTACACGCGTTCGCACACACCCAACGTTGTCGTTACAGTGTTTACTACACCCAGTCTCAACATATTGTCTTTAACGGTTTCTCTTTTATTTCCTATAAAAAAGTGTATGTATAAAATAAGGGACCACCGGTATATACACACACACAACGTCACTTACCTAACTGCTATATTTTNTAGGGTTGCCGCTCCTGACTAAACGTAACTGACAACAGCAGAATGACTACACGCGTTCGCACACACCCAACGTTGCCGTTACAGTGTTTACTACACCCAGTCTCAACAGATTGTCTTTAACGGTTTCTCTTTTATTTCCTATCAAAAAGTGTATGTATAAAATAAGGGACCACCGGTATATACACACACACAACGTCACTTACCTAACTGCTATATTTTCTACCCGCTTACAATACTACGTCTTTACTGCTCTTCCCGTAGCAATTAATGCTACTAGATTCATTAAAGCCACGGGCCTTCCTATATTTGAAACCTAGTTTTGCTGAACTTTTTACAAATCACTTTCTCTGCCCACCTTTACTGCATTCACTTTGTAATGTTGGGAGGGGAATATGCACATATCTACGTTTTTTCAGCGTAGGACGATGCACCTCAGAAATAGATTATTTTTGGTTTTATATAACATTTAAACGTGAATATCTTGAAAACTATTTGGTTTACTGCTCAGACATTTAAAAAAGTTTGTGTAACGTTCCATTTTCTGATCAATCGATTCTACTTTGTTATCCTGTCATATACGTGGTATTTAAAATAAATGCCAATGAAATAATACATTTTCGTTAATCTTCCATGTATACTATATATACATATACACACGCATATTCCATAGTAATAAAGCAAGCCCACCACCCGCCATGCCAGTGGTTGTATCCCATGGTTAAACAGTAATCAATTACCTGGTCATAATTTAGCTAACTATGTCTACAAGTAACATAACATTATCAAATTCTTGCATTCACAAAATAAATTATTTAACTAACGTTTAATAAAAATAGCGTCGCCTTGCGGGAATATTTTTATACAACTTAGTATTTCATTTAGGGTTCAGAATTGAAATCAGAGATTCCCATTTTGTTGACACTTTGACCACTTTTATCGGGCATAAACGCGAGGTTTTTTTTTTTTGAAATATACTTAGAGATTACTACATTTCCTGATCAGGCCATTATAGGAACACAAAACTTCTTAAAAATAAGACGAAAATATCTAATGTAGCCTGATCAAACATTTTACTCAAAGAACCTATTATGTGACTGGAAAGTAATACAACATTACTTGTATCTAAAGGTCAAGCCAGGTAGTGTTGGCCATGTGTTTATTTCTTACATTTACAGAGAGCGGAAAATCTTGAAAATCTCCTTTAACGTTTTCGAAAAGAGTGAAGCTTCTAGCATAATGTATGGTTGGATGATTGATTTTTGAATGGGCTCTATTTTTTTCAAATGAATCATGAAAGTTCATTGTTAGAGTATCAGAGTATTTACTGAATCATATGTGCGAGAACATATGTGTTGAATATTGGAAGTTATAGCACTAGTCGTAACTAACCAGATGCTATTGGATCTGACAGGCGTTTAACTGCCAGGTGCGTTCCGAGGTAGAATAAAAATGTATGTGTCCATATTGTAGTAACGTAACAAGTGCGGTCACGCTCTCCCCTGCCTCTGAGTGTGTGTGTCGGAGGGAGTGTAAGTGGCCTGTGGAGGATATCGGTGGCCAGTACATGAGGAAGACAATGGGGAGCACGACTAGTGTAAAGGGCTTATTATTGCGAATTTCCTTGCGAATACCCGCTTGTTATAGTTTAGATCAGGGGTTTTTAAAATTGTTCACTCATACATTGGCTCGCATACATCGTTACTCTCTTGTTCCTTTTTACTGGATTTTTCCCTAATCTAAGTTTTAAGTGCACATCTGTGATAAGTATGGGACCCAAGTGCGTCTCAGGATTAAGACCCATGCGACTATAGGGAAAGTAATTCAAGTAAAGAGGCATGCATCGAGGTGGAGAGGGGTTGAGCAGAAATGGCCGCAATTGGGACCATGACTTCATCCCCGAGTGTACCTGAACCTAAGCCTATGAATAAGAAGCAGTGGCGTGTGGTGAACTGTTGCTAGGTAATCTGGTGCTTGCTCACTGCTGTACATTCTCAGTGCATGCAGCAGGAGCTAGTAACTATCGTGATGCCTGGGGAAACTATATGCATTCCGACAATTTACAAGAGAGCACCAAGAGACCCATTACACGCGTCCTGTGGCGTCACCTGCCGAACAACGTTTCAGTGGTGGAAGTGTAAACTAGCAAGCAACAGGGTAGAGCACAGAGCTAACGCCAGCTTACCTTGCAGCAGTTTACCACACGCCACTGTTAAGAAGGAAGAGGAGAAATTATGTGAATGCACCATAAAACCCTCTTGACAGGAAGTTCAAAACTTATTACATGCATTGATAGAAAATGATAAAGGAGAACGAATGTACCTTATTATTAAGCGGGAAAGAACAAGAAGAGAGGGAGGGCTCCTCTCGATTGGTTTAGTTGAATGCGGTCACACTAGCCCTCATCTTTAATCCATTCACTTACAAGTCCAAGAAAGTGTAGAAGTTGGACGTAAAGGTAATTTATGTCATGAATTGTTCTCTTGACACTTAGCATTTAATTTTATCAGTGCATTTCCGAGTTTTTATAATGTGTTTAGATACTTTCTCGTTTATAAACCTGTGATCTTTGTTTCACTTAACGCCAAATATATATATTAATTCAGCACATTTGAAATATTTGCTAAGGATTTACTTTTAGTTTCATTTTGTAGCTTTGTGCTATTTATAAAATTAACATTGTCATGTGACTCATCTATTTATTCAGCCGAGTGAAACCATAGAAATAAAGCAAATACAAATGTATTAATATGCACATTTCTGTATTATACGTTTTAAAAAAATAAATTCTCAAGTACGAATTAGACAAAATTAATCCAATATAACTGACGGGCCTACTTTAATCTACAAAGGCGTAAATAATTTTGATGAAGTTCTTGAAAGCTTAGATGTCAGGTAGGACTTGACGTCTTGTTTACCTATCTATTATTAGAAATAAAACCAGAAACATAAGCAAAATTAGTGAGACTATTACAAATACACAAGTGCCTTACCCGGTATTCGAACCCTGAACATCTCGTACCGTAAGCTGGCTTGCAACCAACTGCATTGCGGATGTAGCATTAGGAGCATCAACTTCAGTTTTAATCAGTCTAATGGTTTGGTAGGCAGGATTTACTAACCTGAAATATTTGCACGGCCGTCATTAAAAAAAAACGAGAATCACTTAAATTACTGAGATGAAGTGGGCAACTTTAGGTCTACTTGTGTGCAAAATTTTAAGGGAATTAGTTGGTTCGTTTCCGAAACAGGATATCAAAATTAAATTTTCTCACCTGGCACCATCTTAAGCTAGGTCTTCACGAGGCTCTTATGTCACGACATCAGACACTACCGTCCACACACAAGTGCTCTCGCAGTCTCGCGACACACATTACATGGCGTGGTGACATCGACTCTAGCGAGAGCTTTTGCCGCCGTCCTAATGGGCTTATACAGACACTCGTGTGCCGAGAGCAGATGGCATGTGCGATGTCCGGCAGTACAGTGCGAAATGTCGTCGGAAGTGGCAGCCGCTGCTACAGCCGCCTCCATTATTGTATTGCGCAGACGAAGACAAAGAAGAAAGCGTAAATCTGTCAGTGAATGGTTGTTAATGATAAACGAGTTAGGAGCATACGAAAGTTTAGTAATTGAATGAGAAGTGAAAGAAAGACAAACATACAGAAACTTTTTCCGGATGTGCCCATCAGATTTTCATTTTATAATTGAAAAAGTTACAACTGCCATCACTAAACGAGATACAAATATGAAGGAGGCAATTCCACCTGCAGTGAGACTCGCCATTACGAGACGTTTCGTTGTAACAGGTAATTGAGGGCTTTGTTTTAAATGAGCTTCTCACCAACGATATTTACAGGATATTAAGGGTTCGATCGTTTGGACGTTATAGGTATGAGTTCAGTTGGTTCAGTCACTAATGTCACTAATTAAAAAGACAAGGAAAGAAACTAATTGAAATAATTAAGGAGATGCAGCAATCTGGAGTGACATGCAATTCAAATTATATGTAGCCAAAAACCAACGTTTACGTAGTTACAAATTGCGATATAAGCGTCCCGATTCATTCTGCGTACACGTGTTGTCTATTATATCTTCTACAGATTTTTCAAAAGAAAAAACCGTTTCAAGTCTGGAATATGCTGAAACATCACTTGAAGTATCATCAATATCCATAAAAGACATAACGACTTTGCGTTTTTTTTTTTATTTCATTTCTGTGTTGCATACTGTTAATGCTGCGTAGTAATAATTCAACAATCTCACAAAAAATGTGACAATCATCGTAAGTTTTGTTCATAATACTCACCGACTTTTCCAGAAAGGAATCTTCGTTGGCTCGTCTTGATGTCGCACTCGCATATGAAGTTGATTTGGCGGCGTTTTCTTTGTCACTTTTATGTGCAACAGCTTGTGCATTTTCTTAAGAACAGCATTCTCCTAGTTCCTGAAAAAAAAAATAAGCTATGTACTAATAGGTGCTATGAGGGTTTGTTTCAGACACATTATACTATGGACGAGTGGCTGAAAAGAGCTCAAGAGTTCGAAGACATATGGAACTTCCCAAACTGCATAGGCGTTTTGGAGTAGAAGCATGCGGTTATACTAGCACCAGCTGACTCCGGGAGTGTTTATTTTAATTATGAGGGCACACATAGCGTAGTTTTACTTGCGTAGTGGATGCTAAGTATCGATTAAGGTATGTGGACATAGGCTGTAATGGAATAGTCTCTGATGGTGGAGTTTGCAACCAGTCATCGCCACTCGCAGTACTGGAGGGTGAAGCCTACAACATACCAGGAAGTCGACCACTGAAAAGAAGAACGAAGCCCGTTCCTTTGCTGTGCTAACGGATGATGCCTTTGCTATGACTCCCAGAATATTAAATCAGCAAGGTGATATTCGAGTATTCAATTACAAACACACTCGTGCGAGGAGAGTTGTGGAAAACTGTTTTGTGCACATTGCCAATAGATTTAGAGTACTCCGAACAGCCACCATACTCAGTCCTGATAACGCACGCAGAATCGTTGCAGCCATATGCGCATTACATAACTTTCTGCTGGCAAGGAAGACCAACTAGCTTACTACAACGACATTTGACACAGACGTTGGTGATGGACAAATTCATGGAGGTGTATGGCAAAATTAAGGGAACCCTGGAAACAATCTGCACCGCCTAAAGACACTTCAGTCACTCAGTATGTCGCGTTTCTGCAAAGAAGCTAGAGATGAGCTGAAAAACTACTTCATGAGCCCTGATGGTGAAGTAGAGTTTCATTCGATTATTTCAAGTGGATTCAGTGGACATTATATACAATAATGTAGTTGTATATAAATGTCCAATTGAAATATGTAAATATCTACAAACACCAATTCGGCGGTATAATATTTAAAGACAAAAATAAATGGCTTGAAAACATTCTCATAAATATTACATGTTACATCATGTAAAAAGGTGAAATATTTCAAAATATACCATGTTCATATGTATTTGACTGCATGCGATTTTTTTTGTCATAAACGTTTTTGAACTGATTACAAACACACTTAAATATGTTTCTTACGTATCAAAATACCCTGTCAATTTGTTTAAATTCTGCCCAAATTTTAACAACAAATAATTAAATTTTGCATAAGACGCCAGCATATCAAAGCATCTCACAAGAGTGCATAACATTATATTTCCTTTTATAGCAAATACACTATTCCATGACAAAAAATTGCATGCCACTGTGATACAGTATTCAATCGTTAATAATAATGTGCTTTTACTTACCCCATTACTAATCTTTGCTGGGCGAATTGACGATTCTCCCACAAACTTTATTGTGTTGTTCCCATGTGCTATGCAAGAAATCGTTGACAGTGCCTTAATTAGTCTTACTTGGTGTCTTTTTCTCACTTGATTAATAGATTGCGTTCGCAGATTAAGCCATTTCCCTTGAACTTCTTCAGGCGTTGTTGCAAATTTTTTGCCACGTCCTGGAAAGCAGAATTATTTTTCATTCGGTTTTTATATTCATTATTTTTTGCATCGCATATCATCGGATATGATTGTATTGTTTTGATGACTTAAAACTGTTTCGTCTTACGACCATTCTTTCGGAAAGTTGACCCCGCAGACACCCCAGCACGCAGCGACACCTGACACTGAATCTAACCTGCCGGAAACTTGCGCGAGTATGCCTGAGAGCGGGGAAAGGGCCGTCTTGGGCCGTCTTCACTTGACACTCGTTTCAAGGTCAGGAGTGGTGCAACTCCCGGGATTGTGTCGCGACACTCGTCTATCAACCGTCTACACGCGGACATTCGCTGTCTTATAGCGAGTGTCTGACATTTTAGTATCTCGTGAAGACGCAGCAGAAAAAAACCGCCACACGGACTTTTTTTTACGCATATTTCATTCAAACAGTGGATACTGCCACCATATGGAATTTGGTTGAACTATCTTAAACTGTTTTAAATATATAACATACAAATATAACATGTTTATATTGTAGACATTAAAAAAATGCCTGATACACTTAAACATGTATCTTTACAGGTTCTTCTGTGGCACTATTTGTACGAAAGATTTGATGGGAATCTTTTGAATGGTCCTCGAGATATGGCATAAAAGCTTTATTTTATTTTGTGGAACTCTATTAACAAATGGCGAGAAAAAGTTAATATACCATCACATTTGATGTTTGTCACAGACGCTGGAAATATACCAAGTTCGTTAAAAATCCCTTTGGAGATAAGCTATATTAAAATAGAATTGACACATGGCTCTTATGTTGAAAATCATTTATATACCTCTAAAGTCATAAATTTTAATCGACTACGAATGTATAATTGTCGCTTGAATTTGGTGGAAACTTGTTGATTGCTTTCTGTGTTATGAATTAACAACTGTATTTTTCATATGGCTCTATCTTACAAAATTGCAGACAAAAGTGTTTCTGTGTAGACACGAAGTAAGTTAAAATTTGTTACATGTTATTCTAAATTAAGTGTGCAAAGCTAAAATGCTTATATTGCAGCCGTTTTAAAAAAAAAGTGTCTGACGATCGTTAAGTATGACAATTTTATATGGCCTGCCATGGAACTGATCGTTAGCCAAATTTCGGAGGAATCAGTTTAATTGTTTCCCGAGATAGGACACACAATTGTATATCATGCTATCTTACAAAATGGTTACCGAAAAAGCAGTGTATTGCTGTATTTGATGCTTGTAATATAAGATTTCAGCATACCATGTTTGGTCGAAATTGACCAAACTATATTTTACATACAAAAAATTATAATGTATATATGTTTGACCGCAGTTTTGAAAATAAGTGACTTATGCATTTAAATGCTATATGCATACATATACTAGCATCGTATTATTTACGTCCCGAGTTTGGTGGAAATATGGTACGTAGTTTCCAAAAAAAAATTTTAAAGCTTTATTATTTTATGTAGTGTTACCTTCCAAAATAAGTGGCCAATAACAATGTTACTATGTAAATTCAGTGATTATAATATGATGCACTGTCAACATTCCAAATTAGATTTGAATTGAGTGAATGGTTCCTGAGATATAATATAGCAACCTAAATGTTAAAATTACAGCTATTTTTTAAAATAATCACCCAGCGTGGTCCAAAACTATATAAGACAGGTGTCCATGAATTTCATACACAACTACACACGTACATACATACAGATAAGAAAATTATCTCATGAGTCTATCTTTCATTCTGAAAGTAGGCTATAAATGGTGGCCAAAGTGACTTAATATTTGCATTATTAAATGGTTGTAGTTTATACTATCAACATACCATGTGTGGTCGAAATTGGTTAAACAGCGTTGTATGTATACCAAATTGACCTAAACTCTATTTATGTCGGTGCTGTGTTAAAATGTGTGCCTTATCCATTTAATCCGTACATGGTAACATGGTCTACCATAGTTTTAGTTACCTGCGTAATTTGACGAAAATTTCTTTGCCAGTATCCGAGATACGACGTAAAAGCTCAATTTTCTCATGTAGTGCTATCTTCCAATTTGGCTGACCAATAACAGCATACCTCCCTTAATTAAATATTTGTATGATAAACTGTATAATAACGGAATTTTTTTTATTTGATTTAATTGTTTCCCGATATATGAAATTATGTCCTAAATGTTGAAATAACCACAATTTTGAAAATAAGCTCACAGTGTAGTATGAAACTATAAAAGATGTCACCTCTTACTATGTAATTTATGTATACAGAGTTAAGTCGCATTCGATTCTTGAATTCCAAATTTACTACGGTGGAAGGGGGGGCTACATCCCAAGGAAATTAGGCTAGCAAAATTACATTCACTAGGACAATTTTTATAATTTAGTTGCGAAAAAAACTATGAGCCTTCATGTCAGCATTCATGTAATTATACAAGGGCAAAGTTTTTTTAGAAGGCTTATTTCGTAAATGCTTACTCTACCGTGAACTCTCTTTGGTTAATTACTTGCAAAAAGAAAGATAAAAAGAATTACACAAATTATTTAACATGTACCGGTAACAATTCAGCTTAAAATACTTGTCAGTTCAATATTTCCGATTGGTAACAAGCACCCAAAAATTATTTGGCGTCTGCTTAGGTCTACGAATTATACCGTTATATATATTCTTCACAGAACTGTAGATTGTTTCCAATATGAAGGGGTAACCGATTTCTTAGAGTTAGAAATTAGTTCAGTGTCGGCAAGAAAGATCAAGAGATCACCTTTCCAGATAAACGGAAATATATCGGTGTGTACAAAAAAAATATATTCATTAACGTAATAAGTAGAAATGAATAGTACATAAACAAACATTCATCAAAAATAGAAAATAAATTAGTTTTTGGGAAACAAATTCACTTAATATTCGTGTTACCTTTTCAAATGTTATTATTCAAGACGAAATATACCTTTTAAAACAATTTTTTGGCTGTCATTCGTTTGCATGTTGTTTACGTTTTTATCTGTTCGTGAAAATATTTAATTAGAAACGTATTACGTACGCTGAGTGGTTAGCCTGCTTGCCTCCCACAAAGGCGAACTGGGTTAAATCCCCGGTCGGGTCACTCCCGAATTTTCGCATGTGGGAATCGTGCCGGACGATGCCGCTGATTGGTGGGTTTTCTCGGGGATCTCCCTTATCTCCCGCGCTTTCATTCCGGCGTTGCTCAATACTCACTTCAATCACCCTCATCGGCTCTCAAGACCTCGCTGTTAAGAGCCTCCCAAATATCTTCTCTCACTCATTATATCACCGAGGGACAAGTTGCGCAGTTGGTTAACACGTTAATGAAAAATGTTACGCGTTCGGTGAGTGAAGAAAAATGGGTTTATTTTCACTGAATTGCTAGATAAAGTGCTTGGAAGAAACGGTTTGATTGGACAGACATCTTCTGATTGAAACAGAGGTATTCTCACTGAATCAGGTTTTCAGTGCGTTAGAGGGCGTTTAAAAGTCGAAAACTATTTTCTACATCTTAAAAATATTACGTATATTTTTATTTTTAGTATGAAATACTTGTGTGAAAAAAGGTATGACACTGCAAGGAAATTACTTTTCTAAGACAAATTAAAAATACCTGAACAAATTTTAACCGTATAAATTTATTCTTACAGACTTCAAAAATTAACAAAATTAATTTAAAATAATTGCCTTTAATCAGAATTTTATGACGAAAATGTTTCTTAGATATAGGTTATGTTGTTCGCCATTTTTGAAATTTTAACAATTGAATTAAAATCTGAAGTCAAAGTAGCTGAAGTTAAACCTCTACTGCAAGTGTACTATGAGTCGTAACTCACAGAAATTGCAACATGCGATTTCTGTAACTTAAGATGAAAGCAAACTTTGAGTTATAATAAAATTTTGGAATTTGTAATATTCAAAATTTTTTGATAAAATTTTCTTATTTATGCTAGAGGAAAAACATTATGAGTATTGTTTTTGCAAATTAAATGGTAATTTTATTAATATTTATATTTATATCATGTCACGAAACCATTAAATATCCTCAAAAACAAGGAATATTGGCTATCTAAAAACCTTAACAAAAATAAACAGACTTGTCAACAGCGGGAGTAGTTGATAAAATTCGCCAGAGAAGCTCGAAGGATAACGTTTTACACATCTTTACACGCATTGAAATAATTCAGAGAATTCATAGTTCTTGCGGTTATTTAGCCGTAGTTCTCACGGCACTGCTAGAAAAAATGCCCGTAAAATTACGAAAAAAACTGGTTACAAATTATTTAGATATCTGCGTTAAATTACTCTCTCTCTTCTTTTTTTCCAATGACGTTCTCTCTGTAAATTTCTCATAAATCTCCGTGAATTCATGGAATGTGTCTACAATCTTGCAAGTTAATTTTTTTAACTTCTCTTTATAAATGTGAGTAACAAAAAACGTTTCACTTTCATTATGTGGTCGATTCACTGTGTATAAAAACGTCTATTAAAAAAACTAAAAATCTTGTCCGGTAGTGGAATACGAATTCGGAAAAAATTTTAACAGCCCAACACTTTACCCACTCACTTACCACGCCTTTACGAAAAGTTTTTTTGTAAATACGGAATTTATATTGAACGATCCAACGTGAACTATCTCTTAGTTTCTAGTCACGTTATTTTCGTTATGTATTTCACTGTGTTAAACAGATAAATTAAAAACAGTTTAAATATTTTGTCTCGTAGTGGGATCTGAAAACAAAACGAAAAATTAACATTCAATAACTCGAATCTCTCACCTACCTCACTTTTACACGAAGTATTTCGTAACTATTGATTTTACATGAAAGTGACGAACGCATACCTCGTAGTTTCAAGTCTTGTTATAGCGTTTATTATATTTGCGGTTTATGAAACGAGATTACGAAAAAAAAAAAAAAAAAAAAAAAAAGCCCAATTTTCGTAATGTACGTGTTTCAATGTGTATGCATGAAGTTTTGCCCTGTAGTGGAATTTGAACATGAATAAATAAATTGCCACTCTATGAGTGATTCGCCACTAACTTACTTCTATTTTTTACGAAGTAGTATTGTGAAGATAGAATTTTATACGCTTCAGGCTTCGTCTGCATTTTTTTGTGTCTCAAAATCGTAGTCATAAGAATACAACGAGCTTCCGTATTTTATATTTACGGAGCTCACTTACGGTATTCGTCATTGCGGAGTGTCTATCCGTATATTAACTCTTCTAAATCTCTGTAAAAGTTTCCGTAAATGTACAGAAATTTCTAACAGAGTGGCGAGGAAGTTAGACGCGTAGTATCCCGCGCACGAACTGCATCGCAACTCAGTTTACGAGCTCTGACTCAGTGGTTAAGTTTTTCAGAGCTCAACTTATTCTGAAGTTTTCACTGTCGTGCTTTCTATGTATAAATACACTTCCTTTTCCCCCTGCCTAGCATTCCACTGGTGCTCTATTCTCACCTAATATCACCATCACCGGCGCTCGAGCCTTTACTATCAAAATCCAGCCAAATACTCTTCACTCAACAGTAAACTTTAACATAAACATGGTTTAAAAAAAAAACTTCGTCTGGTTTATGTGAAACATCAGAACGGTTAAAAGTGGGAAATATTACCTTACCATTTTTTATACGCGCTAAGCTCTTAATCCGCTCAGATTCATGTTTTTACTACCGGAGATATTTATGAGATATTGACAGCGTACAGCGAGGTGTATTAATCTGTATTTACAAGTATACAGATTACAACGGTGTAAAAAATATAATTGAAGCTTCTATTTTCATAAAGCCATATCCACTCGCATTGCAAACTTCCAAAATATTTATTTTCAAAGAATAATAATTCTACTGTGTATAATTTTCANTTTTCAAAGAATAATAATTCTACTGTGTATAATTTTCATGGAACTAAATTTAAACCATCAGTGTTAGTGAAATTTTAATTAAAAAATGGCGTTTAAAACCTTTTTTCACGGGTTATTCTAATCGATTTACAAGTAAAGTGTGTTTAATTATAGGAATGTTTTCTGCAAAATCCGAAGAACGAATGTAAAACTGGTTTTTTTATAAAACCGGNAAGTGTGTTTAATTATAGGAATGTTTTCTGCAAAATCCGAAGAACGAATGTAAAACTGGTTTTTTTATAAAACCGGGATCAGAAACATGGGTGGCATGTTCTGCTGGGTACGCGTGTGAATATTTCAGGCGATATGTAATAAAACTATGCGTAAAAAAAATATAGCAAAAGTAGTATTATAAAACAACATTGAATTTTGATCTACGCTGTTAATCCAATGCCAACCCCTCAGTAATTATTTGCATTTATATGTAGGCATATTTTTTTATGTGTGTGTGTGGTTTCATATATTTATAGGCCTATATACATAAACTATCGAAAAGGATGTTTTTTGTAAGGAGAAGGGGTTACGACCTTTCAGAATAGTACAGGGATGCTACAGGCCTTGTCTAAAACAAAGAACTTTATTAAATATAAAGCTGTAAAGGAGCACCAACAAATGCAATTTATAAAGCAAATATATATTTATATAAATTTTTTGGTTAAGTTTTAAAAAAAATTTCTAGAAGATACGATTGAAATTTCAAANAGCAAATATATATTTATATAAATTTTTTGGTTAAGTTTTAAAAAAAATTTCTAGAAGATACGATTGAAATTTCAAGAAACTCGCCTTCTAGCGACGACATTCCGTGTTCGCATACAAGGTAAAACTATGGAAGTGTTGATGCTTTTACATTGGTGTATTCTGTTAGTTTTACTTACAAGCCCTGGCAGGAAGCTAGAGCATTAATCTGCCCATTAAAATAAATCACCCCTGGGCTATGTAAATTTGCGCTAAGAAGACAGCGCTAGGGTCTCTCCAGACGTGGAGGTAGACGTGGTCTGTCTTATCTGCGGGAGAAGGGGGCGCCTACATTGAAGTACGGTCTCGGAGCATGTTGGATAATTCCCCTGGTTGGCGTCGTCCTTCTTAGGGCAAATTTGCTCAGGCTGTGGGCGAAGGAGTGTATATACTGCGCGACTGTACTCTGAGAATGCTTTGATGTAGTCGTGTTCGTCACTCGGCCTACTACGGAATATGAAGACAGTCGAACTCTACGTACTCTGTCCTCCGTCTCTCTCTCTCCCTACCTCTTTCTCTTTCTCCCTCTTCTTCCCACCTCAGACCCTCATTCCTTCCTCCTCCGGGAAAACTCCTCACTTGATAACCTAACCGAGTGGAAGACATCAGTGTCATTGAATAAAATAACCATTTTATGTGTATATATTTCGTATTATAACCGGGAAGGTGGCTGACTGAATATGTATTGCAAACATTATTCCCCATTTTTGTGATTTTACTCTATGAATCACTTTTATAAATCGTACGCAGGAAATATTATTTATCGCTGCTGTGTGCTTGATTACTTTTATCCTATGAAAACTTTCTTTCACTTCATTATTATCTCAATTCTTACTATAATGTGTACAAAATAAATATGGTCAATTAGTATGGCCATCAGTTGAAATCTAACAATTCTGATGAAAACGTGATAATACAATGTGAATATAAATGAAAAGATGCCAGTCGGTTATGCACTAAAATACGCGCTTTTATAACTTATTATGTTAATTTATATTTAATTAAAAAGTGATTATTCAGCCGTGAACAAAATGAAAATTAACGTGCGAGCGAGACTGCGCACACTGATTTATATACTGCAACAGTTCTGATTTATTCGTTATTTGCTCTGTGGCTATTCAGAAAGAGCATCAAATTTTCCAAACATGATGTTTGTTATTAATATATGCATAATGATGCATGTATGTGCTCGCGACATTGAAACCAAAAATTAAAACCTGGCAAATTTATGTATGGTCGCTTTCCCTTCATGTTAATTCTGACACTAAGATAACGTTGGAACCACTACTTTCGAATTTCCTTACCTATGACTAACATTGCACTAAAATTATTCTAATGATATCAGCTATGAGTGATTAGGCTGCATTCAATATAAATATTACTATTTTATTAATATTTTCATGTAAATAATGCAGACGAAGGCCAGTCACTGGCCACGAGTGGAAGGCGGTGTAAGGCAGTAAAATGCCGGCCATTAACATGGTGGCGGCGTCTTCTCCAGACGTCGTTGTATCCTCGCCTACGCTCCAGCAGGACGAGTGGCTGAGGAAGGTTTGCAGAGGGGGACGGGTGGTTCTAGGTCATTGTTCGTGCGAGCCCTTGGCCCACGCGGGTGCTGACGGGCGCACTCGACATCGTCGAGACCGAACCACTTTCGCGAGCGCGGGCTTTGTCTTCATCCCCCTCCCGGCGATCATTGTGTGTCACGTTCGGCTTGTGCCCTGATGCCATCCACCCTCCCAACCACTCTCTCACTCCTTCTCCACAGATAAAAGCCTACCTCCCTACTTAATTCGC
Organism: Clitarchus hookeri; assembly: GCA_002778355.1. NCBI lineage: Eukaryota > Metazoa > Arthropoda > Insecta > Phasmatodea > Phasmatidae > Clitarchus > Clitarchus hookeri. The sequence continues at coordinate 106,370 of NQII01001829.1, forward strand.
TTCTCCCGCCACCAACCTTTCTCCGACCAGTAAATCTCAGGTACATGTCAACAACCCTCATCCCCCCCCCCAAACTATTAAAATTTTGTTGTTTATTTGTGTTGAATTTGTGCTAATTTATGCCACAAATATTGGAGATTTGGCATATCTTGTTATTGAGACAATAGCATATCAGGGTGGGGGTGCTGGGGACATGTTCACTCCCCCAATATGGTCCATACGGTATAAGAAAGCCATTTTCTGACAGTCAGTGAGTGGCAACTTAACATTTACGAAACAAACCAAGTGCCATTTACAAAATCCTGTATCAGCTGATGCATGAACGAACAAAAGTTAAAATTACGTTGGCTATTCTGAGTGCACCGCCGATGCACATCACAAAAGCAGGAAATACGCAAATAAGAAAGAGTTCGTACATTTATTAATGCGTTTTATTTTACAAGGACACAAAGCAATGGTTGTTAGGGTTAAAAACTAAACTTCGTCATAATGTAGTTAAGTATAGGTGTTCAAAATGTAATGTACGATAGAACGATACGACACGGAAAAGTTTTCTGAAGTTGTGCTAACTTCAGAAAGTTTTTTCACGTCGTATCATCCCTCTCCAACCTTGCTTTCAACACGTCCTTGATATTAATTCGAAAAGCATATAGAAATATTGCATAATATTGTTGAATTATTTTTTCTAATAATTTGACGAAACGACACGAATTTGAAATATATTTCCAGCCCATAATCTAAGAACAATCAACTTAAAATAATACGGTATCTGTTGACCAAAAACAGTGGCGAAGTTCGCCGTGACGCGCTATGCGCGCGATCTCTCGGATATTATGCGAGGTGTTACCAGCCAGAAATGAACCTTTTTCCTGCGCGATAAATACCGAATTTACAAACAAATGCCAATAGTTATATTTTTTAACTCCGCATAATTTTTAATAAACATATATTTCATGTACAACGGTTTGGAGTAGAAGTCATTTACATTCTGCTGGTAATAGTTCGTCTACGTAAATTATACGCCATGTTCTCTTGAAACCCATCTCCTTGTTTCCGTAGGAAGTGAGACACGCTGAATCGTTTTTAAGCAATTCTAACGTTATTCCACGTCACATATTTCCAACTCGAATATATTAGCTACAACGTCCAAAGTGTGATAATAGATACAACAGACCGTCTCGCAAANACAACTCAAATATATTAGCTACAACGTCCAAAGTGTGATAATAGATACAACAGACCGTCTCGCAAATGTTAACCCAAATTCACTATCTCGGACAAATTAAAAAAGAGATAGCAAATATTTAATTATTTGCAACATTTTATATTTTTACTTTTATAACCTATTAATTTTTTTTAGACAGATGTCAGTCTTAAAGTATCTTAAAATTTGTTTAGCATACAGTACAATGGCAAGTGGATTAGCTGACAGCATGTTGATAAAAATACAGCCCCGACTTGACGGACCGGCTGATGGCGGAAGGATGCATAGTCACATGTAGTCAGACGTAAACAGTGGCGCTACTTTCGCAGACCTGTCAGAAAATGGCCTTCTTATACAGTATGGACTTTACCTAAAACCATAGTAAAAAGTTTGTTGATTCCTTGTGCTAAGTTTGTGCCAAACTGTGCGGCAAATATTGTAGATTGTGCTAATCTACTTACTGAGATATTAACATTACTATTTTAGGATGGCGAGGAGGGGGGGAGGGCCCTCACCACTTCCGATCACAATAAAAATTTTAATTTTATTTGTGCCCAGTTTGTGCTAAATTGTGAAGCAAATATTGGAGTTTACGCTAATATAATTACTGAGATATTAGCAATACGTAGTGGGGGCAGGGGCTGAGGAAAAGCTAACCCCGAACACCACCGAATGCAATATAAAAATTTACCCTTTGTTTGTGAATACTTTGTGCTAATTTGTGCCGCAAATATTGGAGTTTGTTATTATCTTTTTACTGAGATATTAGGACATCATAGTGGAGGGGCTGGGAACATGCTAGCTCCCATACAACCTCCAATCACTAAATAAAAATTTGATTTTTGTTTCTGCTCAGTTTGTGCAATTTTTTTTCACAAATATTAGAGTTTTTGCTGATTCCGGTACATAAAAAATGTTTAGTTTATTTGTGCTGAGTTTGTTCAAATTTGTGGCATTAATATTGAAGTTTGAGCTATTATAGTTAGTGATATATTAACATATCGCGGTGGAGGGCTGGGGACATGCTAGCCCCCAACGCCACATCCGATCAAAATAAACGTCTGTAGTCTATTTGTGCTCACTTTGTGCTAATTTGTGCCTCACATATTGGAGTTTGTTCTTATCTAGTTACTGATACTGATGGTGGGGGATGGGTACATACTAGCCCTCCAACCCTTTCTGCATAAAAAAATGTCATTCCTTGGTACTCATTTTGTGCTTATTTGTGCCGTCAATATTGAAATTTTTTGCTTTTCTTTTTACGGATATATTAGCATATCGTCGGATGGGGGCTAGGGAAATATTTTCCTCCCCTCCACGCCGACCAAAATTAATTTGTTTGTGCTATTTTAGTCAGAAAATATCAGACTTTGTGCAATTCGAGTTATTGAGATATTAGCATATCGCGTGGAAGGGGTAGGTTAGCCATCACCACCTTCCCCGCTGATCACAATAAAGCTTTGTCATTTATTTGATCTCAATATGTGCTAATTTGGGCTGCAAATGTTGGAATTTGTGCGGTTTTAATTACTGAGATAATAGCATATCGCGTTTTTTCATTTATTTGTGTTCAGGTTGTGCCAATTTTTCTCGCACATATTGGATTTTGTGTTATACAAGTTACTGAGATATTATCTTATCGTGGGGAGGGCGAGTTGGGTAGGAGGCTGGAACATGCTAGCCCCCAAAACCACCTACGATCTTAATTAAAATTTGTCTTTCATTTGTGTATAGAGTGTGCTTATCTGTGCCGCAAAAATCGGAGTTTGTTCTATTCTGGTTACTGAGATATCGGAATATAGGGTAGGCGGGATGGCTATGTTTATACTAACTTTCTACTTTCGCCAATTTCAATAAAGTTTATGTAATACATTTGTGCACATGTCGTGCCTAATAGTGTCAAAAATAATAGAAAACCGTTTTTTTTTTACCGCGATATAGGCTGTTGGAGGGAGGTGGGAGGTCAACATTTATCCTACCTCCCCACTTTCACGAAAAGCAATTAAAGGTATGTATTATATTTGTCTTCAGGTTGTGCCAATTTGTGCCAAAAATGTAAGAGTTTGTGCTGTTACGGTTATTGAAATTGGTTTTTGGTGGAGGGCGACTAAGGGAGCGCTAGATTCATGCTACTTCCAAACTTTCAACAGTCACATAAAAAAAACATAATATTCATGCTAGCCATCCCCACTTCCTAACCCTTCACCGATCTCAATAACATTTTAATGTTTATTTGTGCTCTGTTTGTGTTAATTTTTGAAGTGTGGGAATATGGGAACTCCAAAATCTTTCTATACCATTTGTCAGTTATTGTAATTCTACTTACGTATTTCGTATTTTTTAANAATATGGGAACTCCAAAATCTTTCTATACCATTTGTCAGTTATTGTAATTCTACTTACGTATTTCGTATTTTTTAATTGTTTTGCCACGCTGGTGTCTGCCACAGAGGTACTCCGGGCATGCAGCGAGACTCAAATTGCCGATAAATTTTAAGGATAAATATCATGCATCTTCAGTTTGTTCTAGTTTTTGGCGTATTATTGATGCTAATTTTCTGTTTGCGCTGTTTTTATGGGAATTTTGTGCTGACCTGCAAGGAGCGGAATAATGGCAGCTTGATGGCTCTGCCTGCCTCCCTTCCCTCCCTCGTCAATAAATGGTATTGCAATTTACAACAGATTTTAGTCCACCTTTTCTCTAAAATATTTCCACAGGTCTGTACGTCTATTGTTTCTAAGACGCTTCAGCATGCTGAGTCACTCTGAACGCAACTACGGTGGTCACTTTTACACGGAGCGCAAGCTTTAAAACGGAATCATAAATTCATATAACCAATCATCATCGACGTGTGGGGCTGCTAGCCGTTCAGCTACAATTGCTATCTTCCCTTCCAGTTTGTGAGTGCAGATCACTTGACAGTCCTTTGAAATCTAGGGTTTACAGCATTTATTCAAAAAGTTTAAATTTTCTCTCAAAGCCAGCGGGCCAAACCAAATTCGTTAAGGGATAGAGGTCATAATTAAAGAAAAGAGTTAATTAAAATTTCCTGATTTAATTCACAATAATTATAAATGAAATTCTCTCGTCTCAACATCTTAAAATAACATATATCACTTTCCGTTTAAGTAAATGAATTCAATCAATAAAATTTATAATTACCTCAAAGAAATTAATTAAATTTAAAAAGCAAGAATCAGACTCAATAGACAGTGTGTCAAAACATATTCAATAATTTTATAAATTATGTGTCCATATTTTACAGTTCCAATATTCACAACAAATCCGAATTACATGTTAATTCAGTCCCACCTCAGTTTAGTCCATGTCCCACAAGTCCGCAATGTTCTAGAGTTCTCCGAGCGCACTCGTACACAGTAGCCTTCACTCGTCGGGTTTCACGCTCTCTCATCCATTCACACCACAAACACCTCGTCTGCCGTCGGCTCGCAATCTCTCGTCGTCGTCAGTCCTCTACACTTCGTTAGATTACCACACTCAGCTAAAAGGCTCCTACCAGGACTGCCGACAGTCCAACTGTGGCTTGTATTTAGACCCAGAAATTTCTCTAAATCCCGTGTTGCGCCGATGGTCCTAATTCCCAGAATATTCTTGCGTATTCTCTACACTTGTCGGCTTCTCCAGCAGGGGCGAGGAGGGTCTATGATGCCAGATACGTCCCCGCTGCCAGTCATTACACTGGCCACGGGAGAAGGGGGGAGGGGAGAGATGGCGATGAGGCAGCGAGCGGGTCCGGCCGGGGTGAGAAGAGGGTCATGGTAGGTCATCCCCCCTCAGAACCGTACCACGCATAATGCGAGCTCGCGGTCAGTACGAGCTGCAGCGCGTAAGAAAACTACTAATGAAGTACTGTGGCTAGCAGGAATCTGGTCAAATAAGCGGGGAAGCATGAATTGAGTGGAGAGATTCAGGTGGCTGTTATCATCGAGGTCTTGTGAGGCGATGAGCGTGAAACGAGGTGAGTATGGAGCAGTGCCGGAATGCAAGGGCGGGGAAACAGGAGATCCCCGCGAAAACCTGCCAACGAGTGGCGTTGTCCGGCACGATTCCCAAATGCGGAAATCCAGGAGTGACCTCACCGGGAATCAAACCCGGTTCCCCCAGGTGGGGGTGAGTAGTCTAACCACAACACCACCACGGCCCCCAGCCTACATTGGAATGCCAGTTATACCTAGTTATGGTCACCATCGCACTCTGTTGACGGGACATAAAGGTAATGAAATACATGTGTTTAAATTACTTTTACCCAGTCACGCCCTGAAAATTTGCTAAAAAACAAGGTATAGGAAGATGTTATTTTCACACCAGAAATACGTCTTTAAATAGATTTTTATTGACACATTTATTTCTGCATACGAAATAACATTAAGAGATTACATTTCAAATCATGATTAAAAAACTTGATGCTTTACAATTTCACACAATTTTCGACGAACTCATGTACTTACGGCATTGGGCTAAGCTAAGCTGCTGGCACTAAATTTCTAGTCCCACGCCTCTGCATCTACAAAAGGGGGACCATCATCAGAAGAACGTCTATATTCCCGTCATAGACAATGATGCCTATTTTTCTCAAAACGGGAGCTCAACACCGTATACTAAAGAATAGGTAGAACGATTTGCATCTTCTGCACGCATATCCCCAATATTGAATCACCCATCGCAAATCAACCTGTCAAAATATTATTGTCAATGTTAATGGAAGTAGATTAAAAATTCCAACTTTAGACCATAACGTTAACATTTCGGTGTTAAAAATGTTGAATCTAAAAATATAATAAAAATATCCTAAAGTCAATAACTTTTTCTAAATTATTTTTTTAACATTTCCATACGATAATAAAAAGTTATTAACATTTTAATGTAAAAAATTGAAGAAATGTATAATCCTAACAATCCTATATAATAATACATAGAATTAATTTTAACCAAATTAGAAGAAAAAGGAGATGGAAATAAAAATTGTAATAAATTTAATTATTGTGCAAAAACGCATCGATATTTAATAAATAAAAAATAATTCAATCACAAATATGAAGCTCTTGAAATTGAACACAAATAGCTAGAAAATGTACCATTAGAAATAAATCTTCAAATTGGAGAAAAAAGTGTTTGGCAACCATTTTTTCTCATTACTGTGTTGCGTACAGACCAGGTGTTGGGTTTTGACATTTATGACCTCTGTACACGTACCATTGTTTAAGACAAAGTGATCTCTATCTGGATTGGGAAGGGTGAAGGACAGAACATGACTGGGTTGTACGCAGAGTTATTTTTTTTTAGGTCGCGTATGCAATATTTAGTTATAAGCGCACTCAATTTGGACATCTGAATAGGTAATATTATTTTTACTGATAGAAATTAACATTTGTCCGTGATCCGATGGATGACTGAGAAAAAATTATAACTGTTTTCTGATACATTAAAGGTTGAAACGAAAAATTAGTAACCCTTTAAATTCTTAGCACGAAGTTTACCTTGCTGTAGCTTTAATTGCCTTGGAATATTGCTGGAATTCGGAAAAAATACGGCATACACATAGGTTTCGGCGACTTACTAATATGCATTCGTTTATAAGGAAAAGGGGATTCGTATTCTCTTCTGCATCGCTGCCTTAATCGATTTTAATGTGAGTACTGTATATTATTTTCAGGCATGCACAATTATTTTATTTTATTGTTTTTAATTTTTTTTTTTTTTGAAAAGAGGCTTGTACCTGCTAAACGGAAATGTGTGTGATTCGTGTCTTCTTCTATATTTTCATCCATGTAAAGTTCGTCGCATTATACGTATTATGGTACTGTGTGAATTGTAGGTACAAAAAATATAACAATGTAATTGGAATATACAAATGATTGTGTATGAAATTGACTGAATAGAATGAATATATACTGTAGCCATTAAATGTGCATGATTCTCGTGTTATAGGGCTATTATGTAGACGTGTCGAATGCGAAAGCATTGCTCGGGATGCCTAAAAGAAAAAATTCACGGAACTGTTGGTATGAATTGTGTTAGGTATAATGATTTTTCTCTATATTTAGCAGTGCAGGTATCATTTTCCAGATAAATTTACAGTATAATTTTGTTTCTATGTGCCAATATTTTCGGTTTTATTCCCAAATACTGGACGGATTAGGATTACTCGATATTACGGTCTAATCTTCGTATATTTATTACAAAGCTTCGATTATTCAAATTTTTTAACTCAATATTTTTTTTCTGTTTAGGGTTCTTCTTGAAGTGTTTGTTTTTCAGTGCTTTCCGAGGATGGTATGTTTGGTGTATTTATTCATAATCATATGAGATTTTATTACCTGTGTGTACCTCGCAGTGTTCGTCTTCCCCTTTCTTTGTTTAAACATGTGTCCTTTCGGTCGATATATGAAATTTTTTTTTAGCTCCTATTTATTCTTGGAAGTGAAGTATATTTATTGTTTGCATTATTTTATAAATCTCGTCTGCTATGGTGTTTTAGCCCCTCACTTGTTAAGATAACACATACAGTTTTATCATGTTTGGTTTATGTATTTCCTACTTGGAGGGCAATATTTTGTCGGTTTGTATATATGTATGTATAACTACATCGAGAATGGATGGCTCACTTGATATTCGGACTGTGAAGAGGGAATACCATCTCCAAACAATATGGAACGTACACCAGAGTGTAGTTTGTGCCACTACTACAAGAAGGAATTTTCTAAAAGCAGCAATGTACGACAGCATGAAACAGGATGTGCTCGAAATGAGTAGCGTGATACATTTACATGTGAAAAATAGCAACTTTGAAAGACCTCTCGCAATATTTACCAGACTCCCTTCACTACCTGCTAAGCATTATTTGTCAACATTGCAATATAATTGTATTGGGATGGAAACTGACGCGACACACTGGGGAATCTTCAAGGCAGAAAACTTTGGCTGTGAACGATATCGGCAGTTCGTTGCTTTCATCAAGACATCCATGCAGCTACTGCGACAAGACTTTCAGAAATACTAATGAAGCATGAAGGCATGAAACGAATGTATATGTAAGGAGTAACGTTCGCATGGGTTATTGATGTGAGAAGTGTTCGAAACTGTTTGCGAGCAAAAAAAATTTTAATGCGCAATTTAAACCGATGTAGAAGTGCTGTATAATCCACCGACGTTTAACAATAAGCCCATCCTACCTCTTTGCGATTTACAGCGAGAACTGGCTCTACTGCAGCTTCAACTAGCAAATCAGATCCTGCCAATTCGTAATCTGACTATTATTCGCAACCTACGAAAATAACCTGCGAAAGAAGCCGAACGTAAATTGATTTTTTCTGACTCAATCTGCATTCAGGGGCCTTCTAAATGATTATGTTGCTCCGAATCTGACAGCGTCGAAAGATGTTTGTTTATTTCTGGCATATATGAAACAAAATTGAATAAACAAACTTATAGGGAAGATGGGAAAATATGGAGCTGTAAATTATAATATATGACTAGAATACGGCTATATTGTCATGATGAGCATGAAAGGAAGGCATTCACGGCCTCGAATGTACTTATCTGCAATGATTATGACATCGAAGTGAGTGTTGGAAACAGCGTAAATAAGTTAATCCCCGAGAAAGAAGAAATTGCAATGAAGGTCTCTGGCTGGACACTCGAGTCGGTGGATCATCTGCAGCTGAGAACTAGTGGGATTTGGACTACTAAAAAAACAAAGGCAGTATATTGATAGCTTCGTCTTTGGTGTGGATTACGAACATATGATAATATCCTAATTTCATGATATCACAAAGTGTATATATGCAATGAGCCTAGGTATATAAGAAGTCTCGGTGATGGTTTGTCTCCAAGGGGACTACAGAGCTGAAAAGTTAATATCTGGGTGGCTGCAACCTCCATCATAAGTGTGATTAACAAAAGTTATATAATTTCATTCCTATAACTCCTACCTCGCAATGCCTACATCGAGTACAAATGTCTCACTCGAAAACATATCACCACATGCAGCACAACGTGCATTATCGCCGACCATTGTGCACCATAACGTCTGCATGACACAATGTGCAAAAATATAGGTGGCCAGGTTTATGTTGCGGAGCTTAGTTTGATAGTGGTCATGGTGAAAGGCAGATCGTCTCAGTGGTTGACGGTGACAGGTACAAATATTATGGAGAGGTCGGTCGCTGGTTCAGCAAAAGTGCCATCGAGCTAGGTTAATAAAATACTATGGGTTTCCTCTGCTGAAATGTCTTTGCCATTTCTGGCCACACCTTCGGACGAACTGACAGCTCTAGTTCTTACTGCAACATCTGTTTCTTCTGCTGATCAGCTTCCGCCAGAGAAAATCATCTCTGCAGCTACTGCGACAAAGTATTTTCGCGCCAATGCATTGCACGACAGCACTAAATGTATGGTTTTATGAACAGTCCCAAAAACATTAAATATCTGTGCTTATGGTGGAGGGTGCAGTTCTACCGAAACAATTAATGCAAACATGTGAGGCCAGGCAAAGTTAAACTGCAGGCCTCATCGAAGGGACAATGTCGGTTCAATCAGAGGTAGTTCTTGCAGCCTCCGTCGGTAGTGTGAGGGATGGCAATCTCGTTCCCAAGCTGCCACCGGCTGCGACCAGCCTGTCAACATATAGTCGAAGACACTTCTGGCTGTCGAACAAACTGGGTCTGCTATGTGCTATGAAGACATCACCTTCAAAATAACTGAATGAAAGCTCGAAATTTATTAGTGTTAAACATACTTGTATTCCCATTAACGAAGAACTTTACTTGGATGAACATTAATATTTTTTAAGTGTTTTGTAGTAAAATATTTCAATAAATTTAAAAAACAAAACAAAAATCTGTTTTTTTTCTTATTTGAACCTTATGTCACAACCACCCTGTTATAAACTTATTTTGTTTAAAAAATATATATAATGCAAATGCTAAAAAAAAAAAATCAGCTGCTCACTATGTCTATAAAGTGACATGTACATGCATATATTCGTTGAGCTATAAATAATGTTTGCAAACTGAATTTCACTAGCATGATCATAAGAGTTCGCAAATTATGTTCGCCGTCCAATATGTTTGTGAACATTCTCTTGAATAGCCAACTTATGAAAATGTTGTTTGCTGCATAAATATTTAAAACGAATATAAAAATTCAATGCAGGCGTTGGCACATAATCTGATTTAATAATCAGACCCGACTGAAAAAAATTAGTTGTTTGATACATTGCTTGCCGGAATGTTTTTCAACAGGGTTAGAATGCTATGTTTTCGGATCATTTCAGTTAAATGAATGCAAGATAATACGATAACGAAGAAATCAAAGGAACCCAAAGAAGCTGATAAGTTTTTAAAATGCTGAATACTATAGATTTAAACAAAAACAACTCCCAAATAGATGCAATCATGAGCAATACATGCATTGATAGAAAAGAAATATAAAATGTGTATAACTAAATATTTAATCCATTTATAATTTATGTAACTGTAGGAGGTAATGCAACCATTTCATTAAAAAAACCTAACATATATTTAAGCACTTGCTTCGCTGTGAGCTCGGTACTCCAGTAGTCAGAGTACCTGCTTCTCTATGAAGAAGTTGAAGGATCCATGCCCCCACGAACAAATAATTTTTTCATATCGGCAGTTGCCACGGAAAAGAACGAATTTCTCATCGTTTAATCATTTTAATCCGAATTTGCTTTAAACATACATTTTCGATATTTAAACTATATTTTTTAAAGATCTGGGATTTTTTCAAAGTTTAATGAAACACTTTTAAAATAATTGCTGCTATTAGTTTCCACGATTGTTTTGACATGGCCAGTCAGCTGGTTGACTCGCGAGTGACATGGGAAATGGTTGGGTTGTCAAGGGGAAGGAGGAGTGAATGAGTGAAGATTTTTGGGTGGCTCTTAACAGCGAGGTCTTGAGGGCCGATGATGGTGAAGCGAGGTGGGTATGGAGCAGCGCTGGAATGAATGGGCAGGAGAAACAAGAGATCCCCGAGAAAACCCGCCAACCAGCGGCGTCATCCTTCGCGATTCCCACATTCAAAAATCCGGGGGTAACCTGACCGGGAATTGAACCCTGTTCGCCTTGGTGGGAAGCGAGTAGGCTAACCGCTCAGCCACCGCGGCTACGGTAAGGAGAAGGGCTCGATGCTTTTCGAGAAGGTTAGATGGTGGGGGAGAAGTTTTTCATGTTCTTTGGATGAAAGGTTATGTAGTGGGTGTAGGTTCATAGTCGTGTGATGATTAAAGGGCCAGGGGGGAGGGGTGATTGGAGAGGGGGCATATGTATTGATACTTTTAATAAAATTTCCGATGATCCATTGGACAATGTTACAAATCGCTTTAATTTTAGACACTTTTATCAACTGGAAAAACGGGAAGNTAGTGGTGGAGAGAGGCGATGTTAAGGTGGGGCGATGATATTGGATTGGGATAGGGGTGAAGGTGAGGAGTATTATTAAGGAGTGTTGACAGGACTGAGTTTTGCATGCTGTTGCCAGGGCGGGGTGTCGGTGGAGGCGATTAGATATTAATTCCAAAATGGCACTTCTTTTATTTCATTACATAATCGGTATGACATCACTATCGTACACACCTTCCAAATGACGTTTCTCTGATATTTGGGATATCTCATCTGCGTTAAGAAGACACTCAGCCACATTGAGGAGCAAGCACTTTTTCGCAGATTTTTGGACATTTCGGGGGGTTGAAGAAAGAGGAAAATTCTGGGGAAAAGATAAGAAAGGACCGCCGCGTTAGCCGAATTGCCTGATGGCTTCGGCTTCGACTCTTTGAATCCTGTGCCCGAATCGGCGATTTATAACAGTAGATATACTATTGTTTGTAAAAATTGCAACATCCAGAGCGAATGGTCCAAATGAATCTAAACTCGGAGGATGTGTAGAACAGTGTACCAGAAATATTACGATTGTAGAGATATGGCATACACGTAGGCCCAGTAGCGCCCTCTCTTCCATGACCGGAAAGGTTCATGTTATGCCAAGCTAAGTCAGCGAAGAGACGTCAAACGAAGTGAAATCAAGTGTCAGTATGCCTCCTCGACTTCAAAAGGCACCATATCAGCGTATGAGTGAGTTCGAACGGGGCAGAATGATAGATCTTTGGGAAACAGGTTTGTCGTACTGTGAAATTTGGGGTCCTAGAGAGCATGCTGCTATGAAAGTGATGCCTGTAATGAACCAGAGGATAGAATAGGGTCGCACACAGCGAGGAGCGGGTATGATCCATAACACAATGTGACCACAGCACGAGATGAGCGTTATCTTGCCCATATGGCTGTAATGAGCTGTACAGACTTGTCCATAGTGTTGACTCTACACCGGAGTACTACAATGGGTGTGGACCTGTCTGCGTTGATGGTCCGACGCAGTCTTCTGCAGGCTGGACTGGCCTCACACATGCCATTGCGTCGTCTCCCGTTGTCGAGAAACCACAAATGCCTCAGACTGCAATGAGCACATGAACACCGTCGCTGGCCAGTTGAGTGCCAAATATAGTGTTTTCTAAAGAATCCCGCTTCAACTTGTCCTGCACTGATGGCCGCATATGTATTAGATGCTACAGTTGTGATCGCAATCTGGCGGCCTGCATTGTGAAACGCCATAGCAGATAATCANATGATTGGATACAACATGCGATCTCGACTCATATATATTGAGGGTAATCTCAACACTAACCATTAAATCAGGTAGGTTTTAGAGCCTGAGGTGCTACCCGTCCTTCAGGCAACTCCAAATGCCATTATTTCACCAGGATAATGCCCGGCCACATGTAGCGAGGAATGTACAAGTCTCCTTCAATGAACGATGGGTACCACTGCTTCCCTGGCCTGCATGTTCGCCTGACATGTCGCACATCGAACAAGTCTGGGATATGGTTGGTCGGCAACTTGTTCGTCACGGTCCTCCAGCAACCACTGTTGATGGCTTGTGGACTCGCATACAAACAGCGTAAAGGTAGATTCCCCAGGAACATGTCCAGGTCCTCTTTGTTTCCATACCACGACGTTAAAGGGTCCTGATTGAAGCTTGTGGGGGATTCACATCATAGTGAATACTCATGGACATGTACAGTTCTCTAATCATAATCAATTGTTTATTATCTTGTACCTAAACTATATGTTGCAAAGTTCATTTAATTCGCAATAATTCTTTATTGGTGTTGCATTTTTTCAAATGTTGGTGTACAAAAAAAACCGATTCTAACGCAAATTAAATTTTAATCCAAGTAAACACAAGTCAAAGTATAAATAAAACAAATTAATAACTAAATTTTTTAAATTCCAATTAATTAAATTTTAATTAAAAATTAATAACTAGTTTAATATAAATAAAATTTTTATAAAAGTTTAAATAAAAATGCATTAAAATGTTTAATATTAATTACAAATCGAATTAAAAATCCGTTTCTAATCGCAGTTATTTTACAAATGCTGACAATCTTGGATTGCATTTGTTTCGATTGGAAATTTACTTTAATTGAGAATCGGCCCCTATTACATATACTGTAGTAAATTTCAATATTTAAAAACCGAAATTTAATATCCGGTATTAGACCAAAAAAAATTATTTAAGTTAATTAAATAAAATTTTTTTATTATATTATTAAATTTACAAAATTGAAATGCAACACTATTTCAAAGAAAATGTAATATTATGTATTATTAGATCTTTTTTACTTTTTACAGAACCTTTATAACAAAGATAACCAACCTTTTTCATTAATTTATTTTAAATCTTTTTAAAAATAATTTTAACGCATCTTAAAGACAAAGTAATTTTAAAACTTTTATCCAAAAAACATTAAATTGTTTTACAGTACATTGTATCCATAATTTGAAAATTCATTGTTTTATATTATTATTAACTTCTAACTCATGAAGTTTTATAAACTCAATTGAGTTATTTTACTTGTTGAGAATTAAATCTATTGTTATTTATTTATTATAAAAATATTTCAATACTTTTAAAATTAAGATAAAAAAATTAAAATAACTTACACATACAAAAATTAGTTAGTAAATTTCTTTTCGAATGAAAAAATTTTTGAATAGTTGTATGTATGTATAAAACTATCGAACACATATTTTATGAATGTGATGCTATTCGCCTCCCTGTTATATGAGATACAGGGAGGGTCATGGGGTCCGAGTTATTTTTACCAGGCACAGACTATTGGTGCCTTGGTTGTTGAGGGGTAGGACAATAATATAGTCACTCGGTGTTTCAATTGACTGGATTATATTGTCTTGAATAAAATATACATATACAACCTGAGATGTCGTACCTTGAGAGTTGGGGGCCTTAAGAGCTCATTACAGTGCTCGTGGTAACTGCTGCTGACGTCTTGGTGGTGGGGGGCGCCTGGTGTCGGGGAGGTTTCTTTGAGCGACGATGCTGATACTTAGTTATACTTATAGTTCTGGGTGTTCCGGCGGTAGGTTGAGGTCAGGTACGTCAGGTGGCCTTTAACAGGCCCTGGCTTCGGTGACGACTCTCCACGACTGCTGCTCCGGGTTCTCTTCTCGACGGACGACTCCACAACACGCCTCTTCCGTTGACATCACGATCCGACTGACTCTCGCAAACTTCTGATTCACCTGAACTACATCGCTGACTGACACTGCCGGGGTCCGCTCGGCTTCAGTGACGGCTCTACACGACTCATTCGACTGCCACCTCGCGGTGCTGCATTATTACTGACTCACTGACTGACTGATTCCCTTTCAGTGTGGCCCGACTAACTGACTTCGCATCCCTGCNACGATCCGACTGACTCTCGCAAACTTCTGATTCACCTGAACTACATCGCTGACTGACACTGCCGGGGTCCGCTCGGATTCAGTGACGGCTCTACACGACTCATTCGACTGCCACCTCGCGGTGCTGCATTATTACTGACTCACTGACTGACTGATTCCCTTTCAGTGTGGCCCGACTAACTGACTTCGCATCCCTGCTTGGTGCTCCTGGCGAGCTCCCACTCGTCTACCGCCTTGGGGCACGGCCGATGCACAACTGACTCCTAATCACTGTTTCTGCCAGGGTCTGATCCCCGGCCCCAGCAGCCTGACTAACTCGACTGACTCCTACATCACTGACCTGACTGCCGCCTCTCGGCACAGGGATACAACAACTGAGTGACCTTCACCACGTGGCGAGGCCACTGAACAATTGACTAACTTCCTCCTCATCTCGGGACTCTTAACCCCCCTCGGTGTGCTCCACCCAGATCCTCACACGTGTCGCACTAGTTGGTGGTAGAGAGAGAGAAGAGGGGTCTCTAGCTTACCTCTGCATTATCTGGGCATGTGTTAATGTTTTCATGCATGCTGCTGGGGGAGGGGTGGGTGCCCATGGCACAACTGCCAAGCTCTGTTAGTCATTCTCCCGTGGCTCACTAGCGTTGCATCGGCGAAACTCAGCTTACCTCGGCATTTCTTTGGCATGTGTCCAAGTTCTCACACAGTTTTGCTCAGGGTGGGGGAGGGGACCAGCAGCACAACCTTGACACGTGTTAACTGCCTATCTGTCCTCTGGTGCCACCCTGTCCTCGTAGCATGCGTTAATGGGCAGCACATGTACTGGAGGCCTCGCGGGGGAAGATCGCAGGAGTTGCCAGTGGTGGGTCTACTTATAATGTACAATATGCGGTACATGTCCAATTCATATTAATTTTTCATTTAATAATATAAATTATTACAACTTAGTGTTCATAAATTATTTCAAATTTCCTTAGTTTTGAACAGATTAATAAAATTTTTACAAAAATATATGTGAATTATAATACAGGAACAATATAAATCATTTTTTATCTGCTAATTCTTTATTCATTTAATAATATGGATATTTATACATTTTCTGTAATCTTTTATATTAATTAATGATAAGGAAGATTTCGTTGACTAACCAATATCCCATAAAATATTGTATGCCCGGGTACATTTTTATTAAAATCAACACCAATTCTTGTATTTATTTTATCTTTAACCAATGTTGTTTTTCTATGCATATAATCAATTATGCATAGATATATTCTCGCAAGTAATGAATAATACTTATATTCATTATAAGAATTAAAAGTTGGTTTATAATAATGTTCATTGTTTCAATAATTTGTAGTAGTTTTTGTTTCATATTTCTAAATCGTGAAATGGTGGATACATTTTATGAAAAAATTCAGCATCGAAATTTAGATAAAAAATTTTATTTAGGAAAAAATTCAGATCGTAATTAAAATTAATATGTGTGATTGTATTGTTATACCTTTTTTCTTATTTAGTATTGCTTTATTTGCTAAGTATTTTACAATTAGCCATATAATTTCTAATCTTTGAATAACAACTCTTCCTTGATCAGTATACTATTTTTGTCAACTTTTACATAGGATTTTTTTGTTTGATATACAAACCTGTATAATTAAACGAATTATTATAGAAAGTAATTTCATTATAACATTTAAAATATATTTTTTTATTTAAGGGAAACAAACAAATATATCAACGAATAAATGTTTTCATTTGTTTTATTAGCATGAATATATTTTACTGGATATTTATTATATATTTATTATCAATACCAGACATTTCTTAACAACGTTTTTTTTTGTGCTGGTATGCTAACCAAAGCTTGCATCATAGTAGTTGTTATGCCAGGATTATCAACGACTTCAATTATTTGACTATATTATTATATTTCTACTCGAGAAAACTGAAATTAAAATTTTTTTTAACAAAAAATAGTATTTTATTCATGGGCATAATAACCAACCCTGTCTCTCTTTGATAATCTAAATTGTTCATAATCACATGTATAATTTGGGAAAGAAAATAGATCACCAACATTAATATCCCAATCGATTCTATTATTATAAATATTTTAATTCTCCTTAGTTTAAATTGTTGGTGGAAATGTTTGTCTCTCAAAACTTTCTATATTTTTTTTATAACTAATTTAGATTGTAAAAAAATATTACAAATAAAAATAACAAATTAATATCCAGAAAAACAAACATATATAATTTAATAACTAATAGAATAATTTTCCAATTATAAAAAACACATAAGGCTTAGATGAGAAAAAAATAAAAAAGAATTCCTCTAATTAACGAATTTCTTAATATTGGAAAAAGTGTTGAAGAGGTAGTTGAAGAAAACAAAAATTTGATAGGATATTTAGTTCCTGTTGCCATAAAAAAATTAAGTTTATTAAAAAAACACGAAAATATATTTAGAAAAAAAAATTATTTTAAGAATAACCATCAAAAATAGGTTTTGAAGAACAATTATAATGCAGTCCTTTAGCTGGACTTCAACCTTTGAAATATTGTGCAACCATTATTATTATTGTTGGTGGAGAATCATCACGTTATTTGCTGAATAATGGAAATGATAATAAATTGGAAGTAATTAATTGGTGATGGAAGAAAAATTCTATTTTTTGTGAAACTGAGGTTGAATTTGTTGCTGATGATTTAAAAAATAAATATATATAAAGGAACATACGCGTTTTTATAATTAATTACACGAATAGGCACAAATAAAAAATATTATGATAAAAATTATGATTTTGAAATAAAATAAAATTTTAACAATTATGCTGAAATTTTCTTTGAAACAAATGTTATTCGTAAAAATTATAATAGCGATTCAAAGGATAATATTTTCCCTAGATTATC
Organism: Clitarchus hookeri; assembly: GCA_002778355.1. NCBI lineage: Eukaryota > Metazoa > Arthropoda > Insecta > Phasmatodea > Phasmatidae > Clitarchus > Clitarchus hookeri. The sequence goes on from NQII01001829.1 coordinate 124,295, forward strand.
AATTGGTAATAAATATACGAATATAATTTTAAACAAAACGGAATGATCCATAATTAAATATTTAAAACTTTAAAATGTCCAAAAAATTGCCAAAAAATTAAAAATATCTTAGAAATTTTTTACAAAAATCTGGTGAAGGAGTAAAACATAAAAATTTTATATCAGAGCATTATGTAAGAAAATTTATCTATACATTATAATTTATGGTGAAGAAAATGCAGGAAATAAAAATTATCGTAATAAAAAGTTAGTATTATTAATATGTTAAATAATTAATTTTCTGATGTTGTTAATAACCCTAAAGCAATTACATATTAAATACAAGTCTAACAAGTTATTACTTAAAAATTTTTAAATTTGGAACACCATGGAAAAGGAATAATAAATTGGGATTTAAATAATTTATGTTTCCCAGAAATGAATCTACCTGGCTATAATTATAGTGGTCTTTTTACAAAATTAGCTGAAAGATTTGGCAGAGGTGATAAAGGAATTAGTGTTATTCTCGTGTCAGAAACATGATTGAAACACGTCTACAGCAACCCTGATAAACATTATGCAACTTTTCACCAGAATTAGGTCGCATCTAGCGCATTCTCTGAGGCTCGAAGCAGGACGTCGACATTGAAGCATGTGTCCGACAGTCTGGTCTTCTCAGTATTCGCATTTGATGTCATCTTTAATATAATTCCACCTTTCCAAGTTTACCTTGGATATTCCCGCTCCTGATCTCAGACTGTTCAAAGATTTATATATTAACCATCCCTTGTCATGGCCTGCTGGTAAACTTTGTTACTTTTTTTTCAACCAGAGCCGAGGCAGTTTTTTGCTTTCCATAGTTGTAATCTGACCTTTTCAGCAGATATTTTGAGTTCGTTTGATGATCCTAAGAAGATCTTTCTGGACTTAAGCCTTTGTACAGCCAGTTAATTTCCATATAGCATGTAGATACTTTCCTGTTCCACTTTCTTCCATTCCTTATTCGATATTACTTCTCTTTGAAGAGAGGGTAAAATTCATAAACTTTGTACAGCTTGTATGAATCACTATATTGCTTATAGAGATTATTACGATTTAGAATCGAAGCATTTATTTAAATTTTTTTTTACAAAAATGAGGTAAAGAAATAATGTTAAATTAAGAAACTCCAATTTGCCAAAAAAAATTGTTTCTGCTTTGGTTTCTTAAATCTCTATAGGCTTTAAATTAATATTTCTATGTCCATAGTTTTTTAAGAAATATAAAAAAATACATTTATATAAATTAAACCATTTGGTTTTTAAAGTGCAAAAAAAAACCTAGAAATAATTATATAAAAACCATGATCACAAAAGATGAAAAATATTACAAAAATGTATATATATATACATTTTTGTAATATTTTTCATCTTTTGTATATATATATATATATATATATAATTTGTAAATCTCAAATTCATGATTAAAAATAACCGTCCATTCGTGAAGGCATAATTAATGAATTATATAAACCAGCAAGAAAAAAATGTTCCTAGAAGAAAAGTTATTTTATGTGGAATTTCTGATTTATGGCAAGCTGATGTAGTTAGCAGGAATTGTGTAAATTAAAAAGATATTTTAACATTGATAAAGGATACTTGAACAATTATCAATGTTTATTGAAAATACAGGTTTGCTATTTTAGTTAGAAATGAATCTGGCTAAAATATTATAAAAGCTTTGGAAGCTATTTTCAAAAATTAATATACAAAAGTTTTCAAACCCACCGTGTTAAAAAATTATATAATAATAAATTTAATGAATTAATAAAATATATAATATTATAATTATTCACTTTTTTCAGACATTAAATCTTATGTTGAAATATTTAATAAAACTAGAAAAAAAATTTCAAAAATTTGATAAAAACGAAAATTTCAAAGGGGTTAGAATTTTGGATGAATTGATAAAATAATATAATAATACAAAACACAGAAAAATAAAAGTGAAGCTTATAAAATCTAATAAAAATAATAAAAAAATGTTTGGAAATCTAGAGGATGAAAATATTTATTTAGATCTGATTTGTTGGGAGCTATCATGACTCAGTCCCCCACCAATATATGCTAATATATCAGTAACTATAATAGCATAAACTACAATATTTCGGGTAAAATTACCACAAACTAAACACAAATGAAATACAATATTATTTTAAATTTTTATGATAAAATGTTCGGGGGGGTGGGGGTGGGTGCTAGCATGTTCCTACACCCCACGTTGATATACTAACATCCTATTAATGAGAATAGCACAAACTCCAATATTTGCAGCTCAAAACATAACAAATAAACTACAAATATTAAGTGTTATCGTAGGAGATGGCGGACTAACATGTCCCCAGCCCCACACTACGTTATGTTTATATACCAGTGGCAGAATAGCACAAAACTCCATTATTTGCGGCACAAATTAGAAGAAACTAGGTAAAAATAAACTAAACATTTTAATTTTATCTATGGCCGTAGGTGCTATCATGTCCTCTGTCCCCACCTCCCCAAGATATGCTTATATCTTAGTAACTAGAATAGCCCAAAGAACAATATTAATGCACAGATTATCACAAAGTGATCACAAATAAAGTACAAATTTTTATTGAGTTAGGTCATATTGTGAGAGGGAGGGGGGTGCTAGTATGTACCCATCCCCTACCATTATATGCTTATATCTAAGTAACTGGCATATCACACACTCCAATATTTGCGGGACAAATTAGCACAAACTGAGCAAAAATAAACTACAAATGTTAATTTTAATCGTTTATGGGTGGTGGTGCCTAGCATGTACCCAGCCCCCACAACGGTATGTTAATATCTCAGTAACAAGAATAGCACAAACTCCAATATTTTTACAACATAATAGCACAAACTGGGCACAAATAATCTACAAAACTTTAATGAGATCGGTGTTGGTGGGTGAGGGGATGCTGGTATGTTCTCGGCACCCCCTCCTAACCAAATCATCCTATATGTTAGTAACTATATTAGTAAAAATTCAATATTTGAGGTACGAATGAGCACAAATAAACAAGAAATTGTTATCATGATCGGGGGTGGTGGTGGGTGGTGGAACTAGCATCTACTCAGTCTCCCACCAAGATAGGTTAATATCTCAGAAACTAGAATAATACAAACTACAATATTTTCGGCGCAAATTAGCACAAACTGAGCACAAATAAACTTCAAGATAAGGGTGCTATTATGTCCGCAGTCCCCCCCACCTCTTTACCCCCACGATATGCTTATATATCAGTAACTAGAATAGCACAAACTCCAAGAATTGCATCATAAATAAGCACAAATTAACCATAGATAAACTACAAATTTTTATTGTGGTCGAAGCAGATTTGGGGGCTACATATTCCCCACTCCCCTAACTACAATATAACTAAGTAACTAGATTAGGACATTCCCCAATATTTGTCTCTCAAATGAGCACAAACTGAGCACAAATAAACTACATGTTTTTATTGTGACCGTCGCTCTATGTTTAAAAGGTTTTTTTTTGGTGGGAGGGGGACTTGTGACATGCACTTTAAAATCTCTACAGTTCTGCTGCTCGAGTTTGAATCCTGGGTTAATCGTTTTTCACTTTATGCTATAGTGCCATGAAGTTTTTCGTTAAATCCGTTTAAATGCTGCTTTCAAGGAAAATACTCAATTTTCGAACTTTTTTTTACAATTAAAATTGAAAAACGTAACTAGCGCCGTACATTTAAATGGAAAAATTTGGCTTTCAATTTTGTATTCATTACATTTATAAGTTTAGAAATTAATTTTTTAAATAATACCATATGACTTCTGATAATGTTATAAAATTTAAATGTCATATAAAATGTCATTTTGATACTAAGATTCATATAAAATATCTTGGTAAGATTTCAATTATGAAACGACAGTAAACATCTCATCAAATTAAACGATAAATATAACTTTTGAGTACTTCAAAATTTCAGAGCTGTATTGAATTGCGGTCAAATTTTAAGTGAATAAATGTGGTTGTTCGGTTATGTTATTTTAGTGACTCTTGGGTAGGCACGGATTCATAGGTATATCAAGTTCATGTGGCGAGGAAGCTGGATCGCCAACATATCTAGCATAACACCCAACATTACTACATTTATTGAGCTTAATAATTCAGTTCTCAAGAGGCTGGGTGTCCACTTTGAAGTTGAGATTGCACCGTAGTAAGTTTCTGCGCATAGCCGGATAAAGAAAATAGCTTTTTTTTAACTATCTTAATCAGATTGTTCCTAAATCCCTAAGTAAGTTTACATGATACTCTGAAACTTTGGGGCGTACCCGAATGGGAATAAGTGTTAGTAAGCCCTTATTAGGATCAAATACATTTTACAGTGTATGGTGGTTGCATATTAAAACCAATTTATTCAAAGTCGCGTGCAGGTTGTCGCTCAATTTGTTTCTCCCAGCGGCCTGCGAATGAGAGATCATTTTCTATCATTTGTCTAATAATTTATTTGTATTCAGAGTGTTACAGTTTGGTTTATCACTTTAACCAAATTGCAGCGGCCCGTTGGAAGATGGTACAGACAGTGAGAATGAAGATGAAGACAGTGAAAATGAAGATGGTTATAACAGTTATCTAATTGTTTTAACATATGAATAGTAAAAACTCTTTTATCTTTAGTAATTGGTGACAGAACGATACATTATTAATGAAATTCTAGACAACTCAAAAATTCCGACGTGAACCCGAATAAAGCACTACCACACAAATTATTTAATGTATATATTAACGCATAAAAATTTATTTTGTGTAATAAAATCGTTAACTTTTTCGAACACATAACTCAGGTAACTTAATGTAATTAATTTGTAAGACGCTTACCATGAGTTGGACCAATATATTTTGGAACATCGCATGTGCATATTCGGTTCAAAGACAATTGATTTCAAGAGAGAACGAATAAACTTGAACACAACATTAAATGTCGCAATTCTAAACAAAGTGTACTTGTGTTATTAGTTGAGATATTCCCGAAATCCTTATTAACGTGAGCCAGACAAGGACGGTTATGTGCGTCGGTTGGTGACTAATGACTTTCTCACCATCCAGTATTGGTTCGCGACCACGAACACAAAATGGTCGGAATATGTTACTTTATAGATTTTTATTGTTCATTAATTAAATTCTAATAAATTTCTTGAGGAAAAATTAAGTGCTTACATTTGAATGTGAACACACATTGATATATTTTCGGTGATCTCGGAGTCAAAAAGTAAAAAACTAGCTCTTCGACTTAATTTCAGAGTCTGTATGCAGTTTTCAAATTAATCACCATTGAAATTGATTTATATTTATTAAATACTAAGTAAAATTGTTTTTATAGTAAATTTTATAGTGTTTTTCTAACTTATTAACATTAAGTGATGTTAATACATATAGGTTCATAATCATTACATTAAGCGACATGTACGACAGATCGTAGAAAAGTATTTACTTAACTGCCAAATATGTTTGCCAATGTCGTAAGGCCCCGTTGTGACATAACGACGTGTTTAGCTATGTGGAATGACCGCTGGACTGAAACTTCTTCTCACGTTTATATATAATTATAAGAGATCCAGCAAGCGGACGCGACCAGCAGAAGCACAGGTTAACATTCAACAAAACGATAACTATCCTGGTATTATTTTTACGGTACTCGCTTTTATCGATAAAACCACCCTAAGACGAAGATAGAACTCATCGGAAAGACGGGCATTTCTGGGCGTGACCCGTAGACTAAAGTCTGTCCTGAGAATATGAAATGACCAGAAAGTTGAGCAATGGCTTAGTGCAATGGCAAGGGAACAGCCCAAATGAGAAAGGGGAGGGGTTAGTATGGAACCCGTATCACTGTCTCAGGGGTTTATACGTGTTAATCCCTGAGCCACCGAGCGTCTAGACATCAAAGTATTGTATGGACTTAGCAGTAGATACCTTTCTTTAACGGCTTGCATTCAGTATAGATATCCGAAAATATTTTAAGCTCAACATGTTTAATTAATGATGCCGCTATAAGAACACATCATTAAAATATTCGCGAAACGTTTTACTGAAGAGATTATGTAGTGTTTTCTACGTGCGAAGTACTTAGGAATTCGTATCGTTGTGTGATTTGCATTGTTTGCACGATATTAGATTACTTATTCACTCTACACAAAAACGGTGCATTTCTGTATAAATATTATCATTACCTTTCTGTGCCTAGACATGGGTACGCCCACATTAAAATGGTATTTGTTAACAGTATGAACAAAACTTTAAACCTAGTCTACATAGGGTAAATGATCTGTTACATAATTTTGGTTATTTGCCACTTCTGTCTATAGAATTTGGAATGGAACATGTATGTCAATGTAATGCTATTCATTCTTTTGAAGCTTTGAGACGAAGCGAGTTTCACATTTTCCTTTCAACCCACACTCAACATACATTAATTCATAGAAGTAGTAAACATTAACCTTTGAATATTACGTGACAGTAATTAATTATACAATATGGATGTGTTCAGTAACAACTTGTAGCATGTTTATGAGCTTGTCAACCAAGTCGATGAACATGTGAAGCTATACCATAGTTATACACGAAGTTCTTCTAACATAATATCTGACAGGTACTTAAAACAATGTCATCCCAGCAGTCAGACAATGGCAATGAAGGATTGGAATAATACAGCTGTGCTAAACATAGTAATTTTACAAATAAATTTATGCATTACCGGAAATCTCCAAAATAGAGTCCCTGCTTTCTGAAAAAACGCATTATGTTATACACCATATTTCATGTACTGCAAAACGAATTCATTTGAAGCCTAGTACCATTCGTAATACGCATTAAATTTAACATTGCAGTAGACTTTATGACAATTTTCCCTGCATCTACCATGTGTGGAAATATGTGGCTGGAAGATATAATGACCAGTGAAGAGAAGACTGCTCATCATCTGTCGCACCCGACGAAAGATTGAGAAGTCTAGCGACTTTCGACGCTTCACATACATTCAGAAAGATGTCACATGACCAATAGCCAATCACAATGAAGCAATGTAATGGCACATGAACAAAACCAATCTTCCAACCGCAAAACCTCAGTTAACCAACTTTCTCCCAGAGCTGATGGTTGAATAACAATTTTTGAAATCAACCCTCAAACAACTACTTGAAACCGCACATATTGTAATGAAAAATTTATGGAGCTATTTCTCTAATGTCTGCAGTGAATTGAGGAAATAATTTTCATATATTTGATTATTATTAAAATTGTAGTATTAACACAACTGAATCAGTTATATTTTTGGTTTTACATATGAACGAGTAAAAATTGGCCTTATAGTTTAAAAATTGTACTTCAGTATAGATTGATACATTTTTACGAGTGGAGGAAGAATACATAGTAAGCAGAATTACAAAAATTAGCGAGGCCTTCGACGCGCAACTAACCACGATAAGCTTTCAGCATAGTAAAACAAGGTGTGACCTACTATAGTATCGCTATCCTGGGTTACTTTGCACCAGCTGAGGCAACTTTTCAAAACTCAAAAGTTAATTTTGGTACCATTTAGCAAAGAGAAAGAGAATTACAGCTTGGTATTTTATATTTTTAATATTATCTACCTACTTCTGTTAGAGTCTATTTGGTAGTGCACAGACATATGAATTTAAGTACTTGTCTGTTTATATATATATATATATATATATATATATATATTGTCCAGCTCACTGCTGTAAATTGGTTGCAGGTAGGAACTTCGCTTCATGTATCACTTCTTTCTAGATAGGGCAAGTTCAATTATACACATCTTGCTGTGAAAGAGCTTATAATAATCTACAAAAATACAGTTCGACACGGTGTACATTACCAGTCTTTGCACATAGTTCAAGACATTATATAACTTTTGCAAACAAATGCCATTGCTGAAATGACTCTTAGTAAATGATGTGATCCAATACCTTTGCGTAATAGAAAACCAAAAACATTATCCAGGCGATGTCTCAATTTGGCCTATGTTTCCATACTAAAAATCTTGCTTTCCATGGCTCGCACTATACATTCAATTTTCTCATAAACATCTGTAAGTGAATTACAGCACAACTATTTCTTAAGAAAGATCTAACGATCTTTGGCTTGATTCAGGCATTTCTATAAGGCCCAACAAGTAATATGTATGTTCATATCGTTCGCACATCATTCTCCGCATTTATTATTAGCGCATTTCCTACACAGAAATCCAAAGCCTGGACCACGGCCGCAAGAACAAATAATATTGCGCCGGATCACTGCAGATAGTTGAGTTGTTGCTGATTGCTATTTATTACTGGCAGATGACTTCTGATTGATAGCTGCTCCTGATTACTGCCAACAATTCCTGGTGCAGATCACAGCTCAGAATGCAATCATATGTTTAGCTTTCAGGTAAGTGGAAAGCTAATTGTACCCCAAGCCGTTTTGCCACCAATTCAAAATGGTGGTGTGGCGATTCCCTTTGCAATACTCATATCACCGAATAATGTTGTTGCACTTAGGTTCGTAGGCGATTCTTCTCGAACCTCAGATTTTACGCATACGTTCTTCGTTAGTATGAGCAAAAAATAAGAAATTGTTAAAAGCATTTTTTTGCATAGCCAGAGGTTGAAAAAAATACCGATATCAAAACTGCTCGGTACTGGAGTAACGCCTTGGTACCAATATTCTTCACTGTAGCTATTCCAGCTGTTTAGACAACTGAATGTTCCCAATTGTTCAGGTAGGCCGATTTACTCAAAATGCGTCCCTTGAAAACACTGATTTATAAAAGATTTAAAACGACTGACAGGAACTGTGACACAGCCAATCACTTTACTCTATATGCTTTCATAGCAGTCCTCATCGCATGTGACATATCTGTCAAGATTTTTCGTTTTCAATATAAATGTCTTACGTTATCTGAGTCCAAATCCAGTTTTCTAAGAACCATAGCAATCTGGCGTCGCTGTTTCCAATTTTTCTTGCATGCATTGCAAATATAATCTTTCTTTGGTAGTTTTCCTTTCGTGGTTGAGAAAGTGCCATTGAAATGGATTCCTTGATTTACAGCATATTGTGGTAACATTGGTATAGACCACACAAATATCCTTGATGGTGAATTCGATTTACTACTGTATGCCCTGAATCTTAATTAAAATGTCAGATACTGAATAGTCACTGAGCTACGTTAATAACTTGTGTCAGTATTTTAGCAACATTGTGTCGAAGATTAGTTGTAGCCAAGTGGTCGTGTATTAATTGTGTGAGTTGAAAGGTATGTTTAATGTAATACGCCAGTATTAATACAATCTTCTTCTACTCACTTAAAATACATGGAGATGAGCACTATGCTTGAAGTCATCCGATCCCAATGTCGGCGAAGTTTTTTGACCATAATATGATTCCTGAAATTACGTTAACTTATGACATTCTTGCATAACGTTTATATTAATAATATCAGTTTTCATGTCCAGTTAAATTTACGATTCCAAGCTAAAGTATGTGTTTATATAGTTAATTTTCAAAAATAAATTATTTTTGCAAAATTCATATTCCTCTTGTTGATATCTGAACTCAGTATGGTGCAGTTAAAAGGATATGTCACATACCCTATCGACGCCAACATTAAAACTCAATCAACATTGCATCGAACGACTTCAGTACTTGTAAGATATGGAATGGGTTTTCTATGTACCTAAAATTTTTCCTCCCCATAGTTGAGTGTAGAACCTTCCATTCTACGGGTAGTAAGATCGGGATCATGCACATCCAAATGACTAATGGCGAGGGTCACGTGTATATTATATGCAACATCACCTTTATGTGCATGGCGGTAGACACTAGGTTAATCAATGCTCCTCGCGAGCAACTCTGGTGACGAAGATGACGGCTGAATATACAATATGTGCTCTCAAGAAGAAAAATTGTAAACAAAATTGGTTGCCGATGACACCAACCGTGGTGGCAAATTGCAGAATAAAATATGGTAGTTGATGCGAACGCACTCCAGCAGATTACCTAAGCAACAAAGGTGACCGTCTAGAAGCGTTCCTGGCACAAACTACAGATATAATTTACTTATGGCAGTATGATGGCAGCCACAGACGAGATCATAATGGTGACCAAAAGTTAAACTGTATTTGGGAAAAATATGTGCTGGCAGCAAAGAAATTCGCAGAGGTGTTAAGATATCAATGTCAAATTTGCATTACTTTAGCTAATATGATGGCTGTTATCATCAAGATGATGTATCTATGATGACAGCCAACGCCCCAGCTCCCCAGTTTCAACCCCGTCCACGGACCAACTATTTCTAATTACTTACTGATGCCATGAAAAATCTTAAGGTAGTTACATTCGTTAAATCTAGAGTTTTAGTAGTACATTTTGTTTTGGTTTGTACACTGACAGCAGAGAATGTACCTGCATATTTTGGAGGAAAGTGGGCTGCTAGTTTTTTTTTGTCAGAACGCCTTGATTTATATACAGTATAGTACATTTGGTGTGCGTACACACTTTTTTTGTTTTTTATTTGTCTACTATTATAGAGAGGCATTTTAAAATTAAATCAAATCCTATAAACGTAGGTTATACAATATATTCAATGCAGGCTGATTCGTGGAGTGTTCCTTCCGAACAGTCAAACATCGCCATAACAGACCCTGCACGTGAGCGGATCGTGACGCGTGGTTTGCGGGCCGAAACTGGCTGGAGCGAAGCGGCTGTTGAAGTAGCAGAAGGTTCAGTTCCATCGCACTGCTCGCACTCGGCTTCCCCCCGCCTCCTCCGAGGCTTAAAGCGCTGCCTTAATTTCCCCGGGGTCTCGCCGCGCTTTCTGGCGCTGTCGCAGCTCCAGCAGCCTGGCCACCACCATCAACTCTGCAGTCTCGAGCGAAACGTTTCATAGGATCACATACAATACTGCAGATAATAGCTACATCATATTGCTTCTCAACTACATTACACAACTTTTAGAACTATTATGACAAACCTAACCAAATATTTTATAAAGTATTACGATATATTAATAAATATAATTTACACATACTTTCCTAGATTTAATTATACCAGTTTTACACTAGAGACAGAAGTTAAAAAATCCGGTGCTTTTAATATTTGAGATATTCGTAAAAGCAGTGAAACAACGTTAATTCTGCTAAAAAAAAAAGGAAAATTCATAGAAAATCCAAGATTTTCGTTATAAAAATCTCAACAAAAGTGAGATTCTCACAATATCGCATTGTACTGGTTGACTATTGATCAGTTTATTTAGCTGAAGAATAAGAAAATATATAAAATATTTGTCAAAATTTATTATGAGAATTTTTAACTAAATAATAAAGAAATTTAGGTTATGTAAAAAACAGTTTCGTCTTTAATTTATATTAGTTTACTTAATTTATTGTTATTTTATTACACTTACAAATACGTAAGCAACATTTTAACATGTACAAACGTGTACTAAAATAAAATGATGCTAACAAAGGTCATTGCATTGTTTGGAAAGGGCGTAATGAAGTCCCCAAGTGTTTTCCTTGAAGGTTTATCAGAGGACAGCTTACTAACTAACTTATTATAACACCCGTTCCTTACCTAGGATTCGAACACAGAGCCTTCCGTACCGGTGACCGGCGGCGCACCAACCGACTGCACCACGGTAAGTTGGCACCAAAGTTGAGGCAATGACTGTGGAATGAATAAGAGAAAAAAAATTAAAATAATAAATTGTTATGAACTCAGAAAAGTTGAAATAATCAAATGGAGAAAGTATATACATTAAAAATAATACCAAAAAAATGTTAGTATTAAAGAAACCTACATGCCAGAATCTAAATATATAAAAAGAATATTTCCACTTTCAATAATATGGAAATTAGACATTTTTAACACGATTAAAATTAAAACATTTTATTAAAATATATATTATAACTATTATAGTGAAAATGTAATTGCTCTTAGACAGAAAATATTTTATGAATTAATCAAAACTGACATTTGAGCTCATAAAACCAAATATTCAAACTCAACATAGACTTCAAAGTCCATTATTCTTTTATGTGGCTTCCTTGTGGGAAGAAGGAATGAAAACACATAATAAAGTTTTAAATCGTTCAACAAAATTATGATATAATTTTTAAAAATTTTTTTTAAATTGTAACAAACAAAAAATCTTAACATAGCTGTAAGAATTTCATAAACGTGTCTCGGTAGTATTTGAATAAATGTAAAGGTTTCAGTAAGTTATAACTAAATATGGTACAGCACACATTTTCTTCATACTGCCTTACCAAATACAACGAAATATAAAAAGCATTTTTACTAATGTTAAAAATAATGTCCAAAATTGTCGTTGGGATTAAATTCCATTAATGTCATGAAATGACTAGAACTTCATTCGAAGATGGCTAACTTGGAATTCCCAGTTAAATTGATGTTATATCTGAAGTTGAACATTCGTAAAACTATTAATCTACTTTTACTATATTAATGAATAGTAAAATATTTCCCCAATCAAAAGAGATAAAAAAATATACACGTTGACTGATTTTAATTTAAAAATAAAGAAAATCCCCACTAATCTTAGATTTGATATTTACCTAGCCTTTGGTTCTTCAATATAAAATAATTTAATGGATAGGTTTATTTGCGATGGATGATTACAACCATTAATAAGAAACGACGAACTAAAATAACGCACTTGTGTATGTTTAAAAACAAGAAGTTACTAACATAACTAATCAGCTTACTTTCCTCAACGTGGGTGCAATTAATTTTTAAATAATCTCTTAAAAGCTGAGTTGGTAGGATGGACTTGACTTCTCTATGAAAGCAATATCTTTATAAATGAAACCAGAAACTTATGCAACAGTAGTGAGACAATTACAAATACACACATGCCTTACCCGGGACTTCAACCAAGAAAATTTCGTAATATAAGATACCGTGCAATCCACTGCATTACGGAGATCGGATTCGGAGCATCAACTTCAGATTTAATCAGTCTTATGTTTAAAATTATAGGATTTACTAACCTAAAATATTTGTAAGGCCATCATTTTGAAAATAAGTGATTGAGCCACTTAAAACATGTAAGTTTACATGGGCTACACTAGCGTTACTTGTGTGAAGAATTTGGTGGAAATAGGTTGTTTGGTCCATGAGATATGCCATACAAATTTTTTTTTTCTTTATTGATTATATCGTACAAAATTGCCAGAAAAAGAGGCTCTATATACGATGCTTCTATTTTATTTAGTCTTCATAAAAATTAAGGTCGAATTTGGTTAAATTGTGTAATGTATATGGAAAACTTGCCTAAATAAATTGTGAAGCTAGCATTTTAAATATCTTTGTCTGACCGATTTAAATAATGAACGTTTACATGCCTTTCAGTAGTATTTACGGTGTACACAATTTGTTACAAATTTATTTAAAATGTTCCAGTGTAACTTTCATGTGGTGTTCTTTATAAATGGAGGACAAAAAATTATTGTAGTAGCAATTTCGATGATTGTACATTGTCAATATACAAAGATAAGTTAAAATAGCTTTCATTGTCTCGAAGCTATTGCCCACAAAACTAACACGATTTTATAGATACCACTCTAAAAATTAGTGTGTCATACTAAAAAAAATACATTTACTATCGCCACATTTTGTAAGCATGAGTTGATTGTTTTCCGAGATACGAGATAAAATAATAATTTTTTATTAGTAGGGCTATCTTACAAAATTGCAGACAAATGAAGTTATACATAGACAAATTTGATGGTTGTAATAGGTACTGCCAGCATAAAAAGATATGTTGGAAACTGTTTCGTTAATAATTTATACCGAGCTAAAATATGTATATATCCACCACTTTCAAATAAATGCTTGACAAACATAAAACATACCAGTGTACATGACCTGCTGCAGTAATATTTGTTTGCCAAATATGGATGAAATCTGTCAATTGTTTCCCGAGATAAGTCAAAAAAATTTTAATTACTCGCATGGCGCTATTTTACAAAACTGGCGAAAAAAAGATGCTCATTGTAGATACAGTTGAGAATTGTAATGTCTACTGGCAGCATAAAAAGTTATGATGCAATTGATTACCTAGTTTCGACGATATAGCATTTTAATCTAAACTCCCATTAAATATATATTACATGAAATATGAAGGAGTATGCTATTTTGTAAATTGCAATGCTAGGTTTTACATTAATAATTTATAATTTTATTGTTGAACGAAATTGAGGACTTAGAAACATCTGTTTAGAAATTGAGCCAGTCAAGCTTTTTAGAAAAGAAGAGAAGTGCATTTAAATTGTTACCATACAAATGCCAACTAAGTGAAGAATACCAGAAAATTAATTCATTCATTTAACTGACAACTTAATTTCTCTTGCAATAAATGTGAATATGTTAATGATTATGAAATATATAATATTTTATTTTCATAGCATATAAAGTTATATTTCCATTTTTTTTACAAAAATCTTATGATGATGCATATATAGATTTTATTCTGAATAACAAATAATGCATTACTTTGAAAATCTAAAAGAAATATAAAATTGCCTTTTTTTTTAAGTTTTCAAGAATATGGATTAATCATCTGATGTCTGTAATTAAATTAATGAAACGAACAAATATGTATTGTAAAAATATATTTTTTCAAAATCTAACTAAATTAGGTTAGGAGAAAAGACTTCCATTCTTACAATTATATCAATTACTGGGAAAATATAAAACAATTTTAACGATCAAATTAAGGTTTCATAATAATAATTATAATCAATATGATATTTCAGATAACAGTAAAATTGTAAATAAAAAATTTTAAATATAGGAGAAAATATTTTTTCTTAAAAACTGGTGTTCCATTATTAGCTAATTTTTTTGTAAAAGTTTTAAGTAAGTAGTTTTAGATGATATTGATTAGATTATTACTTGTATCTACAAGCCCAGATTTATCTTGTTTTGCGATGTTTAAAGAAATGACCAAACCACCATTAAAATAATAAATGATAATGAAATTATTTCATTTATAGAGAAATGGTATGGAATAATAATTTCTCAGCACTTTACATTCTGTGGTAGAGCAAATACAAATGTTTGTCTGAGTTTGAAGAACATCGATGATAACAGTAATAAATATATTAAGATACTAATAATCAATGTAGTTAAGCAAGGTCGCAATATTTCCCATCTAAAGAGATCTGAATTGGAATATTACAAATAATTCATAATAAATAATTTTTGTGAAAATCAATAAACTATAAAATGAAATATTATTCAAATAATTAATATTTTCATTATTCATATAATTTATTAAAATAACTACATCATTTGCACAAAATTTAACTCTTGATCAGAAAATGAAATGTATCTAGGAATAGGAATATAAGATGATAAAGAATTATATTTTGCATTAAAGACATTTAAAATGTTGTTTTGATTTAATGTTATAGTTTATTAAAATACTCATAGATGTACAGTTTTCTTCAAAATTATAAGCTAAATTAATATATAAATTTTTAAAATTTAATTAATACAAGGGTAAACAAATTTTTGCAAAATAATGAAAATCTAATGGATTACTCGATTTGCGGAAAAATATATCGTGTATATATATGAAAAAGAGTGGGCATAAAATAGGTTTTAATGAAAATAAATGTAAAAAATGAATAAAAAGCCAAATTCCAAATAAATTTTTTAAAACTTGATTGCCATCCACATTAGTGAAAACAAAATAAGAATTAATTTTACAAACGGTGGATAATTGCATTTTCATCTTACCAAAAGAGCTAATGTAAAATTTTCATAATATTATAATGTCAAATATGAATTATATATGAATTGTACTATAATACTGCCAATAGTTTCATTTAGAAATAAAAATCACTCTTTCTATCAATACAGAAGAAAAATATTTGGTAGATTTGTTATGGATATTGTTATGAAGATAATATTTACAATATTATTCACATAAATACAACACTAGAGATAGTAAAAATAAAAAATTGGTATATATAAAATAATTTTTATTGTGAGATCAATGAAGAATTCATAAATGAATGAATTGTTGAAATGATAAAATTGCGTTTGAATATTATAATTGCAGTTTACTTAACAATGAAATATAATAGCGAATTTGAAATTAAAAAAACACGAAACATGCTCTTTTCATAATCGGATAGTTAAAAATTCTCTTAGATCTTATAAATGCAATATCATTATTTTTTTAAGAGATGCGATTATATTCGGGTACCAAAAATTATGATATAATGAAACTCAGTGGATTTTATTTATCATTATTCATTAAAATATCTTCTTAAATAATCTAATAAATACTAGGCATACTAAATATATTAAAATTAAAAGAACGAACACTAATATTTTTTTAATTAGCCCTACACTAAATAATCTAGCCAATAAATAAGAATTAATATATCATTCTACAAAAAAATTTCAAAGTAAAAAATTGATTTTTTACATATTTTAAAATTATTTAATTGATTTAAAAATTTTCAGGCAATTTAAGCATTATTAAATGTAGTTTTTAACATATTAAAAAATTTAAAATACCTATCTATGGATTTAAATTCCACTACAAAATTAACTACCTTCTTACAATAATCCATGCATACAATACAAATTTTTTTAGTTATAAAAAAGTGGAAGACATCGCTATAAAGGATTATAAAACTAATTTTAAAATATACAATACGAAACGGAAATAAACCACTTTAAAACATGAATTAAGGAATACTTCTCAAGCAATTAAAAGTAAAGGAAAAGTACAGCAAATTAATTTATACAATAAATCCCAAAAAAATCCTGAGTTAAGTTGCGGTAAATCATATGAAATTTTTTTCCAAATATTTCAAATATGATTAGCATATTTACATTATATTTTATATTATTGCAAATTTTTCATTTTGTCACAATTGTTTTGAGTATTGTGATAAAATGTCTTCAAAAACAAATGCAAAATTTTATTTTATTTTCTTATTTGTAACAAAATAGCAGAATGCTATTATTGTCATTGTCATATATACTTATTTTCTCCGATTTTACTTTTGAGATAATTATTATCTTTATAAATTTAAAAATAATTATTTATTTCGGGTTTCGTAATAGTAAATTATAATCTCTAATTTGTAAAACAAAATAAAATATAATTTTTGTTTATTTTGAACACTATAATTTAAACATGTTATTTTAATCAACATTTAGCTTTCCATTCAAAACTAGAAAGAATATAGTTTAATATATTGTTTAGTTCATCATACTACTTAACATTAATTCTAGGAACCGACTTACTTACATAACGTCTATAGCTTTAAACGAAGTGGAAAAACAGAAGTTTATCTCCATAAAATTCTTCATAATTTCCATTAAAACATAATTTTCGGGACCTATAATTATTAAAATGTGATTTTAAAATGTCGCATTGAATTTGTTTAGAATTTCAACCAATATAAAACTATATTAAATTTTAAATTTAAGTTGTTAAGTATTAAAACAATACAATGAATTTATATTTTGTTTTAATGGTATGGTAAATTAGTAACTTTTCGAATAATACAGTTTTTGATAAAATAATTTTTATATTTTTTTAAATTTATATTTGGAGCTACTTATTTTACAGAACTCTTATAAAGTAAGCCAAATATTACTACAAATAGATGAAGATTAAAGATTAAAATTTTACTATTTCTAGTTTGTGTTTGATAAAATAAAAGTAATACTCATTAATAAATTAAAATAAATCTTTTGAGAATAACTTAATTCGGATGGGTAGTTATTTAATTATTGAATATAAATTATAAAACAAGAAATCTGAGAATTATTACCATATAATAATAGAGTAAAGACTTCAAACATTTTGCACAAGTGTTAACATATAATTATTTTAATTCATAATATGTTCGTTATATATATTAAAAGTTATATGATTTTTTAAAAAGGTTGAGTTAGGTATATAAATAAAATAATAAAATAATTTTGAAAATTGTTAATACTGTCGTATAAATGTTTAATATTTTAAATGAAACTAAAAGCATTCTGTACAGACAATGTGCAATTAATTGGTAACGGTAGTGACAATTTCTAAGAAACATAAAAAAATTCTTCACCTACGAGTGTACACCATCGTTCATACCTGGGTGTCGGCCGGGAGTATGGGGCACTCCAGGTTTCACTGGCCGCGCACGCGGTGTGACGGGCGTTTGCGTCTGTTGTTACACCGTCTCCTGGCGGTATTGTGTTTTTTTTACTCTACTAAAGATAAAAGGTGAAGTTAAGGTATTTGGTATGAAAACTAATATGAAAGAAGGACGAGGTGCCTGTTGCATGCTTCGGATGCTATCCGTTATAAATTCATTGACAATATTTCGACAATCAAGAAATCATTGAAGAACACATATCTTACAAAACATAGGTATAAAATAAAGTTTGTTTCTATTAAATTTAAACCTGTTCGAAAAGCGAGACAAGATGATACGAATAAAATAATCACATTTATAACAGATTTGTTGATGGAGATATAATCTATAATCAATTTCAAGATACTACTGAAATATCGAAGACATACTTCCATTGCCTTTTATATGAACCAGAATATAAAATACTGGAAAATAATGAAATAATAATTGTTGGCGTGTAAGATATTAAAAAATTTGCATATATTGTAAAAATTAAAAAAATTATTAGCAATTTTACAAATCAATTAATTACTTCAATTGTTCCTTAAATTCAGCATTATATGAATGGATACGTCTATATGTATAAAGATCATGGAGTTAACATTATAAAACACAATTTAATAGATTTCAGTTGAACAATATAAATTACTTTGTTACTCAATTATATACCTGGTTTAGATATATTTCGTTACTAATAATACATAAAAAATATCGGCTGGTTTTGAATAAGATTCTTAAGTTTTGTACAATACCCAAGTTTTAAAATTTTGAACTCTTATGTCTATAAACAAATTACATGCATTTTAAGAAGGAAATGATACAGAATTCATAATACTAAAATGTGATGTTCAACTTGCTTTAGAATATTATTATGTGCAAAAATAAGCCAAACCAAAAAAAATCAATGACTTGTGTTTTATTAAATGTTATAAATTTTCATTAATGCAGTCATAAATAATTTAAAACACTCCAAGGAAGCAAGAAAATATTTTAATATTTAAAAACAAATTACGAATATTCGAAAACGCAAAGTTTTAAATAAATAGGCTAATAAATCAATTTCGATATAAAAAGAACTGTAAAAAAATTTGAAAATAATTTAACAGTTTAAGGCAAAATATTAAAGTAAGTTAAGCTAATTTTATAAAGTTAAAATCTTTACTTATAGTAAATTCACCAAAATTTGCCAAAAACAGTCTACAAAACCATTTTAATTTTGGTGTAACAAAATACCTATGTAGTTAAAAATAGATTTTCTACATACATTACGGTTAGAGCAGAAGAAGTTATACAATTTTATTTTTTTTGTATGCGTATCTGAGTGTGGAGTGGCGTAATATTGACTATGTTTGCAATAATTTAACAGTGCGTCTTACTCGACGATTACGTATTATTCACTTAGCATTGTAGTAATGTTTATTGTAACGCGTGCCTATTTGAAGAATATACAAAGTGTAGAAATCAGAAATTCCGAATGCCTTCCGAAAAACCGTTTCGTGGTCTGCACAGTGACTATAGACGAACACAACCAAGGGCGAATCGCAGAGGCTCGTGTGCGGTGATCTTGGGCGCACGAGCTATCTCGCGCCGTGGTGTATCGTCCCTTGAAGCGGTACGCGGATTCGCCGCCAGACGCCGGGCGCTTCGCTTTACATTTTTGATCGGCTCGAAGGACGCTATCAATCACCGACCCTGGGCACGTCTGTCTGATGTCAGTGATCTCACTGCTATTATTGTTCCCGCCACAAGGTCATGAACTCCGCCCACAGACCATTCATACATACGTGTACGCAGAGAGGTGCCGGCTTTAACTTTTGGACAGTCGACCGCCAACCTTTATTTGCCAGCCCCGCTAGCGCAGATTAATGGCACAGATAGCTTTGATCAGCGCTACAGCCGAGCAGACCTTCACGACGCATCGTCACAACAACGCCAGTCGTCTTCTGTCGACCCGTTGCCCAACTGCAGGTACGTCCAACACAACGGAAACACGAATATCTTGTCAATATATTGCTCACTCATCATGTGGTGAAGAGTTAGCTAAATCACGATTATTGTACATTCACGGTTTCTTCACACTTTTTGAATCGAACATTTTAAAAAAACCATGTATGAAGTGTTTGGTTCTTTCCTAAATATGTCGTGTAACACAACCGTTTTATACAAGTGTTAACATTAAGATTCCTTATGTATGGTTAAATTGAACCATTATATATTCAGGATGATTCTAAAGTCATGGGACAAACATTGAGGAGTGGTAGAGCTCACTAAAACAAACAATTATTGTATAGGTTATATGGGCGGAAGTGACGCGTTGAGGCACAAACACAAAAACATTACATATTAACGGAAACATAAAATGTTAATTAGCAGCATACTAAACGAGTGATTTAGTAGAGCAAATGTTAAAACCGTTGCTGGAAATGCATCCACCAACAGTCATGCATGCTTGGCGACCTCTACATATGGCGTGATTGGCTGACAATGGTGGCGTGCGTGAAATACCCGGCGTATTTGAATCTGTTCGCCAATCACTACACTGACGCTACCTATCTTGCATTATTGTCGGTGGTAGCAATTTTGAGCAATTATTATAAGCATTGCTGTAAAAAGGCATTTAGCAGCGTTGTTGTAAATAAACAATGTGTTGCATTTCATGTGTTATTTTTGTGTTTGTGCCTCAACACATCGCTTCCGCCCATATATTCCTATACAATAATTGTTTGTTTTAGCGAGCTCTACCACCCCTCAATGTTTGTCCCGTGATTGTAGAATCATCCTGTAAAGATATATTATATAAAATTAATATCATTTTAAACAGGGAGAAAATATGTATGTTGGTAATTCCTAATAAGAAAAAGTTCTTCTGGAAAATATTAGTACACTGAGTGCGCGCGTATTCAGTGCGTCGTCCCTTCGGTGTAATTTTCTAGACTCGGTAATGGTTCGTTTGCATTGGACGGAAGAATATCTTGAACGTTGAACTTTAGCAGGTCTTCAGAAATGTTTGGAAGTAACCATGAATCCTACTAATATTATAAATGCGAAAGTCTGTGTGTGTGTATGTTTGTTACCACTCGGCTTCATAACGGCTGAACGGATTTTGATGAAATTTGGGATGTAGCTACTTTAGGTCCTGAAATAGGACATATGATACTTTGTATCCCTTTTAGTTGTACGATTCCTGTAGAATAACAATAAAACCTAATCCTGCAACGGCTGGGAACGTGACCGAAATATTTATTTCCTTGTGTCAGAGTTTATCAGGCCACCCAAGGGCCTCTGAAATGGCTTAACGACTGCTATAAATCAATAAAAACTGGGACCGAATATTTAACGTGCCCTCCGAAGCCCGGAAGTGCTCAGATGTTATGCCACTAAACGGTCACCCGTCTAAATGTGTTCATCTGGGAACGTTGCTTAACTTTAGTGATATATTAAGATCCCTCAGCCAAGCGCAAAAAGTAGCACCTTCGTACACTTTTTTCTACTGCTATAACTGGGCTAAGGAAACCAGGAAACACGGAACATTTAGCGCGGCGGCTGCACGATGAATCATAAGTGCTGCTTTATATATAGAAATGTTGTTGAGACGTTTGCGGGTATTTTAATTATAAAAGGAATTTTTAACTTAAATTAAATATCCTGAAATGATAAATTAGTGTACTGCACACATAAGATTTCACTAATGAGTGATATTTTTGATAAATGCAGGGAAAAACTCCACATTTTCGTTCTTATAATTTTGGGCATTTTGCATGGATGTACTATTGTCTATATCATGCGTAAATACATGGCAACGGAGAGGTAAATATGGGAAATATATTTTAATATTCGTTTATTGTAATTATAATTAATTGGAAGCAACATATATATAACTAAATATTATTTTGGTTACAACTATATTAACATTTCTCTTTTGTTTTCCGTTATAAGAAACTTACAAAACTAGGCACACAATTTCGCTATAATAAAAAAAAATTTGCTACTGAAAAATGTAACTATTAAGTTATATATTTATCATATATAAAATGCAAACATTAACCAAATAAAATTGTTAAAATAATGTTCTTGAAACAGAACAATCTCGAAAAGTCACAAGCTTTAAGTAACTTTTGTTACCAACATCTACAAAATCAGACTGTTGAACATCCAGATTACAAACAGGAGGCTACACAATAGTGGTAAAACACTAGCTTCTATTTAGTCAGCATTCAAGCCCAACACCCACACTGTAATAAAATTGTGTAACTCGAACTGACAAATACTCGTATAATTATGACATTCTATTGATTTACAAAGTTGTAAATCTACAGAGTGTGTTCATTTGCAAGAATAGCATTAGTGTGTAAAACTAAATAATTTTGTGTTAATACAAAGATACTGTAAACAGCCGCGTGTCACGATTTTCATGTTTCGGGGACGAACAATGCCGAGCCTACACGAAGCTTTCTTCGCCATTGTAACAAAAAAATTAGTTTTTGCGGCAGTTCAGGTTATCGATAACACTAAAACCTATTATTTCAAATATTAAAAGTAGTATAAAGTGCCTGCAACATTTAGCAACACTTAACATACTCTAACGTTAATAGAAACTGAAAAAGTTTCTTAAGTGACTCTATAAGAAATAGCAAAGTTATACTTCAGTTATCATGTGAGAGTTGTAGGTGAGTAGTGCTCTGCCCTCATAGCTCAGGGGCAGAGGCCGAATTGTAGTTCCTCCGCGGCCGATTTCAGTTCGCATGTTCGCGCGTCCGTCTAACTTGAGATCGTCAAACGTCAACTACACACACTGTCAGACGTCACACAAGGCCTGTCTAACGGCAAATGTATAGGTCAATATGTCAATAACATCAACTACAAAAAAAGTCATTAGTGTTGTAGGCGGTCTTGTACACATTAAAAAAATATGGGGACATTTTTTAAAATATATTTTTTTATACGTGGTAGAAAACTCACATAACGAAAATTAAAGCCATTTGCATTATCTCTTTTTATTTTCAGCTGTAAGTATAAAAAATTAACTGGAATATTCACGGAGAGGTTCCGTGAAATTTACGGAAACTCATTTTTTGAAAATCTATTTGTCCGTAATTTTACGGAGAGTTTACAGATACCTCTGGATAATTTTTTACCAGCACTTTTCCGTAAAATGAAGGATTTTTTTTGACAGAGTATACATGACACGAGGAGAGTTGCACTTCTACATCTTCTATACATATTATAAAACTCAACATCTCTCTGTCTGTCTGTCTGTCTGTTAGTGAACTTATCACTCGAGAACAACGTATCCAATTCATGTGTTTTTTTAATCCGTAGCTATATTCTCTGGCCAGGTTTTAGTATATATTTTGTTAAGTAAAGTAACACAAGGAATAAACATTGACGATAATAGTGAATCAAGTCGGAAAAAAGAATGCCGCCAGTGCGCTCTCTTGCAATACACTTTCTAAACGAATTCCCGCCTATACTTTAAGAGATTTCAAACGTTTTGTGAAAAAGTAATTTTTCACGAGTCGGTTGACCGTACGCGGACGTGGAGAGCCATGACGGCGGCGAGTTGGCGCGAAACGATCATGATGGTTTTATGACTTGAGAACGGCGAGAGGGGAGGGGGGGTAGTGTAACACAAGTCGTGTGCGCTCGGCCGTCACCACTCAGTCGGCTTGCGTCGCTAGTAGCATACTAATCACGTTCGAGCATGTACGTACGAATTTTGGTTTCGATTATTTATTTTAAAAAAACCTAAACAATAGTTTTGTAATACGCGCGAGCGGAACCGCGGGTACAACTAGTATAAACGTATAGTAGATCATTTCGAAGGATGTTATTGCTGTGGAAACCATCAACATAGCGGCAAATATGATTGTGGCTAATATAAAATAGTTTATAGATTTTAATTTCGTAAATTTGACGTTAAAAGAGTATTAACAGCAGACTCGGTGCTAAATTTTAGATAAAGATAATTAGTGTAAAACAAATTAAGAGATTTAAGCTTAAAATATTTTATCTTGACTCTCATAATTGCACAGGAATATAAACATAAAAATTTTGGAAAACGTTGAAATGGAAGATCGCGGGAATGTTTTTATTAAATATATACACATACACACACGCGCGCGCTATTGATCGTGAAAATTGCAACACCCAGAAAGAATGGCCCGAATGAATCCAAACTCGGAGGATGTGTATAACAGTGTACCAGCAATAAGTGATTACGATTGCAGAGAGATGGCGTAGTAGGCGTAGCAGCGTCCTCTCTTGTGTAACCGGAAAGTCCCGTGTTACGCCAAGCTTAGTCAGTGAAGAGCCTTCAAACGAAGTGAAAGTAAAGTAGGTGCCAGTATGCCTCGTCGACGTCAAAGAGCTCGATATCAGCATGTGATTGAGTTCGAACGTGGCAGAATAATCTGTCTCCGGGAAACGGGTTTGTCATTCCGTGACGTTTTGGCTCGTATAGGGCATGCTGCTACGGCAGTGACGTGTGTGTGGTATAAGTGAATAGAAGAGAGTCGCACGCAGCGACGAGCGGTCACTGTACCACGCAATGTGACTACAGCATGGTATGACCTCCACCTTGTTCACACGGCCGTAACGGACCGTACAGCCACGTCCACGGTGTTGGCTCGACACTGCAGCACTGCAACTGGTGTGGAACTGTCTGCGTCGATGGTTCGACGCCGTCTGCTGAGGGCTGGACTGGTGGTACGCATGCCATTGCGTCGGCTTCCACTGTCCAGAAACAACAAACGCCTCAAATTGCAATGGGCACGTAGACGCCGTCGCTGACGCGCTGAGTGGCAAAATGTAGTGTTTTCGGATGAGTCCCGCTTCAAAGTGTCCTACAGTGATAGCCGCATACGTGTTAGACGCTACCGTAGTAGCAAATGTAGTAAACCTGTTGAATTTGTCCACTTACAACACAACAGTTGTACTTCTATATGAAACATTCTTGCAGAAATATCGATATTCAGTGAACCGGTGGCAGCACTTCAGAATTTCACGATAAGATGTGTGTTAAAGACCGATGAGTCATAACGTCTGAGGATCCACTTATGGTGAGGGCTACTTCCTTACTATGACGACAGGGCAAATTACATTTTGACTGGCTTGAAAAGTACTTATGTGTTCCCCCGAAGTTGTGTTTGTCACATTAATTTTGTATCAGTATTGGCCAAGTTTTATCAATTAATGTGATTTTAGCTGTTACAGTACAAATATGTATTTTTCTTTTAAATATCTCAATAATATTTAAAATTATTTATATATATATATATATTGTATTCGTTCAAATTTGCCCTAAATGTGTGTTGCAAATAGAGAGTACAGTGACATGGTTTCGTATAGCTATCTTTCAAAAATTTTTATAAGTGACAACAATAAGTAACCGACTCCAGGGATAAAGAAAATTAAAACTCTCTGAAAAATTCCATAGATGTCAGCAGCATTCATTTTTCATGTTGTACAAAGTCGAGTTGAGAGATTTGGGCGGCTCTTAACAATTAGGTCTTGAGAGCCAATGAGGGTGAAATGAGGTGGCAATGGAGCAGCGCCAGAACGCAATGGCTGGGTAAACGGGAGACTCCCGAGAAAATCAGCCGACCAGCGGCATCGTCAGCACGATTCCCACTTGCGAAAATCCGGGATTGACTCGGTTAGGATTGAGCCTGGTTCACCTTGGTGGTGAACCAAGGCTTGGCTTGGCGTGATGTGCACAGCATGTATCTGACAAAGGAAATTTAGTTAGTTAATTCGCAACTACTTTAAGGGTTTTACTTTTATTTATACTTTTAGAAATATAACTACAGTATAGATATCATTGAGCGTTTATATTCAAATGCTCAGAGTGGTCAGCATTTATGCTTTACACATTTATAATTGATTGTGCACACTTTTCATAATTGCAACCAAACTGTAATTATGTGTTAGGACTAGGTCATCTTGTTTATGAAACTACTTAAACCCGTTCTATAGCCGGGGAAATATTGTCGGTGGCCCCCGCAAATCACACACCTGGAGAATATTTGACAAAATAGTAAGTATATTGACTGAAAAATTGGTTTTATTTTCAGAATGATTTGTCTGTTGTGCCCGATGACTTAATATTTCCATGTACGTGTAGTGAATCAACTTTCGTATTAGAAACCCCTCGAATTTTTGAAATAGTGACCAAATTGCCTTAAATTAATTTTGTTAACTCTCAAAATGTAAAGTTGACTACTATGTTAACTTATTCATGCAAATTTTTTCATTTGGTTCTGCCGTAACGAGTGTAATTTATGTATATAACGAACTTTTTAATAAATACCGAAGATTTCCTTTAAATTATATATAATTAATCAATAACAACGCGGGTGACATGCCGTGACAAGTTCATGCGCGTGGAACAATTTAAATTTTAGAGTCGAACAAACAACGCTGATAAGGCGTCGCCTGTCATGCATACAGAGAAGGCAATGCAATACAAGCAGTCCTGTAACCGTTAGTGCGTAGCGTGGGACTTCCAGTCGTTATCATACTTCCATTTCGCAACTATACAGTTTCGGAGAGATAACCCTAAAATAGATATTGAATTAAAAAAATTTCTCATTGCCATAGGAAACGTTATGAGAAAAAATTGGTGAATAATGATAAATAAAATGAGAGATTAGAGTGACACAAATTGTAACAAGTAGTCGACTCAGTATAAAGATTTACATCTGAAAATATAATAATTGAAGTCCGAAGAATAGATTAATAAAATGTGTACCTTAACTTTAACGGTAAATGAACTTTATAAAACAATATTTATTTAAAAAATACTTAATCGTAATGAGACCGTTAAGCACTAAATTATATTTGTTTAACTATTTTCGTTGTAAAAAATTAACAAATAATAATGCTGAAATTCTTTTTTATCTCAATTAGGTTTTATAAACATTAGCACTTCCTTCCTCCCCCCTCCCCGAAATTCTGGTTAATACCAAAGCTAATTTACCATTTATTTGCTCGAGAACTTGTGTGCGTCTGCAATTGTTATATGAAATGCAGAGAAAATATTTTTAAACGGAAACTTTTGTTCGTTTTTCCGTCTCTTCTTAAGCTGCGCTGAAAATTCCTTATATGCTAATATTTATAGTAAAACTAAATTATGCAAAGCCACGTTTGGTAATGTGGTTATGGAAAAATGCTTTTTCTGTAAGATTTTACCAAATGCTAATTTTTATATTTGCTTTCAAGGGAAACGCAGTTAGGAAAATCGATTTAGGGAGTATGGTCTGTACTATTCGTAAAATGTAATTCGTAACAAACAAATTCTATTTCGCTTTTCGACGCTAGGCGAGGTGAGTGGCTCTCTCTCATCACACCTGGCATCCATGGCGGCAAATAACTTATTCCCTCTGCTCAGTTAAAAAGCACATGAAAAATAAAACAGAATTCCTCTTGCCTAGTTGATACACCCGGGCGGGCGACTCTAATACCCTGTAATGGAGTCTGCGAGCGGACGTTTGACGAGCCACCACGAGGCCGCCATTATGGCTTAATCTGCGACTCCTTCGAGAGCAATACCACCACCCTAATGGGCAGCTCTCCATTTATCACTCGGCGCCTTTCCAAGGTGTAACCAGGGATTTGTTTTCTATTTGTCAGTTGGCATGCGCACAATAAGGATGCTGTTACACGTACTGATATATATTATTAATTTATTATTTTATTGCAGGTTTCCAAAAAACATGTTTCTACAATGATCTGGCCTAAACATGTGTATGTCGTTGCTTTGACCACTTGGGCTTTACGCTCGTGTAGCGAAGATGTCGCATCTGCAACAGTTACAGCAAAAATCCCCGACACACTCCTAAGTTCCTGTCTATCGAGTTGGCATCAAGTGGTCTAGAGCCTACAAATACCAATTTTCTATTGTTAATAATTATTAAAGAGCTTGTATTTTCCACCCAGGTTTCGTGACAACTGACTACATTTTTATTATGCTTATTCAAATAATTTTTTATATAACTGTCCCGAATGATATACCTGAATAAATTCATAATCCAGTAATTTGTTTTTGTGTTAACAGGTAAGCTTGTGAGAATATATTATCATTAGGCCTACTATTTATGTTTCTTTAACTGTTGCTTAGTGATTGACCTTCAAACGAAAAGCGGCCAAGCAGTTTATGATTAACAGCAAGTTTCAAGTAAGGAAGTATCCATGTGTAGGGTTACAAGAAGCAAGTTTTGACTCGGATGCTTTTCGGTTTATCGATTGACCACGCCATGCTGCAGAAGATTTTCTCATTGTAATAGCTGGTATTTGAATAGTAAACATCTCTGTGGTGACTCAATGACGGTCTTTTGTCGTGTTGTTAGCGCGTATTACTATATTGATGGTGCGGGCTCTTGCAGAGAAAAATCTGTATAAATCAAGATATTAGGCTAACGTATGGTCACACAATATAAACAGTCAATGTCATACACTACAATTTCAACGGTAAACAATTATTCAAAGGAAATAAAATTTATATTGCACTTTTTAAATATAACACTTCATCAAATGAAATCGTTTAATTTGATCACCAAAAACCGCCTTAAAATCGTTCCTTTTATTGAATTTGTTATGGCCATTATATAAATATAAACACACATATTGTTTGGAAAGGCATGTTTTTCCAAGTTCGATGTTTCTAGAAACATACGACATATTTACTTACATAACACTGACTGCCGTAACGTTATTAGTGTAGTAAAGCCTCGCAAGCAGTGAGTGGTTCCGAGCATACATGATGAGCACAACGCAAACAAAGTTATGCGTGAAATTAAACACACGTGTAAGGTACTGAATTAAGCATCACGTTACACGCGGACACAATACTCTGTTTTCAATAACGCTGGTCCTTCAATATACGGTGAAAACATCATGACTTTGTTGTAGGAAAGTTGTAACACATTTCATTTCATACAGTAAAACCCTCTATAGCGTGGGAAATATTGTAATACCGTAGGATGCAATGATATCAGGTACAACATACATCATAAGGAAAATTCGTATAATTTTACAATTCTGCGTATAAATATTAAAATATATTTACTAAAACTTTGCACGTGGTTATTGAAGTATATCTTATAAGTAGCATTAGCCAAGTCGCTTGCTTTACAGTTTTCGCTGTGTTCCACCCAACACACAGTTAAATACATCACAAATTTTGCGTCACAATAAGAAGAAATGTATATACGTGGGATTTTATAAAAAAAATTTAAATATATAAAAATTTCGGAAGTGTAAAATAGAAAAGACAAAAGCCACCATTAATTTGTCACTCCTAGATTTTTACAACGTTATTAATGTTAATTTTTGGCAGGGCTTATTGCGTGACTCGCAAAAGCATGATTTTATTATTTAAACATGCGAGACTGACAAAAAAGTAATATTAGTACCACCAGCCTAGCTGAAGTAGACTCACAAGGTACATTAATAAATTTCGTTCAAAATGTTCGCTCCGAACAATTAAAAATAAAAAGCACTACAAACATAAGGGCAAAAAAATAAAGCTGCCCGGAGAGTATCGCTACTGCCTGAGGCCAATCCAAGCAAGCGACGTTTTAAAAGCACGCGTGTAGAGCGTCGTCCTACGTGTATAAACGGCGCTAGTTGNAGGCCAATCCAAGCAAGCGACGTTTTAAAAGCACGCGTGTAGAGCGTCGTCCTACGTGTATAAACGGCGCTAGTTGTAAAATAAAGTATTAAAAATTATTACATGATATATACCATCTGTGAACATTTGTCTGGTAATAACATCGCCGTCATTCGGAAATTAGTTGTTCAATGTTATTATCCAACAAAAGTGTGTTACTTGTTTCTGTTTCAATAATACGATATTCATTTTTACTTCAAAAGAACAAAAAATATCGCCTTGGTGTAACACTCTCAGGCAAACAATTTACGATAAAATATGCAACTATTCAAAGAGTATCATAGGTTACCAGCCAAGCATGTGACCTGTCTTGCCAGGCTGATCGTTAAAACCGCACCTTGGCAGCTGTGTACGAAGACGTGTGTTGTTGACAGGCTGGCGTACACAGGAGAGTTCACTGGGGTACGTAGCAAAGCGAATGACAGTGGAAGGTAACTGTGAGTGAAAGCCCACCAATATTCACATGGAGTAAGAGTGGGAAATTTAGTGTAAATAAAACTGTCACGCAAAACAGTACGTGTTATACAAAGATAGAGTTAAAAATGGCGGCCAAAACTACTGGTACACAAATGGCAATGTCATGCCACAGATTGTTTGACCAGGTCAAATATGTGAGGGGTGTTGTAAAAGGAGGCATACGCTTCGGTTATCCGGGCTCGAAGTTTATGTAGTATATTCATTTGCTTCTCATATACCAAGGTTTTGAAATGAACGCAAAGAAAGACACTGGGTAGCGTCAAGTCTGGGTAGCGTGGTGGCCAGCTAACTGGTCCTTACTCTGCCGCCAGATGTGGTAGAGAGGTGGTGACGAGCTTCCGAACTGAAGTGTGAAGAGGCTCCGTCATGCCGGTACTGAATGCTCTGGCATATTTGTAAGTCCACATTCTCCAATATACGGGTAGTAGGTCCTCTAAAAACAGTGGATTGACGAGGCCATTCAAACGTGGTGGCAAAACTTACGGTCCAATGAGGTTTCCTCCGACAACACCTGCCCAGACGTTGACTGAAAATGTCNAGGCCAATCCAAGCAAGCGACGTTTTAAAAGCACGCGTGTAGAGCGTCGTCCTACGTGTATAAACGGCGCTAGTTCAAAACTTTCCCTTAAAAACTTTGGGAACGTGTGAGGCGGAGTGGGGGATTGCGGTAAGGCTTCCATTGATGGAGTTCGTTTCCAACTGCAATAAAAAAAATATATTCACAAACATCTGCTGCGGGTGAAATAAAAGCTGAAACTGCTGTAGAGGAGAACACGTTCACAGCGTACAATATCTTGGTGAAAAGCGAATGTTTTCGTGGAGAGTTTGGCATCGTCGGCAGCGGGCGGCAAGGAAGTGAATTGTAATGGCCTTTCCTGGTACTCTCTCATTTCACTTGCCTTTTTTTTTTCTTTGGCTCGCTATACTTTTCTCCCTCAGAACACACCCCCAGGCTTTTCGTTATACATACACTCCACATAATATATAAGACTTACACAGGAACATTTCTGCAGAATTAATACAATAGTTCTTTGGTTACTTATAAGATTAATAGCACTTTAATACGAAGTATAAGAAAAGGGTATTTTCCCTGTACACTGATTATGCTGGTGTTTGAAAAAAATGAAAAAAAAAAAATAATCATATATTATGCATGTCTCTTACCTTTTCAACTGAAATCGAAAATACAACTTTTGGAATGCCAATCAGGAATGCAGTCGTTAGGCTGAACACCCTTCGTTTGCGTATAATGTACACAAATTTGTTAATACTTCGTCCCATATTATTTAACTATTTTGGAGGTAAAGGTGTTTGTGTTTTGCTGATAAATTACATGCCAGCTTCTTGTGAGAGACGATGCCTCTTGTGACTCTGTGACCGTAAGTATTTAGCAATTCGTCTTTCATTGATTTTCTTAGGCAAAGAAACTTTAATATACTAATAAAGTTTTGTTGGGTGTTTGTTTACTTTCTCACTCAACATGACGGCCGCAGAAATGTCAGATGGAATAATTTCATGATCCAAAGATAGAGCCAAAAGCTGTTAATTTTGTAGTCATATCACATGTCGTTATTTCACTACTAATGAAAAAAGATTTCATCCATTAAATATAAAAAAAAAATGTATCAAATCACAATGTTAAAGTTTATATACACGCAAATAAATAACAGCAAACATTTCGACGGTAATATTTACGTCTTAAAATGTATTGTGCAAAAATTCAATAACAGCCAGAAATAGTATACAAATTTCTTAAACCAAGAATTTTAACAAATTAAAAATAACTTATTTTTTATTGAAATATATTATTTAATTTTTAACATCTCTTGCGAATGGAATGGAAAGATTGATGAAAAATTCTGTATAAATAATTTGTTTGAATAACTTATTATGAAGGCAGTATTATTGATACGTGCACTACGATACAGTTTTGTTAATGTAAGGGACGGCCCTATTCTGAAGGAACAAATTATTAAATGACTCTATGTCACTTCTATAATTTTTTATATCACCAGGTCGTCTAAGTTCCTGAATGTGATGCAATGTAAGGGTTATGAAATTATATATTTTCTTTTAAATTGGTGGATGTGTCATATTATTTTATGATATGAGCTAAAGAATATGAGAATAATTTGGAATGATTTTTTTTTGTACGACACATTGTAAGATAAATTGTAGCATTTCGACAATCGACAATGGGCGTCCTGTATTCTGCTAGTTTCTAATTATGGCGTATGCGTGGAAGTAGAAATATTGTACCTGTGATAAACTATTGAAAAATCTCGCGCAAGAGAGAATGAATTGCAACGATCGCCGATGTAGCTAATTTACCTACTTTAACTACATACATTTGTAAGTAAATTTTATGATATACTCTAAGTCAATCATGAACACGTTACTTGTATTAAAATTTTAAGCGTAAACAATTTTCATTGGATTCGATAGTGAACTTTATAGTTATTCCTAAGATATAATGAAAGACTATAATGATATTTTTTGGTGGTAGTTTCTTCAAAAGTGGCAGACGATTGATGCACTCATTTCGTGAATATATTGCACACACTTCGCCGCGCCAAATACTTGTTTAAATCTGTCTAATGGCACAAGGAAAATAATATAACACCGCAATATCAGCGCCACTTTAGAAATAAGAGATTAACTTATAAAAATTTAGACAACATTTCTGTCTCCAGTTTGTCTGCACATGTGTTGGGAACCGATTGAGATTATACTGAGATATGATGTTTATATAAATTGAAACTTCAGGTGAAATCATTTAACATGGCATACCAAAGGTATTATGAATATTTCAGTTTAATACGCTCTATAGAAGAGCTAATATGCCAAGCCGTCTTCAAATCGGTTTAATAGTTTCGTAAATATTTTATTTAATACATTAAGAAAATATGTTACATCAATATTTAAATTACTTAGTTCAAAATGTATTTAATAGAGGTTTTGTAATATTAGTTTTTTGGTTTCATTTCGAAAATTCTTGAAATTTGTAAAAAAAAAAAGTAATGTTCCTGGTAGTATTATCGTACAGAGCAGTGGAAAAATCGTAGAATAACTTTCTCAGTAGTTAAAGCAAACAAAATAAAATATTTACATGGCAGAAATTGTGAACATATGCAACTGAGTTACAGAAATAATGCTTTTTGTTAGTGAGCTACAAAAGCAATTCCTGTGTGCCAAACTTGGCGTAGATCGGAAATGTTTTTTCTTCGTTTCTACCTCCTTATTTCGTAATGTTCCACCAAACACAACTAAACGTCGGTGAAGCACATTTACCAATTGTATATTGGTTTGCTACCTCTTTTTTTTGTGATAATTACTGAGCATGCGACGCCGTATTACAGCCCGCATGTGCTTACCTCTGTGTGTAGGACGTGATACCTACCCACCGAGCCATAGGTTCGCTGCAACTGAAACCTTTGTGTGCGTTGTACACGACAACAATGGGTCCTCAAGAGTTGCAACGAGAGTGCCTTTTTAGCTAATTACAACGTACTGCTTAATACGATGTCATCAAACATAAATTTTATCTCAAGGTAACAAAGTTGTGTTTTGTAATACAAACTGCTATTTGTTACATGTTGGAAGTGAGTATGCTATACAAGACTTTCATTTTATCCAAGTTCTCGGTTTAATTAATTTGTATACCAAATTTTGTTCCTCTAACGCAAGTAGTTTTCATAATATCGTACATAATATTCTTTTCGGCCTCCGCCTCTAAGGGCTCCTACAGCTCTTATTATTAGAGATGGACCATGGGTGTCGTATTTCGAATTTATTGATTTCACGCCAGCAATATCGTGGCACCGTTTAGTCGCATGTTTCCCAAACACGTTGTACAAATGTCTAAAAGCAAATGTTAAGAATTTTAGAAATTCAACACCTACTATGGCGAAAATTTATAAATGCATTATTGAGTACTCCTCATTAGCTCATTAACCCAATAAGATATCGTTATGCCCATTACTGAAACAGTTTGGCTACATACTTTATTAAATTTTAATTTCAGAAAATTTTGTACTTACACTACATCTAAGTTAAATAGGTTTAAAAATTATTTTCGAAGAAATCTTTAGTAACTTATCAGCCAGAGAAAAAATTTATAATCTTTGCTTCAAAAGGTTGTCTACATAAATACCTGAAAAATAATTTACTGCATGAACATCTAACATGCTGAAATGTTTTTTTAAATGTATGTTAATTATATTACATCGTTTTCTTGACTGTAGCTTTCAAACTGCCATGCTTTATAAAAACTTATCAAACCATTGAATTATGAATACAAAGAAAACCTGCCTCTTACTGTGAAACTAAATGTTTCATCTTCCTTACAGTTGCAGACATAGTAGTCAGAACTGGACAGGATAAATAATAATTAAATATCTCATTTTCATAAATTCCACGGTCAGTAAAACACATCGCGCTATATTTACTCAACTCGCGAGTTTCAGTTTACGTGTGTAAATCTTATTTTATACGGAGGTTAATAATTTCGTATGTTATTTTGTATGAAGAGTGAATTGGGTGTAATAGATCGTTGTGTTGCAACATTAAATTTTAATCTTGCAAACAGAACTGTCAGAACGAAAAACATGGGAATCATCTTGAGAACTATCACAATAAGGTGTTATAACAATGCCAAGGACCTTTCTTTACATTTGGTTTTCCAACAACTCGCAGTTTTGTTTACAAAAATAATATTTAATATAATTGAATTGTATATCAGCACCGTACAGTTAATGCTAGACATTCTCAGAAGACAAAAATCAGTCATCCAATTTTAAGTCCACTGTTTCAAAAATAAAACAACAAGAAGTAAAAATAATATCGTCGTAGACAATGTTAGGAGGATTGATGAACTTAAACAAATCATAAGAATTTTCATAGTTTACTTCATTTTTCCGAAGTGGCAGATATGAAGAACAAATCTGTGGGAACAGTTGCAACAAGAAGATACGGATATAAGTAAAGAGTCTGCTTTCCTCAACATGGATGTAAATAATTTTTTATGAAGTTTTTAAAAGCATAGTTGGTAGGTAGGCTTTGACGTCTCATTAACACCAACGCCATTAGTGATGAAACCAGAAACATATGAAACACTAGTAATACAATTACAAATGCATACGTACCCTACCCGGGACTCTAACCCAGAAAACCTCTACCATAAAATAGCATGCAATCAACTGCATTTTGGAGGTCGGATTAGGAGCATCAAATCCGGTTGTAATCAGTCTAATGTTTCGAATGATAAAGTTTACTAAACTAAAATATTTACAGTGCCGTCATTTTGAAAATGTGTGACAGCGACTTAAAACACGTACGTTTTCATGGCCTACCATAGCTCTACTTGTGTGGTGAATTTGGTGGAAGTCGGTCAATTATTCACTGAGATATGGCATAAAACTGAATTTCCACATTAATTTATATTTCACAAAATTGCCTTAAATAAGGTTTTGTTTCAAACAGATACCGGCAATATAAAACGTTTAGTTGAATTTCGTTAAATTGTTTAATTGATATGACAATCTTATCAAAATTTTTATATGGTCGCCATTTTGAGAATAAATGTCTGAAAATTTAAATTTTATATGTTTACGTGGCATTCTGTAGCACTGATGTTGTGCAAGATTTGGCGGAAATTAGTTGAACTGTTTTGGAAATGCGGCTAAATGTCCCATTTTTTCACCAAGCAACATTTTACAAAAAGTTCAACAAAAAAGGATCTCTTCGACGCATAATTGACGTTTCTAATAAATACAGTTAGCATAGAAAATGAGGACAAATAACATACTCATCAAAATTATTTATTTTAATATATTTAATAAAGGCAGTCTACCTTTAAACGTGTTAGTTTACTACTGTAGCATTACTTAAGTGAAGAATTAGGTAAGAATCGGCTGATTGGTCTTTAAAATATGGCACATAACCTCAGATTTTTCAAAATGGTTATGTATTAGCATATTCGATGGTTGTCATATGTACAGTATAGAATTTTAAGATAAAATCGGTTAAATGGTTACGTAGAGATAGCACACTAAGCTGAAGTGTTATTATAGCTGCCGTTCTAAAAATAAGAGGCTGGCATACTTAAAACATACAAATGATTATGGCCTACTACCATACAAGTTCATCCCCAAATTTGGTGGGAATCGGTTGATGGTTTCCCGACATATAACATAAAAAATGTCTTATTTTATTTGGGGTTATCTTAACGAAATTACAAAAAAAAGAAGAGGCTCCGTGTAGACACGTTTTATAGTTGTAATATATGCTTCCAGCATACAAATTTAGTTGGGAATTAATTACATGATTTTTATGATATACAATACTGAGCTAAAATAGTTTTAGGGCGGCAATTTTTAAAAATAATTGTCCGACCTTCTTAAAAAATACGAGTTTACATCACCTGTCCCAGTACTACTTATTTGCCACATTTGGTGGGAATTTGTCATTTATTTCCCTAGTTTGACATAAAATCTTTATTTATTCGTGTAGCGATATCTTACAAAATGGCTACCAAAAGTGTCTATGTGTTAGCATAAACGATGCTTGTAATATATTCTTTCACTATACAACATTTTATCGAAATTTGTCAAATGGTAGGGATGATATACAAAATAAACCTAAAATATTTGTGTGACGGCCATTTTTAAAATAAGTGCTAATCATTTTAAATCATAAACGTTCATATGACCTACCATAGTAATACTTACGTGCCAAATTTAACGAAAATTGGTTGTGTAGTTTTCGAGATATATATCGCAAAGGCTTCATTTTTTCATAACGTATTATCTTCCGAAATGGGGGACGAAAAGTAAATTCATCTCTATATTTAACTATTACATGATGCACTGCCAACATACGACATTTAGTTGAAATCGTTTGAATAGTTCCCAAGATATAACATATCAACTTAATTTTTAAATGGCAGCCACTTTGAAAGTAAGCGCCCGGCGTAGTCGAAAACTACAAAATTAAATGCCCTTCCTAAGTTGTATAAGTGCATACTGAGTTTGGTTAAATTCAGTTCTCGCATATAAAAGGTTTTAAGGGGGACACAAACATGTACAAACCCACGCACATACACCTACACGCAGACAGGGAAGTGATTTCATAAGCCCTTCATTCCTTTGGAAAGTAAACTAAAATTAAAACTTGCTGTTTATCACCCTGCGGAGCTCATCAACAACCTGTACCCCCCAAGCTTGGCACCACACAAGGTTCTCCTAAAGGTTAGGTATCCATCATGTTACTGCGAAACCTTAATCTACCATGACGCTGCAATAGCACCAGACTCCAAGTGAAGGCTTGGCAAAAAAGCTGTAATCGAGGCCACAGTCTTCACTGGACGTGCTAGGTGGATACAGGGTTCATACTGTGCATATCATTCTTCAATCTTTGTATCCGAATAGGTAACCTTCCGATCGTATTTAATATGCTGCAATTATGTATCGAATGCTGTCTTTCTAAAATAATATAAATAAATTGAAAATATATTTATTTAAGATAAATATTTATAGACTATATATTATATATAAAATACAATATAAATATATAAGATATATTAGGTATTATTAATTTTTATTAATTTTCATTTATTTTTAAAATAATGGGTAAGTATTGCCATTATTATCACAAGTAATTTAATCTTTTCGTAACTATTTCAAAATTTTTTTCTATTAATACACTGTGAGCAAAAACTCGCGCCGAGATGTCACTACGACTTCCATTGCCGCTATAGAAGGAGGCAGAGGGCTCTATGTTGGTCAGTGCGACATGATACAGTCAGAATGGGTACAGCATGGTAGCTCAGTGACTTCGACCGCGGTGTAGTTACCAATAGCCACATTAATAAGACATCCATCACGGCCATTTTCACACCTCACAAGTTGCCCAAGTCGATCGTCGGGGATGGGACTGTGAAGTGGAAACCGGAAACCACAACAAAAACACGCCTGGGTAGACCACATGTTTTGGCCGATAGGGACCGTTGAGTCATTAAGAAGGTTTTACGGGAACATCGCATGTCACCGTGTGATACCATCACTCGTGGATTCCGCAGTGCCACTGAGATCATCAACAGCATCTACCACCCCGGTCTGCCACCACACAAGGCCGTGGCCCATGGCAGGGAGCATTTCCATATTGAAATACACATTTTTCATCTAAGAACTGTATTTTACAGTACACAACATACAGTCGGTCAAAATGTACAGACGTAAATAAACGAGTGACCCGGAGCAGATATAACGTTTTAAAAGGTCTAAATGTGAGACATCTGAACTACTGAAACTGGTAAGGCAGTACCATTTTATTTTCATTTTGCAATTGTCACTTCTACTTCACTGCAATTCAAAATAATTCAATGGCAGTAGGGACGGGAGTACCCTGAGAAAACGCACTGGATAAAGGAGAACTTACACCACGTTTACCATACGCGAAAATAGTGCTTGGCCCCGTCGGGAATCAGGCACAGGTCGTATCGGCGTGAGTATAGCGCACTGGCAAACGTAAAATGCTTTGCAAGGTTTCAAAACTGATCTAAGTTACATCTTGCTATCATTATATGTAATAAAATGTATGTATAGTCGTTTCATTTTACGAGGTTCTCGCATTTCACTAATATCCGCCATTTTACATTGTCAATTATTGTAAACTGGTATTTGCTGGCCCGTGTTGCGAGCGGTGATTGTAAATTTTTTAGATATTATCGCATTGGTGGTGCAATAAAGCTTTCAAAAGATACTTATAGTAGGCACTGCCATCGTCGTATAGTCCAAAGCACATTCGCCGATGCCACTTCTGGTAGTGAGGACGCCAGTGACACGATCCTAAGCGAAGTGGCGTGGTGGTAAACCACTGAATTCGCATTCGGGAGTATACGGGTTCGATTACATGCCTGGCCACCCTGATTGCGGTTTTCCATTGGAGAATGCACCAGTTTTCCCAAAATAAGCTATTTTATCAAATATCTACGGACACATATAATTATTTATTTCCAAAACAAAATCGTCTAAATTTTTTTTTTTATCAATGTGCTTTTACAAGTTTTGAAATCTTCGCTCAAACGAGCCTGTATAGTGCGCACGATGAAATTCGGTGGTAGTACGGGGCACGTTAAAGTTGGAGGGCTATGAGCACATTTTGACCCACTGTATATTTTAGTAAGGTAAAAGGCAGTTCGGAGATGATAAATGTGTGTTTCAGAATGGCAATGCTCCCTGCCATAGAGCACGTTCTTGTGTGGTGGCAGACCGGGATGGTAGATGCTGTTGATGGACTCCATAGGGTAATGGACTGCGTCGTCCATTTTTAGAACTGTGTCCTCAATTTGCACTCCATTTATACCTCTTCAAACAACGTATGCAAACAATGCTAATGATTTATCATATTGTTGCTCACTCTTTGGTAATCTTCTATGGCAATGTGTTATTAAACTTTTACAAATACACACCTACCTTACCTGGGACTTGAGTAAACACATTTTGGTCTTCTGAGTACTGCTAGTATTAACGCCACTAGAATATATTCAAGTTGCGTTAAGTATTATTTGGTGTATGTTGGAAAACCAAATTTAAACAAACGTCTTCGGCATTGCTATAACACGTGATTTCGACAGTTATTTAGATGATTCGTAAGTCTCTCGTTCAGGCAAATATCTCAGTTCACTATCCATCCAAACTGATATATGATATTATTAGCTGCGGAATAAAATGTGATTTATACACAAATATAACATGTCTTAAGAAAAAAAAATATAGCGAAGTGTATTTTACTAACCACACAATTTATGAAAATGAGTTATTTAATTACTGATCATTCTCAGTTCTGGCCATTTTGTCTGCAACTTTAGGGAAATGAAACATTTCGTTTCACGGTAACAGAGAGGTTTCCTTTGTATTTATTATTTTATCGTTTGAAAAGTGTTTGTAAAATATGTGGGTTTTAAAGTTTACAAGCATACAAACGTTGCAGTGTGGGTAACGAAAACACGTTTTACCCTTTTAATCTTCTTAAGGAATTGAATGACTAAATATTCGAAAATTAGTGTTGTTTTTTTTACGTAACCCGTGTTTGAAAGCAAAGAGAACAATTATATTCCATAGATGAGCTATTAAATCATTCCTCGAAAATACGTGATACCATTTCCCAATGTTTAGGAATAAAATTTTCAAAACTAATGAAATGATTTATCTAGTCAACCATTTTAAGTAAAGGAGATAACAATACCTTACTTAGGGGCTTTGAGTATTTTCCCTAACTTGTTACCTGCTGTAATTTTTGTCTGTTTCAGTTACGTATGTATGTATATTTTACTTCATCAGTTCAACATAAGAGTATTATTTGTATACTGGAAACTGGAATGTTGATTTGCACTATTGTTCTTTGTTCGTAATTTTTCTTTCCAATGTTGTAAAATTTTTCCTGTCATTGAACAAACACATTTATCAATCAATCAATCGATATCTTACTGGGATAATGCACTTTTGATGAGTCCTCAAAAACACACTTTTTTCCTTTAGGGGCTGAATTTCAAAATATATCCCAAATAATTTTTTTCGTTTTTATATGCACCGGTGAATCATTTCGTTACAACCACCCTGACCAGGGAACATTTCTTGCGTGGAGGGTTACACATGACGCACTGGCAGCATGGTGTATATGTCCACTGTTAGTAGTGCCTGCAGTGTTAAAATGGGAAAAGTGGCTGATCTATCCGAGTTTAACACAGGTGATATTGGGATGGCACGGTGCCTTTAGTGCCAGCATCACTGAAACGGCCCGCCTGTTGGTTACTCTCGTGCCAATATTGTGAAAAGGTATCAAATGTGGTGTAACGATGGGGAAACAACACGGCGTACGTCATTGTGTCGACCACAATTTGTTGATGCCTAAGGGCAGCGTGCATTGTTCGGAATAGACCGCAGGGACACAGATAAAACACAGAGGTACACCAGTGGTGACCAGGTCAACGTTTCATAGCACACGGTTCATCAAACACTGCTGTAGATGTAATTACGGAGTCGAAGAACCACTCGTACTCCTATACTGATTGCACGTCATCGACAGCAACGTATGTAGTGGGCAAAATATCGTCGATACTGGACTGTGGATGGTTGGGAAATGGTCACCTGGTCCGACGAATCCTGATTTCTGGTTCATCACATCGAATCCCTAGTACGTGTACGCCGATAATATTATAATGGGAGGGTATGGCACCTGGGTTTACTGTTGGGCGGAGATAATCAAAGGAGTTAATTAATGGTATTGAGAGCTGAAACAGGCCAGAAGAGGAGGTGTGATGGTATGGATGATGTTTTCATAAGAAACAGTGCGACACATTATTCCGGCACACCAACCTCTGACGTCTGTTCGATATCTGGACCTCATTGGCGACCAAGTTCATCTGTTCGCTTCAACAGTGTTCCCTCTTTGCAACTTCCACTTCCAATAGGACAATGGGGTATGCCACACTGCCAGGATTGTAAATGACTGGTTCAAGGAACATGACAGAGAATTTGCATTGATGCCATGGCTGCCAGATTGCCCCGATTTGAACCTAATTTAACATTCTTGGTTAGACTTGGAGAAGCGGGTTGATACCACATTGCCACCACCGCCTGTACGCCAAATGGAGGACCTGCTATAGAGCTTGTGGTTTGATATGCCACAAGGATACCTTCCCCCACCTCATTGATCTATGCCTAGCGGAGTGACCGCGTTTCTGTGAGCTAAATGTAGTCCTACGTCATATTAGTTAGGTGGTTAAAATATAATGGCACATCCGTGTACATAGAAAACCTTTTGCAGCTAAGAGAATAACGTTATCTCTCCGTGTTAATGAGATATTTAGGAGTACTTGAAAACCCCTGTTTCTCAAGCCATTGTTGAATTACAGTCCACCTTATAAGATACGCACAGATGTAATATAACACTTACAACTAAAATAGGATTGAATCCCGGTGCTAGCTGGATACGGGTAAGATTGGCTATCGTATTCGCCAATGAACACATTGTTGAGTATCAGCTATGCAAAGAACTGTGAAGTGTTGCTGACAAGCGTCATTAGTTACGAACATTTATGCCGTCCCTAGTTATTGTAAATCTTCGTTTAAATCAAACTTCGATAAAACCACTTAATTTGGAATATTTTCTCCCACAGTACTGGAAATTAATATTCTACGACTACATTAATAACTGCAGAGTAATTATGTGCACTGATTAAATTGTCGCATTAAGTATTTTTAATGATAACATATTTGTATTTTATTAAGTTTATAATTGCAATGCTACGGAAACTATTACGTATTGATAGTTTATTCACAGGTATAGAATAATTTACAATACATAAATAATTAAATATTACGAAACGAGTGCAAAAAGGATTCTAATGAAATATCTTCAATAGACGTACAGTTTTTGTCGTTAAAGTCGATTTAAGTAACGAATGCCCTGCTATCGTCAAGTTTTCCCTGAATAAGATTGCACTTAAAAAAAAAACACAAGAAAGCGAAATGAAGATTCCGGCTCGCGTACTTGGCTCTGGAAACCAGCCTCGATACTCAATGTGTATTTCATTACTGTGAGGGTAATATATCAGTTGGGCCATCGACTACTTAAATACGCCTCCAGTTACTGATTGGTTAACGGACGTTTCGCCATGGTGAAGATATTTTGCTTCCGTGTATGGCTGGGGCTCGCGATTAAAGAGGAAGTTTTGCTTCAGTAGTCTTTGTTATTCTGTGCCGTAACCGTGTGATGCTACAGAAATAAATGAACTTTATTTTATCGTCCGAACAAGAGAATTCAAACTTTTCAACAAATAAGTCAGTAGCAGAACTAAATAAATATTGTTATTGTTCCAATCTTTTCTAATACGAGATTTTTAATAAACATTGTCGTACGCAATATTTAAGAGTGGTGAATGAACGAAAAACTTTTTTCTCAAATAAAATTTCGTGTGTCCTAAAATTAAAAAAAAAAAAAAATGCACTTTTATTTCTTTGCTAGGATAAAAATTTTCTGAACGGTTTCTGTTGTGATTGTTGTCCCTTGGGTAGGTTACAAGGGACGGAAGGGGGAAATTACCTTCCCCCATTTTTT
The DNA here is from genome assembly GCA_002778355.1 of Clitarchus hookeri. Taxonomy (NCBI): domain Eukaryota; kingdom Metazoa; phylum Arthropoda; class Insecta; order Phasmatodea; family Phasmatidae; genus Clitarchus; species Clitarchus hookeri. Next base: position 167,783 of record NQII01001829.1, read on the forward strand.
TACCAACACCAAGAGCCCAACCGTGCTCCAGAAATGTTAAATAAATTTCAAAATGTAATTCTGAACAATAAAGTTGTATTATGTTTAAAATTATTTAAATTAAATTACATATTTTAATAAAGCTAGTAACTTTATATATTACTAATATATTGCTCTCCACGGCTTCGCCTGCGTGTAGTACACCAAGCAGCTACTAAGTTTCGTTTACAGAAATACTTCTTTATAGACCACATCGGTGGTTATGCCCTCAGATGTCAGGATTACCAGTTGCTAGGTGAGCTTACTATGGAGCAGTCCACGTACAGCTGCCCATGTAAGAAGCAGTCCTCCCTCAAATCTCTCCCTGCTACCTTCAGTTATTGTCCCAGGACCTTACTTATAGTCATAACAAAACAAACAAGAATATTGAGGGGAAATTTAACTCTCTTAAATTCGATAGAATACCCAAATGTAAATAATGGTATGCGCAGCATGAAAACTGATTCGCCCCAAGCATATCCAGTGAATACTGTGGACTCGATTATAATATATTTACAAAGCCTTCACTTTGAGCCAAGTGATAATGAGGAGTTTAAGTAAGTTAAGGCCTAGCCCAAACCTTGAGAAGAAGCTTGTGTGGTGATACGCCAGGAAGGCAGATTATGTTGATGAACTCCATAGGGTAATTGGCAGCATCAGGTATATCTTCGACTGTGTCCACATATCTGTAATCTATTTCTCCCTCTTCTAATAACGTGTAAAGTGAGCTAAATATTTATCATATTGCTAACACTACTAGATCCTCGTTATAACTTCAATGACATTATATTTTTAACTACTTGTTTCACTTTAAAACTATGGAGTGTATTTTCAATAAACTGTTTTTGACCTTCTAAGCATTTCTGGTACAAATGCTACTTTCCATCCTCTTGGGGATCTTCGAACTTAAAAAAAATTTCTTTGTGGGTGCCTGCACCCTAACAAGATGTCATCCCTAAATGTTCATGCTTATATGGTCAGCAAGACTGACTCCTGGATCCACTACTGATTTTCTTCATTGATATCTGAAAAAATTATTGTAAATTTTACTTAAAATATAATTTTTTATTGCAGATGTTTTAATGACTGTCTGGAACAGCACTGATTTATATTTAGCCGTCGTTTATTTCTGTTGTTTAATATTAATTATGATTTTATATTTGCGTTCACTCTGATAATTTTATCTTTCGCGGTTAATGCAGTCCATTTTAATTCCCTTCACCTGTTTTTTGTTGATTTATTTACTCAGAAAAATAGACTCACTTCGGTTCGTCATTATTTAAATCAGTGAACACTAAACGAATAATAACTAAATCTCTCACTGACCATTTTGTAAGTTTTCAAGATGGATACATTAAAAAAAAGGGTCACTTGCTTGCAGGTTCAAAGCCAGACAAAACTCTAGAATACGGTGACTAGAGGACTACCAATCTCGTGTATACTGTGTCCGAAGTTATTCATTTACTTCTAAATACGTAACGTAAAATATTGTTCATTGTAACACCTGGGTTGCATATGGATGTGACAACGGAAAAGAAAATAGTTATACGAGTAATTATTTATTACTGTCAACTGCTAGGTCTCAAATATCCCATTAACCTAGCGCGTGATCGTGTGTGGAGTACCACACCAGCCACAGAGAATTGCTGTAATGAAGGAGTAAGTTATATATTGTAAAATTGTATATGGAATGACAGTAGACATCAATACACGCTACTCTACAGTATAAACATAAGAGCAAAACTGGCGGTTCACAATAGGGGTCCTCCGCACTAAGATGGGCGGGATTTACATCAGATGTTCAAAGTATTCACCGTACATTCGCTGGTATGCGGCCGCGCGCAGAATAATATTACCTTGCACATTATTTAGCATCCCATCATCAACTGTAGTAATAGCATCATGAAGTTTTGCCACCTTATCAGAAATATAATTTGGTGTATCCCTGTAGACAACTTCCTTAAGGTTGCCCCAAGCGAAAAAGTCCAAGTAGTTAATGTCTGGCGATATTGTAGGCCATGGTACAGGGCCACCATGTCTTGTGCACTTAACAGGTAAGATTTCGTGAAAGAAGTTTAGCACGCGATCCACATAAAGCGCCGGTGTACCATCATGCTGGAACCACATGTGGTGGCGAGCAGCTAGCGGCCAGTTCAAACAATACATCTCCCAGGAACACGCGATATGAAGCAGCAATCAAACGGTCGGGTTGAAGAAAGGAACCAACAACCCTATTGCCAAGGATAACCGTCCAATCATTCCCACTCCTACGAACATGAGACCCTTACACTCATGTGTTGCATGAGGATTTTACATTCCCCACACGTGTCATCATCCTTATCTACGTCATTAATTACACTTAGGTTATTTTGATACATTTTCCGTGAATAATATATTTTGGTGCGGTATCGTCTTCGTACCGTGCTGGACGTTGACCTATTGTTATTCACTAACGGTCACAACACATGGATGTTGTAGGTGTTGAATGCGCTGTCCTGGTGGAAAGTAGCTTCATCAGTACACGAAATGTTCTGAGAAAAGTGAGGAACACGCTAGTGTTCATGTTGGAGCCACTTACAGTAGGTCACGTGGGTCGCTAGGTAGCTGGTCACGTGCACATCAAAAATACTAATTATATTATGCCAACTATATTTATATTACGCCAACAATATTAATGTCCCTACTACAGTAATTTTATGTTATATGTGAGCCGCCAGTGGTTAATGTTATATACTCTTGTGCTATTAATGTAATTGTAACATGAAGTACTTTTGTAACAAAGTTAACTCCTTACTATAATGTCAGCATTAAGGTGGTGTCTATGTTGCGGAAAAAGAAATTTTGTGTGGAATTGATGTTAGCATCCATGTAAAAAAATTTCTGGTATTTTATTTGCTTTAAGAAACATTCCGATGTAAAATAAATGAAATACAATATTTTTTGTACAACAATAAATATTACTAAAGTAGAAAATAAATGACGGCCGGGAGGGGAATCAAACACAAGCTTAGAGTGCTTGGCGTTCTGTGCCGTTTTAAAATATGTCATGACTATTATACTGTTGCTTCACTGCTGGTGCACTATATTTAAACAGTTTTGAAACCAAATTTTTAGCATTTAATTCAGTAAAAATTATTGCGAGTGTTATTTAATTGTCCCTTTACATGTTGTATTTAATTAATGCTATTATTATTTATTTCAGCATCTACTACTTGTCTAATAATGTTTACTTCTTCAGTGTTATACAACTTGCTATGGTAAATACTTTATTCAATTATTTATCGAAGCATATGTAATGTGTTATTTACGTATTTCTATTTATGTAAGTATTGTTTGTCAATATTTTACCATTTACGCATTTTTCTCGTTACTTTAATTTCAATTCATTTTTAGTCTGTACTTTGAAGCTACGTTTTTAATCCCGTCTCGCCTGCAGACCCGTGTTTCTTGAGAGATTGTATTTATAACAAGCGGATGTCGATTATAGCGTTCTGAATTTCTTCAGTTGTCGCCGCCTGAGGCACCCCTTCCTCTCACTCCCCTGCAGACCCAATTCTGCATTTCTCTTACGCAGTTAGCGTGTGATTTCACATAAAAATTAACCCTTTGTTCTCGCGTTATTTTCTCCCACCTCTGTGCGCTTCAGCACCAGTCGCCTCTTCTTGACAGCATGCGACATCTATCATCGTAAATCTAAGCTTTTCGTTCGGCTTTTGTTACTATCTTATGTGTGCTCCACAAGTTTTTTCTCCGTTTTTTCTGTCTAGCCATAGAGTAATGATGGCGTATGGCTGCGTTATTCGGAACCTGAGATTCTGTTTTTTTTTTGTTATAGTTTAATTGCTGTTGTTGCGATGTAGTTTTCAATAGTTTTTTTTTGTGGTGTGTGCTTGTTGGCGTTGTTTGGCGTTTAACACCAACATGTAGATTCGATATTACTATTTTCCCTCTTTATTGAGTAACACTTCACTTTTATAGTCGTTCTTCTTGTGCAACAGTTATACACAGAAGAGCCAAAAAAACTGGTATGGGCGTGCGTATGCAAATAACAGAGGTATGGAACCAATCAGAGTAACGCGATGCGGTCGGTAGCTAGATCGGTCACTGCTGCTGCAATGGCAGGTTATCAAAATTTTAGTGAGTTTGAACGTGGTGTTATAGTCGGCGCACGAGAGATGGGACATAGCATCACCGAGGTAGCGATAAAATTTTGATGTTCGCGTACGACCATTTCACGAGTATACCGTGAATATCGGGAATCAGGTAAAACATCACATCTTCGACATCGCTGCTGGTGGAAAAAAGATCGTGAAAGGACGGGACAAACGACGACTGACGAGAATCATTAAACGTGACACACGTGCAACCCTTTCTCAAATTGGCGCAGATTGGATTTGTGGACTGCCCTGCAGGATTCATGGTGTGAACTGCCTTCAGACGTTAGTCGAGTTCATGCCACGTCTTATTGCGGCAATTCTGCGTGCTCGGGAGCCCTATACGATATTAGGCATGTGTACCAATTTTTTTTGCTCTTCAGTGTATTTGGTCGCAAATATGTTCGTTATATTTTGTTTAGTGACGGCGCAGGTGACAGCCTAAATTTCACTGCACGCTTTGACCTAACATTTCTGCACATGCTGGCTAAATTATTTTATTCATCTTGGGATAACCCTTCTGCATGTCGCCTCACCTTTCTTTGATGGTGGAGACGTAGTCAAGTTAAATTCCTCCATCCTCGTTGTTCTACAGTGAACTATGTAATATTCTTGGCCAGGATAAAACTTCATTGTTCCCATGGATTCGACAGTCGTCATGCAGCTATGTCTGTACAGAACTTTTATGTGAAATATGAAATCGTTTTTAAGTTGTATCATGCACACGTTTTTTTTTTTTTTTACTTTGTTGGATCACGAACATTTAATATTAAGACCTCTCAAGGTATTTGGTAACTAACTAATTAATACATTTTGTGCGCGGTATTCCTTTCTGCCAATTAATTATCTTTCAATACATTTAAGCAATACATGAATTAATATCTTTTATTATAACAGCTGTAAATTTTTGTGTCATGAAATACATTTTTAATTCTTACACATTTAAAACGGTGGCCAATTATTTTATTTGAATATTTGAATTAAATTGGCGTAATTGTCCTTATTATATTATTATTTCAAGTAAACGATTTTGTGTTTAGTTTCATGTCCTACGATTTCCTATGACTAATCTTTGACATATTCAGTTCTTTCTATTGGGTTTATATTAAACTGTCATTAATTTATTTTGAATTATAATGAAAATAGTTATTGTTTTTCTTGAATACAATTATTTATTTGAGTTTTAGGAAAGAGAAAGAAAATGAATTTAAAGAAAACCTTCAGTAACGCACAACTATGAGTTATATCTTATTTCTTATTATTTAAAGATAATAATTTCTTCCTCTGGGCCCATATGTTTAATTAAACAAGTAAGTCTTGTATTTATATATTTTTTATTTATATTCTGTCTCTTTTGTGCCATGTCCGGTCACGAAGCATGATTTTTTTTGTAATTGCGCCCCCGAATTTTCGCATTTGAGAATCGTGCCGAACGATGCCGCTGGTCGGCGGGTTTTCTCGGGGATCTCCCATTTCCCCCGCCCTTTTATTCCGGCACTCCTCCATCCTCACCTCGCTTCACCCTCATTGGCTCTAAAGACCTCGATGTTAAGAGCCGCCCAAATTTCTTCTCTCACTCACTCGTGGTGCGAAGTGTCTTCTGGACAAGGTAAACTATGAGTATATTTGATTGTGTGTATCAGTATTTATAAAATGTATGTTCTAGCGATCGGGGCTGGGAGCTGGGGACAAGGGGAAAAGTCGGCGGACAACTTGGATGGTGGCACATAGTAACCTCCTGCTCTGTCGTTCCTTCCAACACCGGCCATCTTTGTTTTATCCTCCTGCTCGGTCATTCCTGGCCAATAGTGCCAATATTGGATTACCCCACTTCATGATCTTGCATTCCATGTGGAGGGCTTTCTCACATTCCTCCCGATCTCCTTTATTTTATCATGGTCTATCATTCCTTTGTATTGGATGCCACCATTTCATGCTCTTGCATGCCATGTGTGGGGGAGTTTCTTCGAGTCCTATCAGATGTCCTCACTACATGCTCTTACATTCTGTGTGGGGTTTTTACTCAGAGTCCTCTCAATCTCACTTATTTTCTCACGCCTTCTCATTTCTTCCTACCAGATTATCCCCAATGTATGCTCTTGCATTCCATGTGGAGGGTTTTCTCCATGCCATCCCTCCCAGGTCCCCACCATGACACCACGGTTTTCTTCATGCTATCTTTCCCAGGTCCCCGCCAAGATGCCAGTGTGTTCTCAATGCT
>NQII01001829.1:174350-189306 GCA_002778355.1 Clitarchus hookeri
TCGGCGCAGCAATGTTGTGTGTGTTGGCTCACTATGTGCCTGCAGAGGCGTGCTTGAATCGGGAAGTGAAGTTCAAATGGTGGCCACCAGGAGCACTGGGAACTATTTGTAGTCGTTTGCGAAATCAAAAAATGCAGGAGGTGTATGGGATCGTTCCGGCTACCCTCGACACGCCAGTCCGACGTCCTGACCACACGTCCACCATCGTATGAGAGTGTTAGAAAAATAAATAATGCACATATGTGCATCGGCTTAACTCACGCACATAGAAAAACATTTCGTTCTGTAACAGCTAGCAGTACGATAATTATACTTACATGCCCTAGTCAGCAGCAGCGTGGTAGCTATCTCTCTCTCTCTCACACACATACAAACTGCTAAGAGTCTCGGTCCCCCCCGGTCGGTAGGTAATGCTAAGATATGGGGCCGGAAGAAGACGACGGCAGTGCGTTTGAGAGGGGGGGGGGTATACATGGTCCCGCCCCCCATAGAATGGCCGACACCCAATCCTAGAGCCATTTATGAATGTGTGCCTCTCCATCGCTTATCAACTACAGCATCCAGTTAAGAATGCAGTAAGCTATCGGCGGCTGGTTCGCAGCCATGGTGCGAGTCAGCAAGAATAGTAAACTAGTGACACACAACACACATCGCCGACATAAAAAAACACTGGCAGCACTGAACAGCCATTCCCCAAGCCCCAAGACCATTAACAATCACCACTGCCCCAACCCATATCTCCTGGAAGACCACCAGCCGCACTGTAGCTGACAAGCCTTCAGGCTACAAGGCACATATACGAAGTAATATGTGCACTGCATAGTATTACTAGCCAGAAATACATTCTAATCTCAAATCCTCCGAGACACGGCCTGATCAGCTGTAAGAATGGGGAGGATCAGGTGGTCATTAACATCCGTAACCAGGCGCACACAATTTTTTTAACAAGAACACAAAGTGTGAGAGATTGCGCACTAAGTGCCCAGCCATCCACACACAGTCTTCTAGAATACGAGAGTGGAAATGAAACACACAGAGGGGAGCGTGAGTGTGAATACAGTGTATGAAGAAAGTACACATATCCACTTTTCAAAAATGAATTTATTTATAATTAAAAATAAATACATTTGCTGGTGGTACATTCAGGCTCAATCACACACCCCTTGCAATGCGATGATGGTCCAATTACGCATTAGTAAACACAGACCTCGGTACCCAGCAATTGTGTCGGGAACTGAACCCTAACCACTTTACGAAAAGCTAGCTGCCTCATCAGTGAAGCACCTGCTCAACTAATTAGATGTTGGGAAACTTAGTTGTCACGATCTCTTGTTCGTCAAATCCGCCCTTCAGTTTGTCAACATTTAAATCAAAGAGATGTTACATCTGTGGTCCATAATGAAGAATCTTGTCAATCCTGTCGACCTCGCTGCTCCAGTTCGGAGTGTTTAGTTAGCGAATGTTTCCTTCACTTGTGATATCCAGACATAGTCACCAATCTGTGCTTTAGCCTTATGTTTGTCCAATCTCTTCACATGTTTGAACACAGTCGACAGAAAATAATCACCTTTAACATCCACTGGGTTTATGCGAATCGTTGGGTGCACTCGACAATTGTAAGCAGATATCAAATGAGGTAGTATGTCTAGCCAATTGTAGCTGACCCATGACGAAAATTCTCGCCACATGTCATTCTTCAGAGTGCAGTTAAATCGTTCTATGATGGAGGCCTTCTTATCACCGAATGTGCTATAGTGATTAGTTTTATTCACAGTCATAAGCGAATAGAAGGTGGGATTGCAGAATTGTCTGCCAAGATCTGTCTGTAAATTCCTAGGCGATGCCTTATCTTGCAAAACTGTCTTCATCGCATCCGCCAATCAATGCCTTGTTTCCAGCAAACTGGTGCTGCCCATGCATATTTACTGAAACAATTTATTACTGTTACCATGTATCTATAGCCCATGTTAACAGCAGCATACGGGATCATTTCAACTAGGTCAGTCTGGTACAGATCTCTCAGCAAAGAAGAATATTTTGCCTGTGATAGTAACTTTGTGCATTCCATAGAAGCTCAGCAGCGATCTGTGAATGAGTCATTGTTTGTTAGTGGAATTCTTTTAAAATACTGTCAATCTCGTTAATGTGGGTATTATTATTACAAGCTTGCTGAAATGCAATTATCCGCCATATACATGATACGAGCTCATTCGCATTGTCCCAGAATACACACTTATGATGACTGCCTCCATCAAACTTCGAAGTCAGACCCGAGCTGCTCGCTAAGCCAATGTCTGGAAACAGGTCGGCAACAATGCCGAATTTCGGATGTGTCTCATTCTTAAATGCGTTGCTGGAAGCATCATTGTCTGCCAAATGTGTGCTTGTGATGCTAAGTTAATGCTTGTATTTGCGAAGTGCATCTAGCGAGTATCCTCCAGGCTAATGCTTAAACAGCAATTCGTAGAGACCTGGGGACGCCTGCATTGCTTTGTCATCGATCTGTATAAAACTATTTGGTAGAAAAATTCTCTTGTTCCCCAACAACCATTTCTTATTACGCCTATAAACACCACACATTACATCATTGCGTCTCGTGTTCGAAGACAGGTAATTGCGAACGGCTGTTTTTCACAAGTGAGATCTGTCTTTTTTCCAATTCAAGGTCACTAAAGGCAAAACGTCATCTTCAACAGCCACAGTATCCTCCTCGAGAAGTATAATATGCTTCCTCCCACTACTGGGTTCAACGTCTGGTTCAGTCTTCAATTCAGTAGGGGGAACAGTTCTTTGTTGAAAATATCTAGCCGAGATGTGAGCAGTTGGAAGGCCTCTTCCAATACAGCGCCGTTCTCCAGGCACACACACTTGGCCAGAATAAACTTATTGCGCACACTTTCAATTACACAATGTAAGTCCTCGGCTGTAGCAAAACCGGAAAATTCGTTATATATATATATATTTAGGCAACGATGACCCTCTGCTCGATCTGCTTTGTAATATTATCTTTAGATTTGGAGATTCACTGGATGACTGCATTCGCATGTGCTGGCAATGTCCCATATTATCATCGTCTGTGCACAAGTCTGTTAGGAAACGACCAATCCTGTGCTCTTTAAGCCTTTCGATATCAGCGAGCCCCACACACAAAGGGTGGTAGCATGCTTATAGCTCCTCGATCATGTGAGAAAGAACTATATTAGATATTCCTTCTATGACAGCGCTGAGTTTCGATTCCAAGTTGACCGCAGTCCCTAGTTAATTACTGAAAGCATCCAGCTTGCTCACACACTCGGTCGATACATTCAGGTGTTCGTCCAGTTTAGCAGAAAGAGTGGTAACAACCTTGTAGTCAACCTGCTCACCTACATCATCTAGCTTCGTCTCCACAGCTGAAAGCTTGTCTTTTATTGCAGCCAGTTTGCCTGCAACCTTGCTCACCACATTAAGGTGAATCTTCAATATAGCTGACAGGGCAGTAATAACTCTGTTGTCAACTCGCTCGCCTAAATCATCGAGCTTCTTCTCCACAGCCGAGATCTTGCTTCCCAAAGCATTCAGTTTGTGAACATTGCCAGCCAATGTACGAATTTCAGCATTCATTTTAGCAGACACTGTACCGAAAGCAGCGAGGTTTGATTCCATGTTGACCACAACCTCTAGCTTCTTAATTAATGCAGTCAGCGTGTCTGCACCCTCATTCTTGACATTAAGGTGCTCGTCAAGTTTTGTAGCCAGACTAGTAAGAACTCTGTCTGCAACTCTCTCACCTGCATTATCGAGTTTCTTATCCATGGTGCAAGCTTGCCTCTTATAGCAGTTAGTTTGAGCACATATTTAGCTAATTATTTAATCTGAGCTTCAATCTTAGTAGTCATCGCATTCGTGTTGTCGAATAGCAATCCTTCAATGGCCTCGAAAACATCGCTGGAATTAAAATCAGTTAGATGGGACACACTCTCGATCAATTTACCAAGTCGCAAATTCATTTTAGTAGTTGGTATATTTGTATCGAAGAGACTACCTACCGCTGTGGAAAGCTTCCTGCCTAAAGCAGAGAGTTTGCGCACATCTTCTGTCAATGCTTGTAATTCAGTAGTCACAGTCATATGTACCTTGCTGTCTATTCGCTCGCCCACACTTTTGAGTTTAGTTTCTAAAGCACCGAGCCGAGTCATCCCGGTCATTAGTGCGCGAAGATGTGTCTCGGTGTTAGCCTGCAGTACTGCTAGTGATTGCAAAGCCTCTGAAGTTATGTTGCGGACAAAGGATACATATGATGCATCGCCAACCTGTTTCAGCACTCCGAGATTCTTAGCCAATTTCCCTCTGAAACTACAATTCCCAACGTAAGTAGATATAACACAACTGTTCACCACATGCTTCAGGCCACTTTGGCTGAACTTGGATACAATGTAGCTCATCGTTCACTGATGTGTGAAATTGAACTGACCGAATCGTCTTCGGCACCTCCCCTTATGAGACAGGAAATACTAATATATCATAAGGAAACCATTAGGTTCGCGTTAGCATTATGAGCACATCCTTTTAATTCTGTCAAATACCATATTCTAAATATGATCGGAGTAGACATGGTACAAATTCAGTTCATCAATGCGAAATAGAACGAAGAAAATAGCATTGTCATGCAGAATCTGCTTAGGCATATGTGAATAAGTTTGACATAGGTTAATTGCATCCACTGCTACATTGGTACCCATGCTGAAATACTGCTGCATGGTCGACTGTTTCTCACATGGCACATCATCGAAAACAAATGCAGAGTTTGGCAAAGCTTCATTTCGTAGCACAACCTCTTCAATGAAAAATAATGGAGACCATCTGCATCTTGGAGTATTTGCACTAGGTGTAGGTACTTTGACTGTTGAAGCGATTTCGTGTATAGGTAAACATTCTTAAACCTAAGACCATTGGCTTCCTCCAAAAAGCTGAGAAAGATACATGTTTTTCCACAGTTACTTGGTCCTGGTATGATACCTTGTATAGTGGTTGGCAGTAGCTTCCCATACTGTGATTAATGGATGTTAGTTTCGTAATCAGCAGTGATGTGAACAGGAAGCATGTTGGTCTGCAGCACAATCTACATTGAACTGATACATGAATGGGTAAACCACAGGCACTTAAGGCAACATGACCATGCTCGACACCAGGTGAGGTAGCTGTCCCGAGGTACCTACCTCCAGAATGAAGACACGAATAACTTGTATGGATAGGCAGTGTCACTGCTGCTGTTATACAGTGGTTTCAAATGGGCCGGCACGAATATTGATGTTATGTCCGTGCCAGACGATGGAGATGTTGGCTACATACTGGAGGTGGATGTAGAGTACCCTAACACACTCCACGAAAACCATAAAGACCATCTGTTCCTGCCAGTGAACGAGTGTCCCCCGGGGTCCAAACAAACAAAGCTCATGAACACCCTTGATACTGTTGTTATTATATATACAATATATGTCTAGTGCTGCCATCTACGTCTGTCGTTAGCAGTTAAGATTTTTTTTTAAAATAAAATCAGTCGTTGTTCTGTCTTTGTACGATACATTGTTTTATTTTAGGTTATGGGCCGTTCGCATTACAAAACAAAAGTTTCGCGATTTTGTTGCTTTTAAGAAGTATTTTGCAGTTACGTTTAGCAAGTGTTAAAAGCAGATTACAAAAAGTGCGCGATTGAACTGTGACGTGACGGATTGTTGTATTTATCGGACTGAACAAGTTTAGTGCATCAGATTCAAAATGTCAACGAACTATCTTGTTAGCGTTCCCAAGTTAAAGGGACGTGATAATTACAACGAATGGTGTTTCGCGGCGGAGAATTTCTTAATACTCGAAGGCACGAAACATTGTGTGAAGCCAGATGTCAGTAAAGAAATAAATTCTGCAGATGACGAAAGAACCAAAGCGAAGTTGATTATGACCATCGACCCGTCTTTATACGTTCACGTAAAAAATGTTACATCTTCGAAAGAATTGTGGGCAAAGTTGAAACAATTACGCAATGATAGCGGTTTTTCACGAAGAATAAGTTTGCTACGGAATTTGATTTCGATTCGCCGAGAGAGTTGCAGTTCGATGACGTCGTATGTGACGCAGATTATCGATACAGCACAGAAACTCAGCGGAACAGGATTTGAAATTAATGATCAGTGGACAGGATCGTTACTATTAGCAGGATTGCCTGATCGTTTTTCCCCTATGATCATGGCAATTGAGCATTCAGGCATTCAAATGACGGCAGATTCTATCAAAACAAAGCTGTTGGATATGGATTTGGCAAGTCATGATGATGAGTGTGAAGTTAGCGGCGCTTTTGCGGCTCGTTCTAGGTTCAAGGGAAAGCAGAATAATTGGTCTATGGCCGGAAAGAATGATGTTGGCAACACTCAACCTTCAAAGTCAAAGTCAAATGTCAAACAGATAAAATGTTATCGATGTAAACAAACCGGCCATTATAAAAACCAGTGCACAAATAATGAAAATACCTCGTCAATGCAGAAAAATAGTACTCGAATGCAGTCAAATGCTTTTAGTGCAGTATTCCTGAGTGGAAGTTTCAACAAAGACGAGTGGTATATCGACTCAGGCGCAAGTGTACACTTAACAGCTAATCAAAGTTGGGTTATGAATGCAAAGTATGAACAAAAGGAAATTGTTGTTGCAAACAGTCAGAGTGTACCAGTAATTTGTTCCGGCGATGTTAAAATCACAACTACGACCGACAGTCACGAGTATGACATCGTAGTGGAGAACGTGTTTTGTGTACCGAGTTTGACAACGAACTTATTATCTGTTAGCCAGTTAATTGAAAAAGGCAACAGTGTATCTTTCAAGGAAGACGGTTGCTCAGTTTACAACCAGAATAATGAGTTGGTTGCTGAGGCAGTGTTGGTCAACGGAGTGTACAAAGTTAATTTGTTACAACCAGAATGTTTGGCAGCTTCAGTTGTGTCAGGAACAACTTGGCATCGCAGATTGGGACACGTTAATAAAGATTATTTAAATAAAATGAAGAATGCTGTGCAGGGTATGTCCCTTGATGAGAAGGTAGAAATAAGCAAGTCCTCATGTACTACATGTTGTGAAGGGAAACAGTGCCGGTTACCATTTAGGAGCACTGGCCAGCGCAGCAGTAATCTACTAGATATTGTGCATACAGACATCTGTGGACCTATGGAGAATGTGTCCATAGGCGGCTCGAGATACTTCTTGTTGTTTGTTGACGATTATAGTCGGATGACTTTTGTTTATTTTCTGAAACACAAGAATGAGGCTTTGAAGTATTTCAAAATTTTCAAAGCTCAAGTGGAAAATCAAACAAAGAGGACAATCAAAGTATTAAGAAGTGACAACGGGCTCGAGTACTGCAACAAAGAATTTCAAGATTACCTGAATAGTGCCGGCATGATTCATCAGAAGAGCAATCCATACACTCCAGAACAGAATGGACTGTGCGAACGATTTAATCGTACAGTAGTAGAAAAGGCAAGGTGTCTACTTTTTGATGCCAATTTAGGCAAAGAATTCTGGGGTGAAGCCACCAATACGGCAGTGTATCTGCAGAATAGAATTGTGGCAGCGACGTTGAATAATAGAACTCCGTATGAGTTGTGGACTGGCTCCAAACCAGATATTAGTCATATTAGAATTTTTGGTAGCACTGTGATGGTCCATGTACCTAAAGAAAAGCGCAAGAAGTGGGACAAGAAGGCAACTAAATGCATTCTCATAGGATATCCAGATAATGTAAAGGGATATCGGGTCTATGATCCAGAAACCAGGAAAGTATCAACCAGTAGGGACGTGATCATCATCGAGAAGGAATCAAAATCTGAAAATCTCATCGAGGTGCAAGCTGATCAGAATTTTCAGAATGTTGATTCAGTGGGGGATCGTAAGGAACCTGCTGATGATGAACAACAAGAACCTGAGTCTATACAAAATAACTCTGAAAGTTCTATAGACAGTTTCCGATATGATGATGAGTCATATGTTCCCAGTGAATATGAAGATGCAGATAGCACACTGAAGGACGAAGAGCAGGAAAGCCAAAAGTGCCTACCCAAGCGGGTAAGGAAGGTTCCTGACAGATATGGGTTCTCTAATCTGTGTGTTGACGGTCAAACATATGATGATGCGGCTGGTCTGTCTCTGCACGACGCTTTAAGTGGGCCTGAAAAGGAGCAGTGGGAGGCGGCTATGAGAGAAGAGTTACAATGTTTCAAAGACAATGATGCGTGGGAGTTGAGTGATGCTCCAGAAGACGGTAGAGTTGTACAGTGCAAGTGGGTGCTTCGTAAAAAGTATGATAGTGAAAATAAAGTCCGTTTTCGTGCGCGTTTAGTGGCAAAAGGTTTTACGCAAGTTGAAGGTGTGGACTTTACAGAAACTTTTTCTCCGGTAGTGAGACATACAACGTTGAGATTACTTTTTGCATTGTCAGTACAACTAGGATTTAAAACTACGCATCTAGATGTTACAACTGCTTTTTTGAATGGTACTCTTGAAGAAACTATTTATATGCAGATACCAAAAGGTTTTTCAGAAAAAACAGAAAATGGCCAAGTGCTTAAATTAAAAAAGGCTATTTATGGGCTGAAACAGTCTTCAAGAGCTTGGTACAAAAAAGTAGATGAATGTTTGTTAAACATGGGTTATAATAAGTCTAAAATAGAACCATGTTTGTATACAAAAATGAAAAATCAGTTGAAAACTGTAGTCACATTATTTGTCGATGACTTTTTTATTTTCTCAAATGATATTAATGAGACTAATCATTTGAAGCATGTCCTAGCAAATCAGTTCAAAATAAAAGATTTAGGAGAAATAAAAAAATGTCTAGGTGTAAATGTTACTGTTGATAAATCTCAGCAAACAATAACATTAAGTCAAAGAGATTATATTGATCAGCTGCTGTATAAATTTAATATGAGTCAATGTAAACCAGTTCGGACTCCAATGGAGACTAAGTTGAATGTATCTAACAGTGAGCATTGTGTAGGTAATTTTCCTTATCAACAGATAATTGGATGTCTTATGTATTTAACGGTTTTGACCAGACCGGATATAGCATATACAGTTGGGTATTTAAGCCAATTCAATAATTGTTATTCTAAAGAACATTGTGCATATGTTAAGCGGTTATTGAGGTATTTAAAATGTACTAGAGATTTTGGTTTAAAGTATTCTGCTAATGGTAGTTCAATATTAGAAGGATTCGCTGATGCTGATTGGGCAGGAAATGTTATTGACAGGAGGTCATATACTGGAATTTGTTTTACTTTATCTGGTTGTGTAATATCTTGGGAAACAAAGAAACAGAAAACAGTTGCTTTGTCAAGTAGTGAGGCCGAGTACATGGCGATAACAGAAGCTTGTAAAGAGGCTGTTTATTTAAGAAATTTGCAATGTGAAATTACACAAAATATGTATACTATTGATCTGTTCAATGACAATCAGAGTGCACTAAAGTTAACTATAAATCCAGTTTTTCATAAGAGAACCAAACACATCGACATAAAATATCATTTCTGTAGAGAATGTGTGGCAAATAATGTTGTAAATGTTAAGTATTTGCCTACGGCTGAAATGCCTGCTGATTTGTTCACCAAAAGTTTATGTTCTGTTAAACATTATAAAATTTTAGATAAATTGGGTGTGCAAATTGTTTAATGTAAGCGTATATATTGTTAGATATAGTGGGGGTGTTGTTATGATATCTACAATATATATCTAGTGCTGCCATCTACGTCTGTCGTTAGCAGTTAAGGTTTTTTTTTTAAAATAAAATCCGTCGTTGCTCTGTCTTTGTACGATACGTTGTTTTATTTTAGATACAAAGAAAAATTATTTTGTTTATTATGCTAATCTCAAGCAAGCATTGGATCATGTGTTAAGCCTGAAGGCTATACATCGCATCCTACAATTCAACCACAAGGTGTGGCTGAAGCCTTTTATTGAACTGAATGTGGAGAAATGCCAGGCAGCCACGAACACCTTCCTTTGAGAAGGAATTTTATAAGCTAATGAACAATGCTCTATATAGTAAGCTCATGGAGAATAAGCGTAAATAAGAGTGTACGGAATTTGTATGCACCGAACTGCTTACAAAGAGGCTTATTGCCAAACCAGCCATCAAATGTAGAACAATATATGTGACTCTCTATCGCTGGTAAAATAAGACGATGAGCAAATTATATTTGAAAAGCCCATCTACGCTGGCTTCACCGCATTTGACATGTCAAAGACTCTCATTTACGGCTTCCACTATGATGTAATGCGAGTATGATATGGCGGTAATGTGGACCTCGTGTAAATGAAATCCAATTCCTTTATCATAGAAATCGTCTTTTCCCAACTTCTACAGGGACCTCGCCTCATACCCGACGCTTATGGCCAAGTTTTACACCATTGCCTACCTTACCACTCACTCCTGCTACTCGCGCACCAATGCAAGGGTGATTGGCAAATTCAAGGATGAGAGTGGAGGCAATGATATGTTGGAGTTTGTCGGGCTGAGGGCGAAGTTATATGGTTATAAGTGTAAGGATAAGTTAGTGAAGCAAGCTAAAGGTATACAGAAGAGTGTCGTTCAAAATAACATCACTATAGAATATTATAAATGGATATTATTGAACCAGCAAGTAATGAGAGTACAGGTCAACAAAATTAGGTCGCACCATTATGACATAAATACTTAATGCACTAAAAAACAATTATTTTCGTGCATGGAAGGCAAACGAAAGGTCCTGGACGATGTCTTTCATGCCATCTCTTATGGCTGCCATTTATAATAATGTTATGTACACTAACCTCTGGAACAGGCTTGTATCATAAAATTTGTTTCGGTCCCTGTGAGAGTAAATGGGGTCGGGATGCATAGTAGGAGGTAGTTCCTGAAGCGCTTCCATGCCCCTCTCTCACAATGAATGATATGTCTATGTGTTTTTTTTCCAGCAGCATTCTGTGGAACATACAAGAGTCATATTATTCTTGTCAGGTATGCTGTTGTTAATGTTGGCTGGTAGGTTTGTTCTGCTGTGTGTATGTACTGTTTCTGCAATCACTTGTGCGCATACTTGTACACTGTTTCAGTTATGTGTTATTTTCCAGCATACTATAGCACATGCAAGAGCCATATTCATGTTGTCAGGTATGCTGGCTGGTAGCATGCTGTAGCCTGTGCAAGAGGTATCATTATATTGTCAGGTGTGTTACCAGTACGACCCACTGTGTGTATATACTGTTGTTTTCAGCAGTATTCTGTAGCACGTTCAAGAGCCATATTTATCTTGTCAGAAGTGTTGCTGTTGGTGGATGGTGCTATAGCCCGTGCAAGAATTATCCTTATATCATCAGGCGTGCTACCGATATGTCGTGATATGTGTATTATTTCACATTCTACAATAATTCGTGTACGTACTTGCGTACGGGTTTTGTCATCTTTGTTGGGTTTCCGACCTGGGGTTATGAATGTGAAATGGTATTCGTATCACATTAGCACTGTAGTAACTAGTGATCGCATCGTACTTACTTTTATTCGCTAGTTATTGCGCTGTCCCCCCTGGTTTCTTTATCAACTACTACTGTACTCTTCCCTGTCACTGTCGCCTGTTTGTGCGTTCCTTTGTCCGCTTTTAATTTTTTTTATGTGTGTTGTTTTTCCCCTTCTGGCGGCATTGTAAGTTGCCAGTACTCTATGTTTGCGGCGCCGCTGGTGTATTTTTCTTATACTCAAACATGTTCACGACTGGTTTCTGTTTAAGGAAAACAAATTCCGGTGGTGCTTTTGCTAGCATACTGTACTGCCCCAGTCCCAAGTCTGGGAGACGTCCACATTGTTATGCCATGCGGATGGTTAAGTGCGAGGGCAATGCTGCGGTAGAGCGAGAGCGACCATGCTGCTGCTGTGTAAGTGGGTAATTAATCTACAGCAAGTTGTTACAAAACGAAAATGTTTCCCGCGCGTGTGGGAGTGATGGCTACGTCCCGGCCCGCGCAGCGAGGTAATGTGTATAGTCCGCTTTGCCTAAGTTAGATGTCGAGGGGTGGGAGAGGTAGGGCATGGGAGGCGAGGGAGGAGAGAACGGACGAGAGGTAGGGAGGAGACCCCAAAAGGATAGAAATTGGCGTCTTGGCGGGGACCTGTGAGGGATATCACCGAGAAAACCCTGGCGTTCTGGTGGGGACTTGGGAGGGATATCAGATGGAAAAACCCCTGGCCGTGTGGTGGGGACTCGGGAGGGCTAGCACGGAGAAAACCCTGGCATCCTGGTGGGTACCTAGGTAGGATAGCACGGAGAAAACCCTAGTATCCTGGCATGGAGCCTGGAAGGATAGCCTGGTGTCCTGGTGGGGACATGGGTGGGATAGCATGAAGGAAACCCTTCACATGCTGGGAGTGATAGCACGGAGATAACTCTGGGGTTCTGGTAGGGAAAGCATGGAGAAAACCCTGGCATCCTGGTGGGGACCTAGGAGGGATAGCACGGAGAAAACTCCGGCGTCATGTTGGGGACCTAGGAGGAATAGCATGGAGAAAACCGTCCACACGGAATACAAGAGCATGAAGTGGGGACATCCGGTAGGAAGGAATGTTAGGGCGTGATAAAATAAAGGAGATCGGTAGGACTATGAGAAACGTCCCCCCCCCCCTTACTTATTGCAAGAGCATGAAGGGGATACATCCAAGAGGGCTGCCATTGGCCAGGAATAACAGAGCGGGAGGTGAAATCCAAGATGGCCTACGCTGACAAGGAATGACAGAGTAGGAGGTTGCTGCGTGATGTCACTCAAGATGGCCACCTGCTTTTCCCCTTGTCCTCAGCCCCGATCGCTAGATCATACATTTTATAACTACTTGCATCACTTCCTTTTATGTTTATTTTGTGCCGTGTCCTTTAGTAATAGTTTCTGTATTATTGCACTTTGTTTAGAAGTTATTTGTGGCATTTGTTCATGCCAGTTGTGCCATGGGCTAGGGACATTACTGTTTTTGTTTGAAGTCGATATTATATTTTATTCGCTTCTTATCTTTAGGTTGTGCATGGGTGAAGTTCTCCAGTTTATGAATCCTAACGTTTACCAACTGTTCTATTTTAATATGTTTAAATGTAGATTTATCGCACGTAACATGCATTGCAAGGCTTGAGAGCTGGTCTAAAATGCATTTAGTTCTCATACTATGCTTTACACTTTAATAATAGTGGTTTAATTTTTACGATGTTTTCGCTGTTCACTAGTATCCGCCATTTTACGTCGAGTCAGTGTAAAATTGTATTGACTGGATATTACGTTAATGTCGCAGTAACACAAATTATGTTGTTGTTCCTGTAATTTATAACGCAATAAGACAACTGGTTGCGACAACATTATTTAGAGTTATTAACCCGGCGTTGGTCGCACCCCTCCGTGAGACACCGTTGGTCGCGCGTGAGCATTTCCCTCACATCTCAGTTTTAGTCATTTCTATTAGTTTTAATATGCATTATTTGCTGTTTTTTAATTTTTTTTATTTAAATCAAATGCATGAATTAATCATTAACCCATTTAATGTATTTTATTCAATAAATTTGTGAAATTATTATTAATGTATTGAAAAAAATGAATAAAAACAAGAAAACTTTATTAACCCAATACAATTAATTATTCACCAAAATTTATTATATGTTATTTAGAGAACAATAGGGATTACTCTTTTGTTAGTATATAAGCCTTAAAAAGTAACAACAAAAATGCAAATTAAACCGTTACTTACAAGAAATAGTATAGATTCTCTTATGTTAGTATTATTAAAAAAATACTGTTACATTCATGATCAAATAAAAATATAAATATAAATATTGTTAAAAACAATTTATTATTTTTTCTGATTCTAATTTGGTAACATTTGAAATGCAATTAGAGCAAGTAAATTCACAATGTTCATTACAAATAGGTATTTTGCAGATTCTACGATTTTTTTTTTGTTTTTCTATTTTTCTTCTTACACAAATTCCTTCTGCTGAATCTTCTCTCCACCGTTTTTGATGGGATTCATTTTCGCCTACCGTTTTCTGATTGAGGCTAATGATCCTCACGTTCACTAGGTCTATCAGATTCGTTTTCAAGGTCATGATGTGGAATGACTTCATTTTATTCAATTGGAGCATTGGAAATTTGACCTCCAGTACTGCTTTGCCTAACCTCAAGTAGCCATGAATAACGATCTAAAACCTAAAAATCCCAATTTATTCAAAAATAACCCCTAAACTTTACCTAAGAACCCTAAAAGAAAAAAAAAAATGTACTTACATCCGTTCCTTTCTTTTGGTAAATTCTTCAAAAGTTGTAAAATTTTCGCTGCACGACTCATTTTTCAGCAAAAACAACTAACTCACACTTCACTCAAACATTTACAACGAAGGGTGAAAGACTACTGACAAATCTGGGAGACAACTAGGTGAAGGGAGGCAGGCCTGTACATGCCTCGTCCTGTGGGACGACTGGCCGGCGCCAGTGATGCGAGTGGTTGCGCCGTGGGCATTTCCCTTACACTCCCGCTTTTGTGTACGAAATCATTTTTATGTTGATGACATGGGAATGTTGTTTTTCAAATAATAATTTATTACATTTTATTTATACATAAAGAAGAAATAGAATAAATATCAAAGGGAAATAAAAAACATTAAGTCCAATACACACTTTTTTCGGGAAGTGTGAGGGAAATGCTCACGGCGCGACCAACACCGGGTTAACATGATATAAGATTTTGTATATGATTGTCGTGTGACGGTTTAGGGGTAGTAGAGCGACGCTGGCCCACAACCACCCCCACCCCTCGCATATCCAGGGTAGAGACACGTGTCACTGCTGGTCACCACAAGGGAAGGTCAAATCGAGAAGGATGCACGTGACGACTATAACACCTGTCGCGGAGGAGTCGTCCACTCCCCCTTCA
>NQII01001829.1:210295-236571 GCA_002778355.1 Clitarchus hookeri
CGTACACGATATTTGGCAGGTGTACCAGTTTTTTTGGATCATCAGTATATACCGGAAATAGAGGTGAAGACGGTTATTCATGGGGCGTATCCCTTACAGAGGAGGCGACTCTTATCGTATACTCGTACTATTACACTGGCAAACACTTGTTAACATCATTAGCAAATCGACAGGCAAAATTTAATGTATGAAAATTGAGTGTGACGTTATCTTCGTTTTCCTGGCATTAAAATAATTGATTCGGCACGTTTATCCATCCAGTTGTATCTCGCGTGACATGGAAGCATTACATTCCATTGCGTTGTTGCTCGTGGGGCGATATGACGTGTGGTGCGTGAGCTTGCTAATGCCTTGCGTACCATCCTCTATGTCTGCTATGCTTAAAATCCAGTTTGCAGCTTTGCGCCATCACGCATCAAGTATTCTGAAAAAGTTACAGCTCAAATTGACCCAAGCACAGCCCATCCACGTCCCAACAAATGTTTCATCCAGGAGCGACCGTACGTTTCGATGGTAATGTGGCGGTGCACCGTCCTCTTGGGGAAAACAAACCATAATCTGTTTACAGTTGGCGAACAAATGGCACAATGTTGTCTTGCAACGTGGTTCAAAAACCTTCACCAGTCACATATATGTCAAAGAAGAATTGTCCCACATGTCCTTTTGCAAACATACCGCACCACACTGTTAACACAGGATGATTAACTGCTTACTCTACCACAACGTGGGGATTTTCAAAGGTCCAGTACACACTGTTGTAGCGATTGACAATTGCATTCAGATTAAAGGTTATCTCACCTAAACAAACAATCGCGTCAGTAAAATGTTCGTCATCGTTTCACATGCCCACAACCTACTCACAGTATTCGACACGCCTATCTGGGTCGAATATTTTTCATTGTGTGAAGTAATGTGTGTATGTAGGGCCTTCAATTTACTCGCTTTAAAATGCGATCAGCACTTGGTTTACTGACACCTGACTCATGTGCATATTGCCTTACGCGCATCGACTTCTCAGTGGAAAGTGTGAGTGTATGCAACACAGTCCCCACACGTCCCCATCCGTTGTCGTTTTTTTCCTATCGCGCCGTCCTTTCTTCAGATCACACACAATTCCATTATTCTCACACTTGTCATGTAATCGTGTCATTGATACAAGTGAGGGTGGTGCAATATCAAATCCTGCCTTCCGTTGTCTTTGCACCTCAATAATGTTATCACATTGCCAGTAACATTTTAAGATCCACTTATGTTGCTCGAAAGCAAACCTTGTCACCTCCGTCATTTCCTCTACAATCGTAATGCTGCCACTCGTGGCTGCAAACGGAATAAGCATCAGCAAAATAGCTACACAGGCTGGCAAACACCCAGAATTGCCCCTATAGAGTAGAATACACGCAGTCCCATCAGATTATTTATAATAATTTGCCTGTCATTAACGTACAATTTTGGGATATATTCTGTATCTAATGATAGTTACAAATATCAAAATATAGACCTTCTACGGATATCATTGGAATGATTTTTCTCGTACTTGTTTATTTTAATGTCAATTTGTTATATAGGGTGTACACGAAGTTATTTCAGAGAGTTTGCAGGAAAGGAATTGTTATGTAAAGTTTTCCGATCGCTGATGACTGATCCTGTGAACGCTTAGCCAGCAAACCCAACCTTGAAAATTCTGATTGTGAAATCGTAAAAAGTCCTCTGATTGAGAAAAATACTTCCGTATATTTTGATGGCAGTTACAGAACTAGCCTATATATATATACATTTTAAAACAGATCGCTTAAAGGAATTATGCGAGCTGCTTACAGGCTGTATTATAAATTTAATATATAATAAAAAATACCGACAAGCATGCGGTTTATTTTTATTTTCCTATCAGTACTTACTTTCCTAATATAAGTTATCTCTCAAGGCAGGAAAATTTAACATGCTAGGGTGTTTGATATGGTACACTGTCGAGAGTATTTGTTGTGATATAAAAAAGGTTCAAATTTGCACGACTATCATCAATACTGAATTGTACATTTTTCCATATGCGATCTCACCCTTAAAAACATATTCTGATTGGCACAAGTGTGTTCCAATGAATACGCAATGCGCTGCTGAAGTTACGTCAACACTGGTAACAGCAGTGTTCTAAAGCAACGTGTTTACATTACCTAATAAGTATAATTAAATGGAATTTTATGTCAGACGAATGAGTGTGCCATGTAATTGGTCTCCCGNTTTACATTACCTAATAAGTATAATTAAATGGAATTTTATGTCAGACGAATGAGTGTGCCATGTAATTGGTCTCCCGCGTTCAATCCACTGTACGAAACATGCCGCATCCAGGTATGTGCGTCTTGTGAGGCTGAAATGGGCCGGTGCACCATCATGCATGAAACATGCTACTCGTATGTGATGCAATGGAATGTAATCGAGGAAGATGTGTAAGATATTTTCAAGGCAGTTCCTGAAGATATGGTTACTTAATAGTGCAGGTAACACAGATGGGTCTACTGCTGCTATTACAGCAAGAACAAACTTCTGGGGTCGCGGTGGCTGAGCGGTTAGACTGATCGCCTCCCACCAAGGTAAACCGGCTCCAGTCCCCGGGTGGGACACTCCCTGATTTTCGCAAGTGGGTTATCATGCCGGACGATGCTGCTGGTTGGAGGTTTACTCGGGGATCTCCCGTTTCCCCCATCCTTGCATTCTGGCGTTGCTCCATTCTCACCTATTTTCATCCCCGTCGGCTCTCAATACCTCGGTATTAATAGCCACCAAAATCTCTAAACTCAACTCAACTCTACAAACTTCTGTCGCAAACACTGAGACAACCTGCTGTAAATTGTATGTAAAGTGTTTCCAGTTATTGCTTACACATGCAGGGTGTGGTTGGGAATTCAACTGCGTAATACACTTGTTTACCATATGGCACTGATATCACCATAAATCTGTCGAAAACAAATGCTACTAAGGACGCGATACAGCTGCATGTGACTCAGCGTTGTGTCTGTAGTCGCAGTGGAGTAGTTCGTTGCAGAAAGTTATCGCAGTCGTCGCAGTGGAATATTTGACCTTTACAGTGGAAGACTTACAACACATAGCATTGTTTAGAAAAGCCATGTATTTGCCATGCCTAATTAAAAATGTATGGAAATAGGTTTTCGAAACATAAATCTAGTACTAAAATATCCTAAAGATTAGTTTTTAATTTTAATTTTAATAATTTAGGCCTTCATTAATACAGTTATGATACAAGAAATGTGTGGCAATGTGTATGTCAAAGCTGAAAANTTTTAATAATTTAGGCCTTCATTAATACAGTTATGATACAAGAAATGTGTGGCAATGTGTATGTCAAAGCTGAAACGTTTAATATAGACACAAACAAACCGTGGATCTAGGTAATTGTCTGTTAAATGAGGCTAGAGTAAATTAGATGCAATAGCGTGGGCCATTTGGCACTATAATCCATCTCTATTATCGTACCTTTTGCCTAACAACTTTACGGTGAAAGCGTACTTTCTTTGGAAAGATGCTTATGTGATCAGGTTGCTGTATGTATGAATGTATGTATGCAATTATATGTGTTTATACAGTATACACATATATACGGTATGNGTTTATACAGTATACACATATATACGGTATGGTCCGCCTAACGTGGACACCACCAAAGTTTCCGGAACGGTTGGAGATCACGAAATGCTGTTTTCGCTAAATGAAACTACGTACGGGGGCAAGTAATTTGTCGCAATGTTAACTATTCGCAACACGTGTGTGGACAGAAATAATTAAACCACAGATGATTTTTCACCTGTAAACATTAATTTACTTCAACGGCATCTGCAAGTACGTGTAAAGAGGAATTCAGTAATATAGCACATGCAATGGAAAATAAAATAGGAACACCACGAAGTAATGTGCAAATATAATTAAGTTAAGTTGGCCGGTAGCATGGGACAGTGAACCTGTACTCACAGCTGTACGCAAGCAACAGGCGCCGTGCCTTGTCCTGGCAGGACCGCTTCCTTAAAGCATCGTAGCTGTTATATTAATGGGCCAAGGGGCACGGATTGCGAATTGGACTAAGGAGAGCATCGCAGCGGAGGGGAGACGGGCAACATGAGTGCAAGTCTGACATCAAAATATTACATTTTATTCAGAAACCATCGTTAGTTAGAATATATGTTTCCTAGTCATTAATTGTACTGATTAACGAGTGCGTACATATGCACAACAAATATAGAACAAACCAACATAAAGAGAAATGCAATCGTATCCGCATGCATAGTACAAAAGAGCACANTTTTAATAATTTAGGCCTTCATTAATACAGTTATGATACAAGAAATGTGTGGCAATGTGTATGTCAAAGCTGAAAAGTTTAATATAGACACAAACAAACCGTGGATCTAGGTAATGTTCTGTTAAATGAGGCTAGAGTAAATTAGATGCAATAGCGTGGGCCATTTGGCACTATAATCCATCTCTATTATCGTACAATTTGCCTAACAGCTGCACGGTGAAAGCGTACTTTCTTTGGAAAGATGCTTATGTGATCAGGTTGCTGTATGTATGTATGTATGTATGCAATTATATGTGTTTATACAGTATACACATATATACGGTACGGTCCGCCTAACGTGGACACCACCAAAGTTTCCGGAACGGTTGGAGATCACGAAATGCTGTTTTCGCTAAATGAAACTACGTACGGGGGCAAGAAATTTGTCGCAATGTTAACTATTCGCAACACGTGTGTGGACAGAAATAATTAAACCACAGATGATTTTTCACCTGTAAACATTAATTTACTTCAACGGCATCTGCAAGTACGTGTAAAGAGGAATTCAGTAATATAGCACATGCAATGGAAAATAAAATAGGAACACCACGAAGTAATGTGCAAATATAATTAAGTTAAGTGGGCAGGTAGCATGGGACAGTGAACCTGTACTCACAGCTGTAAGCAAGCAACATGCGCCGTGCCTTGTCCTGGCAGGACCGCTTCCTTAAAGCATCGTAGCTCCTATATTAATGGGCCAAGGGGCACGGATTGCGAATTGGACTAAGGAGAG
Source organism: Clitarchus hookeri (assembly GCA_002778355.1). Taxonomy (NCBI): domain Eukaryota; kingdom Metazoa; phylum Arthropoda; class Insecta; order Phasmatodea; family Phasmatidae; genus Clitarchus; species Clitarchus hookeri. The sequence goes on from NQII01001829.1 coordinate 215,377, forward strand.
CATCGCAGCGGAGGGGAGACGGGCAACATGAGTGCAAGTCTGACATCAAAATATTACATTTTATTCAGAAACCAACGTTATTTAGAATATATGTTTCCTAGTCATTAATTGTACTGATTAACGAGTGCGTACAGATGCACAACAAATATAGAACAAACCAACATAAAGAGAAATGCAATCGTATCCGCATGCATAGTACAAAAGAGCACANATGCACAACAAATATAGAACAAACCAACATAAAGAGAAATGCAATCGTATCCGCATGCATAGTACAAAAGAGCACAGATGTGTTTGATATGCTACACATTAGGTATTTTCACAGCATGTGCTCAATGTGTTTACCATCGACAGCAATACATATCTGTAAACGCAAATGTAGCGAGCGACGAGTAGCCTGAAGTGTTTCTGGCCTAATGCCACTGCAAGCTGCCACAATGCGTTCCTGCATCTCTTCTGGCGTCGTAGGAAACGTGCTGTACACTCATATTTCAGTATTTCCTATAGGAACAAATCTAGAGGTGTGAGGTCGGCGAAGTGAGCTGGCCATTTTTAACACCACCACCCCCTAACCAACGGTTTGGAAAGGTTTCATTAACACTTGCCTCGCCATCAAAGCAAAATGCGCAGGACAACCATCATGCTGAAACCAGATATCACGATGTATGTCGAGCGGTATGTCTTCCAGAAGTGCCTGTAAGGTATCTCTGAGGAAATGGGCGTATGTACAGATGGTCATTGTCCCATGAATGAAATTTTACCCTATGATGTAGTCTGAAACGACTTCACACCACACATTCACTTTCTACTGTAGCTGGCGCTCCACATGCAGGGACACAACGCGGATTCTCCGTCGCCCAGTAGTGCATATTTTGTAATTCTATGCGCCCATGGTTTGTGAAGGCCGCTTCATCAGTAAATAGTCTTCAGAAAATTGTTGTCAAACATCACAGATATCAGAACAACCCTACAAAATTGAACATGCTGCTGGAAATCACCTTCATGCAATATCTGATGAAGAGTCACGTTATATGGATGGAATTTCCGTTGGTGCAGTATCCATAACACACTTNACCTTCATGCAATATCTGATGAAGAGTCACGTTATATGGATGGAATTTCCGTTGGTGCAGTATCCATAACACACTTCTTTTACTTATTCCTACGAACCTGGAAAGTTCTCGCGTTGCCACGTGGGGGTTTTTCATCGACACTTGCCAACACATCGTGTTGATGCGTCGCACCCGTAGCAGTCTTTCGTCGCACTCGTGTCGTGGAATACCACTCACCTCGTGACAAGAGACGTATAACAAATTCTTAGCATCGTTTGTCGTGAGATGGGAGTTCGATTATGATAACTTTCGCCGTATATTTAGACGGCTTGCTTGGAATTTCTGTCACACTCACCGTATATAAGTATAGTCTCCAATTTTCTTCCTTGGTGAACTTAATTGCGTACGTACAACCACACTCTGCACTACCCCCTACCATAACAGACTATGGGGACTGGTACTGCGNTTCTTCCTTGGTGAACTTAATTGCGTACGTACAACCACACTCTGCACTACCCCCTACCATAACAGACTATGGGGACTGGTACTGCGCTGCTATAAGGAAGCGGTCCCGCCAGGAAGAGTCACGGCGTGTGTTGCTTGCTTACAGCTGTGAGTACTGGTCCACTGCCTCGTGCTACCGGCCCACCAAACTTAATCATATTAGCACATTATTTCTTGGCGTTTCTGTGCTACTTTCCATTGCATATGCTATATCAAAGATTTCCTTTTTGCTTGTACTTTCCGATGCCGTTGAAATAATTGTTAGTTTATAAAGGGAAGTTCACATGTGGTTTAATTATTTCTGTCCATACACGTGTTATGAATAGTCACTTTGCGGCAAATTACTTGCCCCCATACGTAATTTCATTTAGCGAAAACAGTATTTCGTGATCTTCAACCCTTACCGAAATTTTGTGGGTATCCACGTTACAACCACCACCATTCATACATATATATATACACACACATGTGTGTGTCCCCTATTAATTATTTTCACTGTATTCAACTAAGTGTGATGTAACATCATCAATAAGTATTTAATGCAAATAGTTACGGTCACTATATTTGTATAAGAGCATTTCACGTAGCCATAATCACTATAGTTATACAAACTTTCGAATGTAGGAGTAAAAACCCTCGTTGCAATGGTTAAATCACCCACTGCCTTTCACGTGCTTGCTTCCGAAGGTAAAGGTAGGGTAAAAATTCGTTAACAAACTCTGTCACTTCATTTAAGTCACATAGTTCACTATAACACGGAAAATATGCACAGGATAAAAACAACTATGATCCAAGTATGTCTCACTTCGTTATCAAACACAAATGACCTAATCACAAAATTTAAAAGTTCAGGTATTAAAAAAAAAATTACTTCAAATAAAAAATTCAGTTGTGACAATATATAACATCTTGGAATTTATGCAATCAAAAGAAAAAAGTTGCGTGCCAAAAATTTGCAAATTCAAATTATAAATTTAGGAGTACTTAAATACTTATTGAACAGTTCTTCATTAAAACAACTTTACGTGGGAAAGTTGTGTAATTGTTTTTCATACAACTAATTGCTTCAATCAACTTTTTGGTGCGGAAAATAATCTGCGAACAATTAATTTCCTTTACTCTATTGGTAAAGCTTTTAATTACGAAATAATTTAACACCAAATAATAGTGGTTATGTGTTATAATTATGAATTCGATATAACCACATGTCCTTTTAACTTTATAGATCGCCTATATTTTACATTGCAATACTTGTGTTATAAATAGCCCCTTTCACATGACCATTGGTAATACTTACATCTTAAAGTATGTAATTAAAGAAATATACTTTATTATTTTGCACATACGCACAATATCGCGTAATCGTGTTTATGCAAATTAATTTCGTCAGGGTACAGAACCTTATGGAGAAATGAAGTAGTCTCTAAATTCATTCTCTATGTGCTGTGCTGTAACAGTAGATCTCCTAGGAAGTTTCTGCAAATTTATGAGCCCGTTTCTATTTTTTACGTCTGCTCTCCAAGATCCACATCTTCAACATAAATATACCGAAAGAGGAAATGACGTTAATTGCTGCAATGTTTCTGCGAATAAAACTGCAAGTAAATGCAATTTAGAGCTACTGCTTCCACTTTGTTGGGATGTAAGGCAATTTATTTCAGAAACAGCCAGTATCCCGTAAAAGTTCCGTTTGTTCGTCGTGCACTAAACAGTATGTAAATGAAGATTTGATTTGGGCTAGCATTATCTAGGGTATGGCCTCAGCTAGTTTTCGTAACGTTTCTTGCCCATGCAAATGCATCTTCAGCCGCGATTACACATTTATCTTGTAATGACCTGCTGGGTAAAGCCTGGCTTAGTTGTAGAAAAAGTGTTCCTTTGTCAGGTTTTTGTATAAAGAGGAGGTTTGGTACGCTGCCATCTTGGTAACCTACACTAACATAAATAACATTGTAGCTGGCATCCACCATTATAGGCCGTTCGCGGTGAAGTGAGCACTTTTGAGGCCCTAGTTACTTTTTTTTTTTCAGGCATTTTTTCCCTTTAATCTCGTTTTTAAATAAATATTGCCATTCAGGTAATAAACACAGTATGTATATTCCACCGCAATCTAATTTTAACAACTATGGCTAAATTAATATATATATTTATTGAATATTATTTTTAATGTAAGAGCTTTCAAAATTGCTAACTTTACAGTGAAGAGCCTATATCATAATTACAATCACTTTAAAAAAATGTGTAATTTTACACAAATGTATGTGGCAGCAGAATCGCTACCGAAGTAGGTATAATTTTTACATCTACAATTGTGAATGTTATTTTACTTTGCGTTCAAGTAAATTTATCCTTAATATTAGTAAAATTACATTTTACACTTTACGTAGAGTTATGCACTGAATGGTGTCAAATTAGTGATGCGTATGTAGCCTAAAATAAACATTAATGTTCGTTAACTATTCATCGTAATAAAATTTACAGACATCGCAACTGTAATTTCACCACAGATTACGTATCTGTTTTCTCTAATAAAAAGTAAAATAATATATTCAATAAAGTTATAAATACACAAATTTCTAAATGTTCTTTGCTTCGCTAAATAATTTTTCCTTCTGAATAAACTCTTTTACAATGGTGGCATGTTAATTTACATATTGTGTATATGTAGTTCTACAATGTTTACTTTATTCTGTTACATTCTGTAACTGGTTAGTTTCAAAGAGAGTAATACCTTTTTGCTTCAAAACGGGGTTAAGAACTCGTATCAGCTATATTATAGTTTAATTCAAAGGGCGAGCATGTTACATCAGTGGGCGTTTCATTTCCATTTGAACCCACAAATGAAGGTCGAAGTATTTATACTCCATACCGTTATGTGACCTTGTATAAAAGAACTTCTATTTTTTTAATTTGCAAATAAACTTTTAAAATCATATGCAACTGATATTAATTGAGCTGAGGCTGTACCTTTTCACACTTTACAAATTGCGTAATGGTTGAGTTCTATGTTAGTGCCACTAAATAATAGATACAAATGCTTTGTTAGGATGACTTTGATTTCCTTTGGACATTAGTGTAACTGTATTAGTTTTGAAAATTCCACATAAATATATTGTATAACAGAGAATTTGTATGGGTAACTAAAGCCTTGCATATATTCCAGAATGTTATACAAGTTTACACAAGAATTGTCATTGTAAAGTTTACACAAAGGATTACATAAGTATACTGACACTGAGTGTTAGTACAATAGCTATTAAACAGTAAATATTCACAATTGAACAATTTAGTACAAGGAATAAATGTGTATTTACACAAATTTAAAAAGTGTAAATTAACATAAACCTTGTTATAAAGCCAGACATTTATGTGTTTTCACGAAAAACCTTGTAGGCCCTATCACTCTCTGGATTTCAAAGAATAGTTATGTAAAATTACTCATTCTGTGACTGTTTTTACAAATTACAGAAAAAATGTAAAATAACCACAAATTATTATGTGTAAATTTACCTATATTTTTTTCGATGATGGTTTTTCCTATGTTAGTTATACATCATTATCCTAAACTCCAGGTATAAACCTTGTGAGGAAACTTAACACTACCTATGAACTAACGTGACTATTAAAGGAGAGACCCGCTTTTGAGAACTGAGGATCAAAAGTAGTTATTTGAGTAATTTCAGAAATTAAGTGAGATGAAACAAGATATTGTTAAATCTACGGGACAAGTGCTTGCGCAACTGTGCGTAAGCGCAGCTGGCGTGTGGAACAGAGCGCCATTGCACTGTTGGATACCAGCACTTAGATACATTACACGTTCACAGAGGTAATGCAAAAGCAGCACAATGTCTGTATGAACCGACGTATGGTTACCTTCGTGAAAAACCTCGTAACTCATTTGTTTTTGTTTTTACGTCTTCCTAACCAAAAACTATACTGATCGACTACGAAAAGTCCGTATCTCCAGGCATGTTTGAAAAAAAAAAATACAAGTAAAAAACAGAAACATTTTAACTCCACTATGAGATTTCAAACAGCGAAATTTCATACATCTACTACTACAAATCAGGGTTAAATTACATACTTTTCTAAATATTTAATGCCAATTTTGATTCAAAAAACATACAATTGCCTTTGAAATCGAAGTTATTATATAAATACATCTCCTTTAAAATACCAGGTTTTTTTTTTCGATTTGCAAGGTTTTCTCGTGAGGATAGCGATATCCAAGCAGACGCCTTCCATGTCATCGCATGTTCACATCTGGTGACAGTCGGTTGCGCGAGACTGATAAGTTTGCTTTAAATAGGCATGCCACCGTCGTGATTCACGTCAGATCACCCAGGCTTGAGGGGGAAGTTTCATAATGAATGACCGGTTCGCCATCGACTAGCAAAATAGATATTGCTCGTACAATGCACGCCAGTGAACAAAGTGGGTGGAGGGTTCTGCACGAAAAACAACTCTACCTGTGTCTTTTTAGAAATGGGGAAGCCATGGTACCAGCTGATTTCCAAATACGTGCTGAATTCACTTGCTGGTTGCTGCACCAATTCGTGAGCAAGCCCGACTTCCTTTGCTTTATTCTGTGGACGGATGAGGCTGCTTTGACACGGGACGGTTTTTTGAACAGTCGAAACAGCTACGTTTCAGGCGAAGAAAACCCACATGCAATGGTCTAATGCCACCATCGGGAGACATTTTCAGTCAACGTCTGGGCAGGTGTTGTCGGAGGAAANACGTTACAACCACCACCATTCATACATATATATATACACACACATGTGTGTGTCCCCTATTAATTATTTTCACTGCAGTCAACTAAGTGTGATGTAACATCATCAATAAGTATTTAATGCAAATAGTTACGGTCACTATATTTGTATAAGAGCATTTCACGTAGCCATAATCACTATAGTTATACAAACTTTCGAATGTAGGAATAAAAAACCTCGTTGCAATGGTTAAATCACCCACTGCCTTTCACGTGCTTTCTTCCGAAGGTAAAGGTAGGGTAAAAATTCGTTAACAAACACTGTCACTTCATTTAAGTCACATTGTTCACTATAACACGGAAAATATGCACAAGATAAAAAAAATTTTTATCCATGTATGTCTCACTTCTTTATCAAACACAAATGACCTAATCACAAAATTTTTAAAGTTCAGGTATTAAAAAAAAATTACTTCAAATAAAAAATTCATTTGTGACAATACATAACATCTTGGAATTTATGCAATCAAAAGAAAAATTTGCGTGCCAAAAATTTGCAAATTCAAATTATAAATTTAGGAGTACTTAAATACTTATTGAACAGTTCTTCATTAAAACAACTTTACGTGGGAAAGTTGTGTAATTGTTTTTCATACAACTAATTGCTTCAATAAACTTTTTGGTGCGGAAAATAATCTGCGAACAATTAGTTTCCTTTACTCTATTGGTAAAGCTTTTAATTACGAAATAATTTAACACCAAATAATAGTGGTTATGTGTTATAATTATGAATTCGATATAACCACATGTCCTTTTAACTTTATAGATCGCCTATATTTTACATTGCAATACTTGTGTTATAAATAGCCCCTTTCACATGACCATTGGTAATACTTACATCTTAAAGTATGTAATTAAAGAAATATACTTTATTATTTTGAACATACGCACAATATCGCGTAATCGTGTTTATGCAAATTAATTTCGTCAGGGTACAGAACCTTATGGAGAAATGAAGTAGTCTCTAAATTCATTCTCTATGTGCTGTGCTGTAACAGTAGATCTCCTAGGAAGTTTCTGCAAATTTATGAGCCCGTTTCTATTTTTTACGTCTGCTCTCCAAGATCCACATCTTCAACATAAATATACCGAAAGAGGAAATGACGTTAATTGCTGCAATGTTTCTGCGAATAAAACTGCAAGTAAATGCAATTTAGAGCNTATACCGAAAGAGGAAATGACGTTAATTGCTGCAATGTTTCTGCGAATAAAACTGCAAGTAAATGCAATTTAGAGTTACTGCTTCCACTTTGTTGGGATGTAAGGCAATTTATCTCAGAAACAGCCAGTATCCCGTAAAAGTTCCGTTTGTCCGTCGTGCTCTAAACAGTATGTAAATGAAGATTTGATTTGGGCTAGCATTATCTAGGGTATGGCCTCAGCTAGTTTTCGTAACGTTTCTTGCCCATGCAAATGCATCTTCAGCCGCGATTACACATTTATCTTGTAATGACCTGCTGTGTAAAGCCTGGCTTAATGGTAGACAAAGTGTTCCTTTGTCAGGTTTTTGAATAAAGAGGAAGTTTGGTACGCTGCCATCTTGGTAACCTACACTAACATAAATAACATTGTAGCTGGCATTCACCATTACAGGCCGTTCGCGGTGAAGTGAGCACATTTGAGGCCCTAGTTACTTTTTTCTTTCAGGCATTTTTTCTCTTTAATCTCGTTTTTAAATAAATATTGCCATTCAGGTAATAAACACAGTATGTATATTCCACCGCAATCTAATTTTAACAACTATGGCTAAATTAATATATATATTTATTGAATATTATTTCAAATGTAAGAGCTTTCAAAATTGCTAACTTTACAGTGAAGAGCCTATATCATAATTACAATCACTTTAAAAAAAATGTGTAATTTTACACAAATGTATGTGGCAGCAGAATCGCTACCGAAGTAGGTATAATTTTTACATCTACAATTGTGAATGTTATTTTACTTTGCGTTCAAGTAAATTTAACCTAAACATTAGTAAAATAACATTTCACACTTTACGTAGAGTTATGCACTGAATGGTGTCAAATTAGTGATGCGTATGTAGCCTTAAATAAACTTTAATTTTCGTTAATTATTCATCGTAATAAAATTTACAGACATCGCAACTGAAATTTCACCACAGATTACGTATCTGTTTTCTCTAATAAAAAGTTAAATAACGTATTCAATAAAGTTATAAATACACAAATTTCTAAATGTTTTTTGCTTCGCTAAATAATTTTACCTTCTGAATAAACTCTTTTACAATGGTGACATGTTAATTTACATATTGTGTATATGTAGTTCTACAATGTTTACTTTATTTTGTAACATTCTGTAACTGGTTAGTTTCAAAAAGAGTAATACTTTTTGCTTCAAAATGGGGTTAAGAACTCGTATCAGCTATATTATAGTTTAATTCAAAGGGCGAGCATGTTACATCAGCGGGCGTTTCATTTCTATTTGAACCCACAAATGAAGGTCGAAGTATTTATTCTCCATACCGTTATGTGACCTTGTATAAAAGAACTTCTATTTTTTTTTAATTTGCACATAATCTTGTAAAATCATATGCAACTGATATTAATTGAGCTGAGGCTGTACCTTTTCACACTTTACAAATTGCGTAATGGTTGAGTTCTATGTAAGTGTCACTAAATAATAGGTACAAATACTTTGTTAAGATGACTTGTAAGTTCTCTTTGATTTCCTTCAGACATTAGTGTAACTGTATTAGTTTTGAAAATTTCACATAAATATATTGTATAACAGATAATTTGTATGGGTAACTAAAACCTTGCAGATATTCCAGAATGTAATACAAGTTTACACAAGAATTGTCATTGCAAAGTTTACATAAAGGATTAAATAAGTATACAGACACTGAGTGTTAGTACAATAGCTATTAAACAGTAAATATTGACAATTGAAAAATTTTGTACAAGGAATAAATGTGTATTTACACAAATTTTAAAAGTGTAAATTAACATAAACCTTGTTATAAAGTCAGACATGTATGTGTTTTCACGAAAAACCTTGTATCACTCTCTGGATTTCAAAGAATAGTTATGTAAAATTACTCATTCTGTGACTGTTTTTACAAATTACAGAAAAAATGTAAAATAACCACCAATTATTATGTGTAAATATACCTAAATTTTTTTCGATGATGGTTTTTCCTATGATAGTTATACATCATTATCCTAAACTCCAGGTATAAACATTGTGAGGAAACTTAACACTACCTATGAACTAACGTGACTATTAAAGGAGAGACCCGCTTTTGCGAACTGAGGATCAAAAGTAGTTATTTGAGTAATTTCAGAAATTAAGTGAGATGATACAAGAGATTGTTAAATCTACGGGACAAGTGCTTGCGCAACTGTGCGTAAGCGCAGCCGGCGTGTGGAGCAGAGCGTCATTGCACTGTTGGATACCAGCACTTAGATACATTACACGTTCACAGAGGTAATGCAAAAGCAGCACAATGTATGTATGAACCGACGTATGGTTACCTTCGTGAAAAACCTCGTAACTCATTTGTTTTTGTTTTTACGTCTTTCTAACCAAAAAATATACTGATCGACTACGAAAAGTCCGTATCTCCAGGCATGTTTGAAAAAAAAAAATACAAGTAAAAAACAGAAACATTTTAACTCCACTATGAGATTTCAAACAGCGAAATTTCATACATCTACTACTACAAATCAGGGTTAAATTACATACTTTTCTAAATATTTAATGCCAATTTTGATTAAAAAAACATACAATTGCCTTTGAAATCAAAGTTATTATATTAATACATCTCCTTTAAAATACCAGGTTTTTTTTTCGATTTGCAAGGTTTTCTCGTGAGGATAGCGATATCCAAGTAGACGCCTTCCATGTCATCGCATGTTCACATCTGGTGACAGTCGGTTGCGCGAGACTGATAAGTTTGCTTTAAATAGGCATGCCACCGTCGTGATTCACGTCAGATCACCCAGGCTTGAGGGGGAAGTTTCATAACGAATGACCGGTTCGCCATCCATCGACTAGCAAAATAGATATTGCTCGTACAATGCACGCCAGTGAACAAAGTGGGTGGAGGGTTCTGCACGAAAAACAACTCTACCCGTGTCATTTTTGGAATGGGAAAGCCATGGTACCAGCTGATTTCCAAACACGTGCTGAATTCACTTGCTGGTTGCTGCATCAATTCGTGAGCAAGCCTGACTTCCTTTGCTTTATTCTGTGGACGGATGAGGCTGCTTTGACACGCGACGGTTTTTTGAACAGTCGAAACAGCTACGTTTCAGGTGAATACAACCCACATGTAATGGTCTATTGCCACCATCGGGAGACATTTTCAGTCAACGTCTGGGCAGGTGTTGTCGGAGAAAACCTCATTGTACCGTAAGTTTTGCCACCACGTTTGAATGGCCTCTTCTATCCACTGTTTTTAGAGGACCTACTACCCGTATATTGGAGAACGTGGACTTACAAATATGCCAGAGCATTCAGTACTGGCATGATGGAGCCTCTTCACACTTCAGTTCAGAAGCTCGTCACCACCTCTCCACCACATCTGGCGGCAGAGTAAGGACCAGTTAGCTGGCCACCACGCTACCCAGACTTGACGCTACCCAGTGTCTTTCTTTGCGTTCATTTCAAAACCTTGGTATATGAGAAGCAAATGAATATACTACATAAACTTCGAGCCCGGATAACCGAAGCGTATGCCTCCTTTTACAACACCCCTCACATATTTGACCTGGTCAAACAATCTGTGGCATGACATTGCCATTTGTGTACCAGTAGTTTTGGCCGCCATTTTTAACTCTATCTTTGTATAACACGTACTGTTTTGCGTGACAGTTTTATTTACACTAAATTTCCCACTCTTACTCCATGTGAATATTGGTGGGCTTTCACTCACAGTTACCTTCCACTGTCATTCGCTTTGCTACGTACCCCAGTGAACTCTCCTGTGTACGCCAGCCTGTCAACAACACACGTCTTCGTACACAGCTGCCAAGGTGCGGTTTTAACGATCAGCCTGGCAAGACAGGTCACATGCTTGGCTGGNGCGGCAGAGTAAGGACCAGTTAGCTGGCCACCACGCTACCCAGACTTGACGCTACCCAGTGTCTTTCTTTGCGTTGATTTCAAAACCTTGGTATAAGAGAAGCAAATGAATATACTACATAAACTTCGAGCCCGGATAACAGAAACGTGTGCCTCCTTTTCCAACACCCCTCACATATTTGATCTGGTCAAACAATCTGTGGCATGACATTGCCATTTGTACACATGTTGTTTTGGCCGCCATTTTTAACTCTATATTTGTATACACCTACTGTTGTTTTGCGCGACAGTTTTATTTACACTAAATTTTCCACTCTTACTCCAGGTGAATATTGGTGGGCTTTCGCTCACAGTTACCTACCACTGTCATTTGCTTTGCTACATACCCCAGTGAACTCTCCTGTGTACGCCAGCCTGTCAACACCACACGTCTTCGTACACAGCTGCCAAGGTGCGGTTTTAACGATCAGCCTGGCAAGACAGGTCACATGCTTGGCTGGNGCGGCAGAGTAAGGACCAGTTAGCTGGCCACCACGCTACCCAGACTTGACGCTACCCAGTGTCTTTCTTTGCGTTCATTTCAAAACCTTGGTATATGAGAAGCAAATGAATATACTACATAAACTTCGAGCCCGGATAACCGAAGCGTATGCCTCCTTTTACAACACCCCTCACATATTTGACCTGGTCAAACAATCTGTGGCATGACATTGCCATTTGTGTACCAGTAGTTTTGGCCGCCATTTTTAACTCTATCTTTGTATAACACGTACTGTTTTGCGTGACAGTTTTATTTACACTAAATTTCCCACTCTTACTCCATGTGAATATTGGTGGGCTTTCACTCACAGTTACCTTCCACTGTCATTCGCTTTGCTACGTACCCCAGTGAACTCTCCTGTGTACGCCAGCCTGTCAACAACACACGTCTTCGTACACAGCTGCCAAGGTGCGGTTTTAACGATCAGCCTGGCAAGACAGGTCACATGCTTGGCTGGTAACCTATGATACTCTTTGAATAGTTGCATATTTTATCGTAAACTGTTTGCCTGAGAGTGTTACACCAAGGCGATTTTTTTGTTCCTTTGAAGTAAAAATGAATACCGTATTATTGAAACAGAAACAAGTAACATACTTTTGTTGGTTAATAATATTGAACAACTAATTTCCGAATGACGGCGATGTTATTGCCAGCCAAATGTTCACAGATGGTATTTATCATGTAATAATTTTTAATAATTTATTTACAAGGTATGTCATTGCCTTACATGCTGTTAGCGATTCACTGCGAAATTTTGAAACCAACGTTTGAAAAATGTTCCTGCCCCTACCTGCATGCATTTTAACTGGCACAATGTCTGGTATGCACCCTGTAAAGATGGTTACAAAGGAGGAGAAATAGTTATACATGTTGACGTTACAATTAAATTGTTAGGCAAACAGGTGTTATTTCTGAGATGATTTTTTCGTTCTCTGTTTTTTCAACACACGTACGTTTAAGAATTAGCAAATTTGTAAAATATATTTTTTAATAATAATTTCTCAGTTTCAATTGACCAACGCATGGCCAGACACATGGTAATGGTTTTTTTTATATAGTGGACAAATACGCAATGTGCATACAAGTACCTATATCTTAAGCTGGGCTTTCAAAAGTGCTCAGTTTACAGTGAACAGCCTTTAATAACTACATTATATAATATATTGTTTAATTTTTGTACCCCATTTTCCATAACGAATCATCACACAAAGTGTGTACCCGGAGTTCAGGATAACGTTATTGTACGCACTTCTGCTATGATGTGGTGCTATTATAATGTGCTGTCATGACCTTGCACCTGTGCATAGTGGACAATTACATCTGTTAGCAAACACACTTGCGATACCCGTCCACTTGTTCTTATTGTTGCGCATCATAAACAAATAACTGTTACCACTGTTGAACGCTACGTTTATAGTATTAATGTTATAAAGTAATGAAATATCTACGCATTTGTATATTGCACTGTTATAAGTATTATTTATAATGACTATAACGTCGAAGCCTTCAATGGTCATAATTTTATCGCATATGAAAATTAAAAATGTGCTTAACAACTCCCTCCATACAACTTCTCAAATAACACATAGGCTATGTATTAGCCAGTGGTTCCCAACCTGGGGGCGATCGCCCCCCGGTGGGCGATTTGGGTTCTAAGGGGGGCGATATATTTGTGNGGGGGGCGACAGGGGTGAGTTGTCTTCCACTAAGGGGCGACACCTCATAAAAGGTTGGGAACCACTGTATTAGACGCAGAAAGCCTCAGTGTAGAACATTAAAAAAAAACTCCTCAGACATGCATTTTTATCTTTATTCAGCGTGTATTTTCCACATATGTAGCAAAATACATCGGGATAGTTCTTGCAGCATATGCATGCGGCACCCATAACCTCAAACTGAAAAATTAAAATTATGAAGATAGGCATTAAAGAGACATACGGGTCGTTCGGGAATTAAACAGTTTAAACTGCGGAAGGTGATTCTTCGTGAAAAATAAAGTCGAGAATATATAGGACACCATCTGCCTAAACAGAATATTAAAGGAGATATGATCATGTGAAAATTGGGTTTTATAGACGTATTTTCGCTGAATACCTTGTACTTTCTGCCAGCGGTAAGGATGGCGGCGATATACCCACAGTACGCCCCACACGGTTGAATCAGACACGCCCATTTGGCACGCTATGGAGCGTGTACTAGTGGAAGGCATGTCGTTGATGTGATGACGTATTACTTCCTCAAGTCGAACAATGCGCACAGACCGAAGACGGCCAGCATTGCGCATGTGTCTCTGCAACATGGGAAACATAAGTCACCGTTTTTCTGCGAACTTTGTAGGTGTTGTACAAGGCATACCAATACACACAGCTACGAGAGTATTGCAATAATTTTTGTAATTACAAATTATTCTGTTAAAAAGTTAAAGATCTTTCACTACATATACTAGATATCTTTTTTCAAACAGAACAAAACTGTCATGCTACCAACAATTCAGAAGCAGTTATATATATATATATACATAATACACAACGGCCTCTATATAGGCATATATACACATATTGTTTTAAACCGAAACTAAACAGCTCCTGCGAAACTGCGTATTTGCATGTAATGTTATATTTAAACACATATCGAAATCAAAACGAATAAGCTGACAGATGTGAAACACGTTTAACTTTGACTGGGAATATGCGGATAATTTATCAGTTTCATTTCCTTTAAATTTATAGAAAATATATTATTACATTTCAGAAGAGCTTGAAGCTTTTTCTGGTATTTATTTAAAGCAAAAATCTAATTATTTTATACTATTATTTTACAAACTAGAGCTGACGCGATAAAATCAACGTGAATTTTAGTATCGGTATTCTCAGTTTACTTGAGAATAGGTCTCGTATTCAACGCATCAAAGAAAATTTTTATTGCTTGCATGTGAATTATTTGCCAATATAACTTCATGAGTTCCTAACGAATGGCTATTTGCTCCTTATGGGACTTTCCCTGTGTTATGCAAACATGAAATATAACATTTTATAAGTATTTGTATCACCTCGTTAGTTTCCAAATATAAAACTCAACATTTTTTAGTGTTTAACATATTGCATGCTGAGACTTAAAACGCGTGAATTATTACACTGTAACAGAGGCACTTAGGCCTTCAACCATTACTTATGTTAACATACTCCATGGAATTATGTACATAATCCTTGTACCTAAAAAAACTGGGTATTTATTTGTTAGTAAATTCATCCCAGTGTTTGTATAGAATAGAATTCAGTTATTAGCATTTCTACGAAATTTTTTAAATTTTTATTTTGATACGCTGGAGTAATGTAAGTCATTACGAAATCTTTACGTTACGGTTAACACAAAAATATTCCCAAAAACATAGTTAAATATGAGTTTTTGTTTGGAGGTGACTCAAAATACTAATCTCAAAGAACGTTCATCGCTCCAAAATTTTCAAGAGTGTAAAAAATGTTTGATATTGATTTGGCTCAGCGTTAGGTTCTAAAACACTCCTATAAACCTCTATATTTAATTGATTTTAACACGAAACTTATTTGAATAGTGACAGTAAATTTAAATTATTATAAGTAACGCGTGTAATAATTGAACATGAAATCAACTTTTAAAATAAAGCTTGAACTGCAATTCAAATAAATAAAATGATACCTACAAATTTATAAAATGGTAAGCTTTAACATACAGTAATCTTGTACATCTGATAGAAAATATTACATTATATTTAATGAAAATTTTTTTTGCAGCGTAATCATAATTTCGCTTTTCTTTTGAGTGGAGTGGAGTGCAGAAATTTGGGAGGCTCTTAACAACGAGGTCTTGAGATCCGACGCTTTTCTTAGGGTTAAGGCAAAGAGTGTTTAACCGATGTCATTAAATTTATCACACAGTAAAACGAAGAAATAAAACTAATTATTAACAAATGTCCGAGTTAACAACGAATGTAACAACTCGTTGAATGAGACAGCGGCGTGATGTAATACGAATATTTAATTTTGGTAGATAACATGTAGCAGTTGGTTTATTTTGATAGCAGCTAAAACGTTAATTACCCATAAACCTGCAGTGGAATTAATTGTATTATTATTCCAGACTGACAAAAGCTGACACATTTTATTGGTATGGGGCGCTTGGCGGGGAGGGGTATTGTTTATAGCAACATAATTTCCAGGTACTTGCGTGGTTATTCGCCCGAATGAGGCAATCAGTCGGAATCAAATTACGCACAACAAATTTAGCCAGTTCGTCATTGGCTTCCGGGTCGATTGTGCTGCTGCCATCCCATTGTTTACGCCTAAGCTAAACGAGGACACATTTACAATTCGGGTCCAACCCCGCAGTCAACTCCAGGCCCGGATTAATTAGTTTCGCGGGGGTAAGGGCGTGCCCCAGCAGTTCAACCTACCCCCTTCCTTTCTGGCGGACAACGAGACGCAATCCACACTGGGACCTGCGGACGGCGCCAGATACTTCGTAGCTGACTGTCTATTGGGTTGTCCGATGCACAAAGCTTCCAATCGCTGTAGCTCGCGCTGGAACTCACGTAATCACCGATAATACTTATCCTGTCAATCAGTTATTTTTGAGGAATATGCCCGAGTGTAGACCCGGGAATAGAATGAAATAGCCAATTCGGAAACATGGATCATGGAGGTGGAGTGTTAGGTCAATTACCGGTCAGACGTTGGGCCATGTTTGCTTACATTAATAACCTCTACTGCCATTTTGGAATTTCATCACCTGGAACCATGATGACCTTGGGATGACCTTAAAGTCGGAAAACCGTGATTCAGGGAAAAATATTTAAGAAAAAAAATCGGAAAAACTGACTTAATTAGCCACTACCATCATTTTGGATTTACATCATATTGACCTCAAGTAACCTTGAACAAGAACAAATTTGAAAACTCGCAAAAATTCGGAAAAAATTAAAGAAACATTTGGGGAAACATTTTGTTATTGACCGTGGCTGCCATATTGGAATTCCATAACCTTTATCCTAATTTTAGATAACCCTTAAAGAAAAAAATATACATATATAAATTAAAAAATTTAAATTCATAAAAATGAAGAGTTAAAAAAATTCAAATACATTTTTTAAACAAAACACAAAAATTTTAAAATTAAAAAAGCTCTCGACAAAATTTTGGATAAATTATATAATTTTTTTAAGTCTTACATATAGGCTGTCCAGGGTTTGAATATTACAAAGACGGCAGGGCACACTCACTCAGTACAGGGAAAAGCAAGCGTATGACTCGTACCACTATATTCTATTGGCTATCTAGTAGACCCCCACCAACTACTTCTCTCCAACGAATCATTGGCTTTAAATTACACCCGACACCCGTATCACTCTCACAAAATGTATTCGCTTTAATGCGACGTCCACTATTACCACTAGACTGCGCTATTTGTTTAGCGATGTCGTCATGTTCCTCTCCCGTGACTGGCTGTTAGTCACGTGTCATCTTGACCTATGCAGATATTTAATGTGGTCAAAGTCGCGGTATGTCACACTTATTCGTCTGATGCAAGATATTACATATAGCTCTTTGTATTTTGTGATATTTTTAGCATTCCATTTGGTAAATAACTTATTATGTTCGACTTTTCCATCACAATTTTAGTGAAATTATCAGACGTGCTCGTAATTACGTACATTTTGGCACACCAAAGTAAACAAATTCTGCTCAAGTTTCAAGTAACTCTTCAGACCAATGAGCTATTAAAGTGTAGAGATCAAGCTGAAGCGTTCGTTTATTGGTGAGGCTGTAACCAGGGTGCGCCTTGTTACGAGTTGTGGTCAGGCCCTTAGCTGAGCGACCTGCCTGATCACACCTTCACATATTTATCCAGGACACGGGCCGTGATCGCTGAAATTAGTTATGAAATCGCAAACCACAGAAATCCTCTCCACCGGCCAGTAAACGGGGACAACGCAGACGATATAGGACGGTGTAGTTCGTGGGTGGGGTCTTTTGTCGTCGGGCCATTGGCACGAGAAGACCATTGAAGATGGGCTGTGTCCAGCAGTCAACTTGTGCCTCCTTAATAAGCCTCCGGAATCATGAGCAAGGCGGGGACTCTCCAATTAGTCTTTAATGAGAATGTGGCTGGTTAAATCTTTATAAAATAATTTATTATTTCTATACATTTCTATAGCTCCTCCCATTCATATTCAATCATATTTATATTGAAATGATATTCTACAACCTTAAAGTTAAATAAACCTCTTTTATACAGGGTTCATTAAATAACTATTATCAATAACTTGTTACGCCCCTATATCCCCGTTAAGCATAATTGTCAACGAAATATCAAAATCATAACAGCCTGTAACAAGAGTCCCAACTTCGTCTTTGTTGGTACCATCATTCATGCCAAATGAACTGCCTACATTATCGATGATGTCACTCGCAAACCATTTTAGGCCATCGAAACATGGAATGTTCGATGCTAGCTCGGGTGATAGGCAGTCTTATGTACTTTGCCCTTTTCTTGGCCATCAATCCACTATTCCATAAATGTTTTACTCTTCCGATCAATTTCTGCGTCTTTTAATCTATCTTTCGATTTTTCAAAATGTCGATAAATATTTCAATCTTTTAATCAATATTTCGAATGTTCATTCGATCATTCGTTGAATTTTTCAATTTTTCAATCCACATTCGATTTTTTCGTTTCTCACCCCAGACAAACCAATTATTGACCAACTGTCTCCAAAATTGGTACTAGGTGACTATATTAATGTTTTTTACGTAGTTCACTATCTGTGCATTTATATTTTTAAGTAGTTATTAATTCATTGCATGGTCTCTGCCAATGCGGTTATGATACGTGGTAATACATTGTTTCGGAACAGCGGCACTCCTTTGGACAGAAGTCCCTTCGTGTGCGATTGATTGCGGGTTCCAGTTTGTCTTTAAGCCGAGTGCAATACTTAACACTGATCGCTGTTTCCGTATGACATGAATGCTGCGCCGTCCAAATAGGTTCCATCGCATCCGCAAACAGTATTAGCATCAGTTTCCTGAAAATGGCTAATGTGTGATTTTTTTTTTCCGAACTGGGGATTAAGGATTTTTCAACTCCATGCTTTGCCTCTTGCTCTCCAGTTCGTAGTGGTATAGAGCGATGCCTCGTTGTCTGGCACGATGTGTGTTTCATGATATTGGGATATTTTTCGTATCGTTGGAGAAATTGGTCTACAACATCGACGCGCTGTCGCTTATGCAGTGATTTAAGCTGTTTAGGCACATACCATAGACAACATTTCTGATACTCTGGTCATCATGTAGATACATAGCTGATGCCCAAGATTGCCTCTACATTTGCCACAGAGATTCTTCGGTCTTCTCTAATCAACTCCTCTGCCTCTTTATGTAATCTTCCATGCGTAATGTAGACGGGCGATTGGATCGCCTTTCTTCAGTAACAATTTTTCTTCTCGTTTCACAGTGTTTTATCCACTTATAAACCTTTCGTCGTTTCGTGGGGCATGCACAATAATGCGTCAACGTACGGTGATGGATTTCTGTAGGTTTTATTGTCACTACGCATATAAAGAGCACTTCGTCATGTCATTTCTCCTTGGTGCAATAGTTGAGTGAAACGTCCTCACATCTGGTTTCGTTGCTACCTACCACTCGAATGAAAGAGGTGGAACGCTGATCGCGGCCAGCTACCCCTCGTCTCATTCGCATGAGCTTTCGTACGTCAGCGGCTCACTGTACTTTTTAACACGTGATCTTAAAATTACATACATTTTTAGTTCGGCATATATTGGATTAATAAAGTATGTTTGGTTTATTATAAATTTTAAAGTTATCAAAGAAATCAATATGCTTTCACTGTTTATGAAAAGTCATTCAAAATTAAAAATCTATGTTTCATTTAATGCAGATATAAAATTTTCTGAACAAGGTAAAATAATAAGACAAATGCCATGATTTACTAACACGAGCCAATATAAAAAAAATAGAACAACTAAATATGTTAATATATTACAAATGTAAATGGCTTCTGTTGTAAATCAGTAACTCTAAATAAAACAATAAATTTTTATCCAGAAACTGTCATGAAACTATTCAGTTTTAATTACAATTTAAATAAAGAAATTATTATGCTGGAATTAAAATAGATATAACTAAAAACAGGAAAATTAATTAAATAAATTACAAAATATGGTGTTAAATGGTTATAAAGTTAGTAAAAACTTAATAAAATAAAAAAATGTAAAGTATACTTAAAAACATGTAAATTCAGATGTTGAGCATGCAGGTATTTAAATCATTCTTAAAGTAACTCACGTTATAACTGTGTTCATTCATAATTTAATATTACATGTATTTAGTTGTAAATGGAAAAAAAAAATTGAATATATGGTAACCTTTTTTATAAAATGCCTTTCTAAACGTTACAAATATAGTTCAAAGCGAATTGTTGTGAGTGGTTTCGTTCAGTGCTTTACAGCGAGGTCTAGAATGCCGTTAGGTTTAAATGAGATGAAGATATAGCAGTAGTGGGGAATTCGAGGGTTATGGAAACGGGAGTGCCACGAGAAAATCCTACGGCCAACGGCTATGTCTGCCACGATTCACACGTGTGAAAGTCCATGTTACCATGGTAGGAATCGAACCTGGTACTCTTTGGTGGGAAACCAGTGGTCTGACTACTACACCACCGCGCGCACCATATGATAACATGGGTGCGTCAATACTGCAATACAAAATTGATATTCAAAATGTTAAAAATGAATTTAAGATTACTGAAAACGCAAATGTAAACAATAATTATTAAATGACATTATATAAGGCCTACCCGAAGAAACAAAGTATAATGTTGAATAAGAGCTCCTAGTGGTATTCTAGTGTTTACGCTGGCCTTACGGTCACCGAAGACACGAATTTCCCCCGTCTCTATAAGTATGTATCCAGGCATGATATTAAATGGGTAAACATATTCATTGTTTTAGAAAATGTGCTGGGTGGTGGGGGGGAAAGGTTTTAGTGAGCGTAAAGACATCCGGCAGTAAGTTAGAAAGAAGCCCATGCGGCAGCCAGGAGGGGAGTTCATAGCCCAGTCATATTAGGTAAAAAAAGGGGTCAACCTCAGAATGAAAGATAATAAGCTGTAAATTGGTATAAGCCTTTGTTTTGTCGTTCTTAATGTTGTCTCAAAAGTCACCAATGTTATCGTGTCCGCGTCTTAAGATATTGAAGGTCAAAGGTCATAAAAATCGGTTTTTC
>NQII01001829.1:238276-347829 GCA_002778355.1 Clitarchus hookeri
AAGTTGTAGAGAATTTTATATTCTACAACTTTTATAATAAGTGCAAATCTTATTTAAGCAATAAAAAGCGAGATATTCGCGAAAAACCGATTTTTATGACCTTTGACCTTCAATATCTTAAGACGCGGACACGATAACATTGGTGACTTTTGAGACAACATTAAGAACGACAAAACAAAGGCTTATACCAATTTACAGCTTATTATCTTTCATTCCGAGGTTGACCCCTTTTTTTACCTAATATGACTGGGCTATCAGCTTTATTGCAGCCAGTTCGGAGGCGTCGTTCAGAAAGCCGGGGCTCGCCACGCCGCCGTCGCAGACCGGCACAAAGGCCGCCGGGCGTAGGAAATGGGCGCGATAACTCCTCCCTACGTTTCTCCCTCGCCGCGTTAATTGCCGCAAGCCGAGCCCCTCAAAGCGACAAGCAGCATTCGCACACCCCGGCCCACGAACAAAGAAAAAAACATACCAGGTTTTAAAATTACCTGAAGCGACTAGCAGACGATAAGAAAGCGAGGTTAAATGAGGCGAGGAAACTCGACACGAGAGCCCCGGTACACGCAAGAATTTCTTACTGGCAGAAATTAGGCAAGGCCGCCTCTTATTGTCCCGCTAATCTAACGACTTGGAGAGAGATTCTAGTCGAGCGGGAAAGGAAAGGGAGGAGAAGGAGAAAGATAGGAACTCTAAACTTAGGAAACCTTAAAAATAACGTCTTCTGAGTTTAATGTCCGTTTATCTAGATCCTGACTACTGAAAATAAATCGTAGTTCTAAGTTGTTTATTACCAGCAAGTGGGAGTTCACGAACGACTGCAGCTAGAGCAAGTTTCCCAAGCCACATTTGGAGAGCCGTGCACAGTAATTGGTATCTGCATCAAGCTGAATGTTGTATGTTCATGGAGATTAATTTTCGTTGCAGTCTTATTTATCACAAAACACGCTAGATTCTTTGCTTTCTGACTCACAATGAGTTAAAAGGATTTATATTTAAAGCAACGATACAACACGTTATAATTTGTTTCGTAGTAGACACCACCCACCCGAGTTTTGCTTCGTATTATACGTGTTGTTCAAAATATCTCCCCGTTTCTGTTTTTATCTCTTTATTGCCCACAACAACGAACTTTTTACGTGCAAATGCAAGTTTTCAACGCAGGCTCAGGCCTCAGCGTAAAACCGTCTAACATTGTATAAAAAACTAAAAAAAAAGTTAAGATAAACTTAAGATTGAATTCAAGCTGGAAACATGGTCACTCAGCAACTATAAATTAAACTCAATACAGAATTTATAATGGTTTTGCATGAATTACAATCATGTGATTTTCTTAGTTATATAGTTCGCAATGATGCAACACTTTGGGGTGCAGCTTATGAAAAATGCACTTATGCCACTTAAATGAGAGATAAGGCAATTAGTATATTACCCTCTCAATAGGGACAGGTCATTTATCTTCCATCGATATGTCTCGTGTGGCGTGTCGACTCCTCGGGAGCTGGATTTTTCTCCTAGTGTAGTTCCAGTATTGTAAAAACTATGTTAATTATTCATAATTAATAGTTTGGCCATGTTTAGGGTGTTCATTCTTAATATAAAATATATTGGGTATTTTCCAACTATGTATGTCCAGTCTGAGAACTGAATAATTATTTTTTTTAGTTATCTAGGTAGTCGTAAATTTGAATAAGTTAAAAAAATAGGGGAATTATAGTCACAATTTATATAAGCCATTGTAAAATTTTAAGAGTTTTTTTAATATCAGGTGATTTTATTATTGAATTACATTTATCAATCTTAGAATCTAATTAATATCTGTGTTTTATTAATAAATTTATTAATCTTTAAGGTATTTTTTCGAATAATTCTCATTGATTTCGTACTAAGAAATGTGGAAGAATATTCTTACAAAAATTTAAATATGTAAATGAATTTAAAAACGGAAGCCATCAGAACATACCGTAATGAGAGATTACCATATAAATATATATGTATAAATGGGGACCAAGTGGAAAGACGGGGTCGCGAGTATTTGTCTGCATGGTGTGCTTCCACCTCACGGGAAGTGATAGAATCTCAAAGAGCAGGTCGCGCTGGCTCAACCCACATTATGAAACCGTCCACTTGCAGCATTTCGCAGAATGCGGTGGCCATTTTTCTGTTTCCCACTGTTGCGATCTTATTTTTATTTATTTTGGAAATGCCAAGAGTTAAGCTACAAAGTCAAATATATTATGTTTTTGTGTAATATTGATNGCCTCGGCCCTGGTAACATTACCATCGAAAATTTTAAAAATTAAAAATATACTAAAACATTTATTTATAAAAAACGAAAACTAAAAAATATTTAAAAAATATATTTGTTTTTAATTAGAAGAAAATGTATTTATAAAAATAATAATTTAAAAATCTTACACTTCTGGAGGTTTACTCAGTACCACACACAACAGACAACTGCCCATGTGTGTCCAGTCTGAGAACTGAATAATAATTTTTTTTAGTTATCTAGGTAGTCGTACATTTGAATAAGTTAAAAAAATAGGGGAATTATAGTCACAATTTATATAAGCCATTGTAAAATTTTAAGAGTTTTTTTAATATCAGGTGATTTAATTATTTAACTACATTTATTAATCTTAGAATCTAATTAATATCTGTGTTTTATTGATAAATTTATTTATCGTTAAGGTAATTTTTTCGAATAATTCTCATTGATTTCGTACTAAGAAATGTGGAAGAAGATTCTTACAATAATTTAAATATGTCTATTGAATTTAAAAACGGAAGCCATCAGAACATACAGTAATGAGAGATTATCATATACATATATATGTATAAATGAGGACCAAGTGGAAAGACGGGGTCGCGAGTATTTGTCTGCATGGTGTGCTTCCACCTCACGGGAAGTGATAGAATCTCAAAGAGCAGGTCGCGCTGGCTCATCCCACATTATGAAACCGTCCACTTGCAGCATTTCGCAGAATGCGGTGGCCATTTTTCTGTTTCCCACTGTTGCGATCTTATTTTTATTTATTTTGGAAATGCCAAGAGTTAAGCTACAAAGTCAAATATATTATGTTTTTGTGTAATATTGATTTCAGAATTTTGCAAGCTATTTATTTTCGTAATCACAAAAGTGGTTAATAAGAGTGTTAAGATATTATCATTCAGTTATATTCCATATACCCCCTTTGGCAAGACGTGGACGTCATCTTGCCCCTAAAATACTTCCCCATCTTGTCCCTTCAAAACTTCTACATCTTGCTTTTGATAATTGCAGGTATTTTTTTCAGATCTAAAAACCGTGCCTGCTGTTTTGTCGTAGCAAAGTATGACTTACAAAGTAAACTTGTAAGGGTTTGGTGAAAGGGAGATCAACGTGAGTAGAGTTCCATAATTCCACCAAGAATGTTAAGCAATGAAACTTTCATTTATGGGGTATCTACAAGCTTTATTATGGTTGTCAAGACAGAATTATTGAATTAGCTAAATTAAGCGCATATCTGAGTGTGACCCCACCGGGAATCGAACCCGGATCACCTTGGTGGGAAGCGAGAGCTCTAGCCGCTACACCACTGTGGCCCCTCGCAATTGTTACAGTAGCACTTATTTTTCTGGTAAAAATTGCCTTCGACCGAGGGGAAAAATTATTTTTTGCACGTTTTAAGCATTTTAATATAGTCCCTAATCTAGATAATTTTTATTTTCAGACAAAATGGTACGTACGTATAAAAGAAAGAGAGAACAATACAGCTGGTCCGAAGAGTCGATGCGAAAAGCTATTAGTGAAGTTGTGCAACAAAATATGAGTTTTCGTAAGTCTGAAAACACTATACTTGGCCACTCAGCACGCCAGAGAGGGCGTTTACGTGCCTATTGGAGTCCGAGGCGATTGCGGTTTCTGGACAATGGAAGCCAACGCCCTGCCGAGGTGTGTTAATAAACATTGTCATTCTTTTTAAAATAACGAAGATGACCTTTGTTTCTTATTTACTTTTCCACGTACGGGGAAATTATCGCTATCAAGTTTTTAGCGCCTTGTACCCAAGAAACTTTTGTCTGAAACATTTTCTTCTACCACTGAAGCGTCAGTGTTATTCAGGTGGCCTCCCTTAGGTGCCTCACACGGTATATGTGCCTGTGTGAGTTCGTAAACGAAGCTCACATCTTAATATTCACTGAAGAGCCAAACAAACTGGTACACCTGCCTAGTATCGTGTAGGTCCCCCGCGAGCAAGCAGAAGTGCCGCAAGACAACGTGGTATGGACTCGACTAATGTCTAAAAGTATGCACGAGGCGATACACACCATGAATTCTGCAGGCCAGTCCACAAATCCATACGAGTGCGAGGCGGTGG
Organism: Clitarchus hookeri; assembly: GCA_002778355.1. Taxonomy (NCBI): domain Eukaryota; kingdom Metazoa; phylum Arthropoda; class Insecta; order Phasmatodea; family Phasmatidae; genus Clitarchus; species Clitarchus hookeri. The sequence goes on from NQII01001829.1 coordinate 242,635, forward strand.
AGATCTCTTCTGAACAGCACGTTGCAAGGCATCCCAGATATGCTCAATAATGTTAATTTCTGGTGATATAGGTGGCCAATGGAGTTGTCTAAAGTCAGAAGAGTGTTTCTGGAACCGCTGGGTAGCAACTCTCGACGTGTGGGGTGTCGCATTGTCCTGCTGGAATTTTTCACGTCCGTCGGAATGCACAATGGACATGAATGGGTGCAGGTGATCGGACAGGATGCTTACATATCTGTCACCTGCCAGAGTCATGTCTAGACGTATCAGGGGTCCCATTTCACGCCAACTGCACACGATCCATATCATGACAGAGCCTCCACCAGCTTGAACAGTTCCCTGTTGATATATGTAGGGTCCATGGATTCATGAGGATGTCTCCTTACCCGTACATGTCTATCCGCCCGATACAATTGGAAACGACACTCGTTAGACCAGGCTACGTGTTTCCAGTCATCAACAGTCCAATGGCGGTGTTGGAGGGCCCAGGTGAGGCGTAATACTTTGTGTCGTGCAGTTAACAACTGTACACAAGTGAGCCTTCGGTTCCGAAAGCCCATATTAATGATGGTCCATTTAATAGTTTGCACGCTGGTACTTGTTGAGGCCTCAGCATTGAAATCTGCGCCAATTTGAGAAAGGGTTGCACGTCTGTCACGTTCAATGATTCTCGTCAGTTGTCATTTGTCACATTTTTTCACGATCTTTTTCCGGCTGCAGCGATGTCGAACATGTGATGTTTTACCGGATTCCCGATATTCACGGTACACTCGTGAAATGGTCGTGCGCGAACATCCAAATGTTATCGCTACCTCGGAGATGCTATGTCCAATCTTTCGTGCGCCAACTATAACACCACGTTCAAACTCACTTAAATCTTGATAACCTGTCATTGTAGCAGCAGTAACCGACTAGCTGCCGACGCGTGCGTGCGCTCCCGCGCGTCGTATATAAGCCCAGTGCTGTTAGTCTAAGCAACAGAGGAAAAATAGGTGAAATTTTTGTTGTAGTCGTGATTTTTGTTACATATATGTTTTTGGGTCGCTGAACACAAATCTGAGGTTTGCCAACACTGATTTTCCCCGAAAACATGTTTTTTTTTCTGCAAAAAATATGTAAATTTTGGCAATATTTTTGGTTTTTCACCTATATCTCACTAACTATGCGTTTGTTTCGAAAAAAATACTTTCTATAAAATGAAAGTGGACAAAATTTGTTACATTTCATTCAAACGACATTGTTTTCTATGATCAACCGTTTAGCCGCTAGAGCGCGCTGAAAAACTGTCAAAAAAAGCCAAAAAGTGGAAAACGCGATTTGTTGCACTTTACGGCAAATACTGACCAAATATTTCATTAAAGATGATTAAATGCACATAAAAATATTAAATACATGAAAATTAAATTTCGTGTGTACATACATAGCGTGCACATAATGAAGTGGCTAACTTTAAAGTGAGTAGGTAATAAATAACGATGAAAATAATGAAGGCAAACGTAGGTAATATCTTGAAAACTTCATGTAATGTGACAATAAGTACTAATAAATCGTAAATTACATATATGTGCCTATAATAAATCTTGAAGTACATATAATATATGTCGTCAATTATTAAAAAAAAAAAAAACAGGAATATAGGTACAAATAAAAGAAAAGGCTGAAAGCGGTTTTAATATTTAAGAACGCCGTCATGGATCTCATTTCTTCTCCTTTCTCACTTTTTTCCTCGAAGGGCCTGGCTCAGTGAAATGTATAGAAAATACAGATAAAATCATGCCGAATTAAAAGGTATGGTTATTGATACCTGATTAATGACACCCCAAACAATCTAGCGAAATTGTATAGTTAATTTTCAGAGGAAGTATTACCTACGTACCTTGTGCACTGGGGAGACGTTCTTCGTCATAATCCGTTGCTTCCACTGGATCATCCGGTTCTGGGCAGAGCAAATGAAACTCNTGCTTCCACTGGATCATCCGGTTCTGGGCAGGGCAAATGAAACCCCAATTCCTCTTCCAGGTCCACATCCTCTTTGCTGTCCTCGTCTGTCTCCACCAAACCCTTTTTCGCATTTGCCTTCGCGGTTGCGACACATGTTGAAGCACAGTGAAGGCCTGCTTTTTTGCAGCCACATCTCCGGGTGCAGTTATTTGTACATTTGCAGGTGATAAGTTTCAGCAAGGCAGGGGGAGTAGGGGGTAAAATCGTCGTCACTGGCTCAAGGCGACTTTTGGTTCTTGTCCAGTCCCACCGCTCGGTTTGTGCAGCTTCGTTTCCCCTCCATTCCTGAACTTGAAACCACACCCGGAAACCGTGTTGTCTGGCTACTGCTGCAGATGGTGGTAAAGCAGCAATTTTTCACCCCACTGACAAGGCAGCTTTTATGTAGCCCAGGAATCGCAGGTGGTTTAGCGATGGTGCAGTAGGAGGGTAATTGATGAAGGGAAGACAAGCAGTATATGTTTTTTCAAATGCGAAATCTACTGTCACTTGCTACATGAACATGTTTCATCCTGGTGTTATGGTAATCTCTTTGTACTTGCTGTAGAGACATATAATCTGAGCTGCAGACGGATAGACATTGGGTGTTGTTGGGAATTGATTAGTAAGGTATTTGATCTTGATTGCTCTAAGACCTTCAGTAGTCTCACTTGACTCAAATAGCTTCAGCGTTACGTGTCCAAATCTTCCGACCACCTAAGAAGCTGGTATTGATGTCACTCTGGCAATAGTTGTATCTGCAGGTACAGCAGTTGCTGGGGCTACAAGGTAAATGCCTCCCATTACATGAAAGGTTTTGTAACCATCAATTGTTTGGGTATTAAAGTCTGCGTTGTCACCCACAAACTGAACAAATCCGTTTGGAGGGATTATGATCTCTGGTTTCAGGGCACATGAGATCTCAAAGCGCACTGCTTCTGAGTACGATGTGCAAAACCCCAATGAACTCAATACTTTCAACAACTTCCTGGATCCATAGTTTTTATAAATGAACGCTGCCAGTCCAACTTGTACGTTTGACTAAAAGGATCTTGGCCTCACAGCAGCGATCAGACAGTGAGATAAAGCATTGCATTTAGTTTCCCATTTCTCTGTACTTCCTTTTTTTCTCTTTAAGATAAGCGTTTGCATTGAACATTTCAGAGTTTCGGTAATGACAGCTTCAGTATCTTCCATTAAACGGTCTGGTGAAGGATACTCTTTGAATTCGTAGACCTGCGATCTCATATCGTCGCAAATAATTTTTGCTGCCAATTCCACAAATCGATGCCTCTCTTCTTGGTCAGATTTGCACCTTTGCAGGTACCACGCGTTAGTCAATATTTACTCTCCGAGATTANTGACAGCTTCAGTATCTTCCATTAAACGGTCTGGTGAAGGATACTCTTTGAATTCGTAGACCTGCGATCTCATATGGTCGCAAATAATTTTTGCTGCCAATTCCACAATTCGATGCCTCTCTTCTTGGTCAGATTTGCACCTTTGCAGGTACCACGCGTTAGTCAATATTTACTCTCCGAGATTANTCGATGCCTCTCTTCTTGGTCAGATTTGCACCTTTGCAGGTACCACGCGTTAGTCAATATTTACTCTCCGAGATTATTAAAACACACAACAGTTTTTTTCTTCGTGTTGCTTGTGAACAGAATATCTTCCCCGTATTTCTCAAGGAGAAATACGGGGAAGATTTCACAGTTCTTGGTTCTGGTATAAAATTGCCTTTGATCTGCCCCATCAGCCGGCACAAACTTCAACTTCAGCACTCGACTAGGTATTATAATCATTCACTGCTTACCATCTACTTCATAAAAAATAATTTCAACTACATTTAATTTACATTTACATTAAATGTACAGTACATTACATTACATTAAATAAAAATTTTTAAATACATTAAATGTATTTTTCATGTATTTAATGTGTTCTTATGTGCATTTCATCATCATTAATGTCATACATGGTGACTATCTGCGTAATATGGATAGTTTCCGCGTGAATTGGCCGTAAAGTGCTGTGAATCGCGTTTTTCCACTTTTTGGTTTTTTTTACCTTTATCGGCGCGCTTTAGCGGCTAAACGGTTTGTCGTAAAAACAAATGTAATGTACATAAAATGTAACAAATTTGGTCTACTTTCATTTTCTAAAGAATGGTTTTTTCGAAGGAAAATAAAAGCAGGGTTAGTGAGATATAGGCAAAACCCCACCCCAAAAATTGCCAAAATTTACACGTTTTTTTTGCAAAAAAAAAAAATATGTTTCTGGGAAAAATCAGTGTTGGAAAACCTCTGATTCGTGTTCAGCGACTCAAAAAACATATATGCACCAAAAATCACGACTACAACAAAACTTTCCCCTATTTTCTCTACCTGATGCTCTGTTGCTTAGACTATGTTTGCTTTTTGTGAGGCCTCGCGCTGCCTGGCAGGAACGAATGCAGTGAATGTCTCCGCGGGGAGCGGGGTTCAATGTCGCGTCTCGGATACAGTTTATTTTTACTCAATGGCTACAGTAACAAGGTAGTCGTTCTTGTAAGTAGAGAGTGGCTTCGACCATGGGTTGGGATGGTAAGAAATAATGACAATCTTAAATATAATTATTACCCAAATTATTTTTTACGTTTTATAATTTAAACATTGGTGGAAAGGGGTGAGGGTTTATGAACATAGTTTATCTAATCTTTAGACTGTAGTTTTAAAATGAGTCAACAAATAATAAAAATGATATTGCCACGGAAGCAGATATTACGATTATTAGACAACATTCGCATAATAAATAATTATCTTGGTTCGGTTAAGTTGCTCGAAAGGGTAGAAATGAAAAAATAAATAAATAAATAAATAATTCAGACTATTTTGACCTCCTCCTCACCACCGAAGGTGGGAACGTCCAATACTGCTGCGTAAATAATTTCGAGGGTTTGATAAAATCTCAGCTGATGGCTCACATGGGAAAAATTCATATATGCAAGCGCTGCTTCAGGTGTTATCATGATTTACCACGAATTTCCAGACTGACGGGACAGCAGTGCTTAGAACAACACAAAAAATATTGCAAGGACAATGCCCCAGCCAGAATCGACATGTCACAGCCGGGGGAGGATGGTAGGCCANACAACACAAAAAATATTGCAAGGACAATGCCCCAGCCAGAATCGACATGTCACAGCCGGGGGAGGATGGTAGGCCACTAGTATTAAAGTATAAATATTCCCACCACATCCATAAATTACCAATCGTTGTTCATGCAAATTTTGAGGTCATTCTGAAACCCATTCACACTTCCGAACCGGACCCCAGACGCTCCTACACGTACGCCCATCAGAACNTTTTGAGGTCATTCTGAAACCCATTCACACTTCCGAACCGGACCCCAGACGCTCCTACACGTACGCCCATCAGAACCACGAGGCGTATAGCTTCTGCATTTACGTCTACGTGGACAACGACGCCATCCGTGCGGCTATAATATCCACGCTGAGCTAGCGACATATTATATACACGGGGGAAGATGTAGAGAAAAAGTTNCCATCCGTGCGGCTATAATATCCACGCTGAGCTAGCGACATATTATATACACGGGGGAAGATGTAGAGAAAAAGTTAATAGAGGCAATTGTAGATATTTGTAAAAAAAAAAGATGAGGATATATATGCTCCAAAGAAGAAGATGGAGCCGCTCACATCAACTGAAAAGGCAAGCTACTAACGGGCGACGAGATGCTGCTACTGCGAATCGACGTTCACTGAAGAAAATTAAAAAGTGCGCGACAATGACCACTTCACAGGGTGATACATCTGGCCTGCATGCACCAGTTGCAATTTGCTGCACCACCGCCTTAAGAAACTAGTTTTTTTTTTCACAACTTGAACTACGATGAGAATTCTATCGTCAGGCAGCTGGAGGATACGATACGAAAGACGTATTTATCATTCCGCACACGAGCGAGAAAATTATCACATTTTCGAAGCAGCTGAGAGACAGATTTTCGGTGCAGTTTGTCGATATGTTCCAGTTCATTGCCCGAAGTCTGGCGTCCCTGGTCGGGTTTTCACCGCAGAATAAATTTATCAACGCCGCAAAATTCTTCGGTACCGGCCAACTACCTCTCGTCACGCGGAAAGGCGTGTTTCACTATGATTATGTTGACAGTTGAGAGAAGCTGGACGAGCGGCAGCTGCCTCCGAAAGAGGAATTATGTAACAGACTTAAGGGCTCTGGGATCAGCGACGAAGAATACGCCCACGCTCAGGAAGTATGGGAAACTTTCAACTGTGCAAACCTGGGAAAGTATTCAGAATGATATTTAAAGACGGACTTGCTAATTTTATCAGATGTATTTGAAAATGTCATAAATTTATACATGTCAACAAACAAGCTCGATTGTGCACACTACGTCAGCGCCCCGGGGTTCACATTCGTTGAAATGTTAAAAACGACGGGAGTAAATCTAGAGCTTCTATCCGATTACGGCATACATATGTTTATTGAAAATGGAATTCGCTGTGGCAGTGCCCAGTGCGTGAAGCGACATACGGTGGCGAACAGCACCTACGCGCCAGAAACATACGATCCCAGCAAGCCTAACACGTTTCTGTAATACCTCGACGCAAACAACTTGTACGGCTGGGCCATGTCACTGCCGTTGCCAGTACGCAACTTCAGGTGGGTCGTCACCAACATCGACGTAATGTCTGTGCCAGATGATGTTAATGCTGGCTATATTCTGGAGGTCGACGTCAAGTATCCCGCAGCCCTGCGTGAAGAACAACGTGATTTGACATTTCTTCCCGCTAACCAGTACCCCCCAGGCNTGATTTGACATTTCTTCCCGCTAACCAGTACCCCCCAGGCTCCATACATGCGAAATTAATAACAACATTATAACATAAGAAAAACTACATCCTACATTATCGTAACTTGAAAGGGGCACTGGATCATGGATTGAAGGTTACGAAAATTTNGCTCCATACATGCGAAATTAATAACAACATTATAACATAAGAAAAACTACATCCTACATTATCGTAACTTGAAAGGAGCACTGGATCATGGATTGAAGGTTACGAAAATGTACAGAGTTCTAGAATTCGAGCAAAGACCCTGGCTGAAAGCCTACATAGATTGATATTAAAAAAAACCTTTTGCTATAAGAAAACATAATTTTAAAGGACGAGAACATCATATGTATTAATGTTTGTTAATTTGTTTACTTACATGAAGTATAAAATAATAAATGGCGTAGGTTCCTTTACAAGACATATTTTCTAACACAGACAGAAATAGTGACAGTATAAAATGAGCCATGTCACAACTCATGAGTGACATCTCACGTAGGAAAATATTCTCCACCTTTTACCATCAGACACAGTTCCTTACAGTTGGCATTACATTCGCGATACTTTATTTGTTGCTTATAAAAACACGGTTTTTAATCAGGTATCAATTTACACAAGATGTAAATTCTGAAGATCATCATCTTATGTCTCAAAGTGCCATATTGAGATGATTTTTTCCCCCCGATTCCAGTTGCTGTTTCTCTTACGCTTATCTTTAGTAGGTATTCCATCGTACGCAAGGCCAATAACGCTCAACTAGTTAGTTAAGAAGATTCATTACAACTGAAGATGCCCGGACGAGCCTGCCTAACGAATGTAAAAGTAATCTTCTAATGCCGGTTCGACGTTAACAAGTATTTTCGTTGGGTACGAACATTTATATTAGTTACTAATTACTATCTTGTCAACTAACGACAAAATATCGAAAATGAATTCTGGTCAGTAGTGATATTAGATTTAAAGTGGAAACGAAACGAGCCTTTCCAACAATATACCTCAATGCCCTAGAATTGCATCAAGTACGTAACTGCACTGTCAGTGTAAAAACAATGAGATGTTTAAACTAGAATTTGATACCTTAAACTCAAGTAAAATAAATTCCAAATTTTCATGAAAACAATTTCTGCCACAAAAATGTACTCAATTTTATTGCGTTTGAAATTGAGTGAGGCAAAGGAAGTTAGCAATTAATGCGAAATGCCCACAATACCTGTGTATATTATGGAACTAAGCGCCACGTGCACGCCCTAAATCATGTGGTCTGCTATGTGCTAAGTCACGTACATAAGAAGAGATATTTGGGCCATTTAATGCCTATTTAAACAATGCCAAAATTTGTAAATGTTATGCCACTAAATGTACCCCAGAAAAAATATGTGGTTAAAGAATCAATCTAGACTACTAAAATAAGGACAGCCATCTGATGGGTTTTAGGTCACAACACACACATACATATATATAGCAAACATAAATAGTAACAATGACACAAATTTTTGTTGTCTGTTTTTTGTTGCTACTACAGCAGATCACTGCATTTCTACTACAAAACTTAAATTACATCCAACAGAGCAACTTGAACAACGTTTGGATTGTTCCTAATACAACTGGGATTGTAATAACTTAAGAGAATATTGTGTTGCTACTAGCGTCAAACACGATAATAGAACTGTTCAGAACTAGAAACAAAATATGCTGTTAGGATATTACAATAGTAATTGTTGGGAAATAAACGAATTATTGCTGAAGTGGTTCTATTGGAGGTAGGATCTGTTTTGTAGTAAGAATGCACAGCTGTGCTGTAGCAACCATATGTACAGCAGCAAATACAATCACAGACAGGAATAAAACAAATAGTTGTAAGAGTATTACTGTCCACGTAAACAATACCTACACCTCATCATATGGCTGTCCCTAGCTGGTTCCTACAACAATGTATTTTCCTCAATGAATTTTTGACTAGACAACATGGTTTTAGAAACATTAATTTATTATTCTTGCATCCAACAAAACATAGAGTAGAAGGTAATATACTTCTTCGTTGTGTCAAAAATAACAAAAGTTGAAGTAAGTTGTATTTGTTTAGTTGGCGCTGATCAAAAAAAGTGTTGAAAGGCCAAAAAAACTTTTCGTAAAAAAACTAGTGCAGAGAAAACATGGTACTCGCTTGGTCAAGACAGCTCTTCATGTGAAGTGAAGACCGCGTTAAGGACGTTCAGAAGAGCACGTTAGTTGATGGTGAGAGGCAGGGAGCGCCCTACAAACATGGAGGCCGCGATTTGGTGTTTCTCGGCAGCCTACCGTGTCAATACTGCTAACAGGCCACGACCACTAACTCCGGAGGGCGTCGACGCCCACAAGCAGGGCGGGAAAACACTTTAACAAGCTTCTTATGGAATGGCGCCCGTGTCCAGTCCTTGTAGCTGCGAGCTTTCACGACACTCCCAGCCACCCTTCACCCCTGCGCAAACCCTTCTACCAAACGCCAAGACGGATGTCCACACTGGCATTTCGCTTCCGTTCAATTACGCCACTGCCCTTTCTTTCGACCCGCAAGTTATTTCTCTTGCTTTTCGCTCGGCTGCTTTTAACGAAAGAGTTGTGTTTTATCCCGCTACTTTTTTTTTTATTCGACAAAATTAAAACCACCTAAGAACGGTCCTTCTAATTCCTAGTCTGCTTTGAAATAAAGTGTATAGCCGACCTGGGGAAAACCAATTCCGTGCGCGAGAGGATGTGCCGATCGACAGCCATGCGTCTGGAGTTCAAACTTAAAAGTCCGTACTTCGTCCGCAAGGAATGACGTTAATTACAGAGATATAATTTACTAAACGTTTACGTTTCACCACTTCCCAGACCGATAGCTACTTTATATCCAATAAGCTTAATAGACATTTTAATCGCTTAAACGTATTTACTACTTGAGTGTCTGAATTATTTACAATCAATTCAAAAAGGCTCGCAATAATTAACACTTATCTGTGTGACGAAATAATATTGAACATCACGACTTCCATAAAGAAACCTTATTGTTGGGCAAGATCTAGGCTGTATGGTGTGCTATCATCACCGACATCATTCATATCATGAAGCAGGAATTAATATTGCCCAAATGCAACTGAACTGTGTTAAATATTCATGTGTTCATATGTATAAGTTGTCTAATCTTAGGATAAATGTTGCGTTATGTAATAACAACGTAAATGAGATAGTTTCCCTTGTTATTGTCGGCTGTCATTTCTAATTCAAGTGGAAGCTAACGGACATCTGATTGGTTCTCGAGTGTCAACAAGGCTATATAAGCGTGCATTTGAACTGTAGGATTATAAGTGAGCGTGATGGTGGTGGCGAACCATGCACGCGATTGCTGCAGTGAAACCAAACATATCCTGAAACACACTTCCTTCTACACTGAGAAAAATGTTTTGTTGAATAAAAAAAATATTTTTTTTGGCGCAACCAAATTAATTGTTTGTATAGGGGCAATGATATATATTGTTGCTGTAACTAAATTATTTTGTTGTTGTTATTTGCTTGCTTCATACAAAGATTTGGTTTGTGCGAAAAAAGATTTGTTTGACTCTACGTACACTAAACCGTTTCGGTTAATATGAAAAAAAATTAGGAGCCTGATTGATATTAGAACACAGATCAGCTACGACCGCGCAATACGCCCTGCCAATCTCAGCTTAAGTGACTACTGACATATCTGGAACCGTTTTAAATACATAGAATTCAAATACTGGATAACGATTGCAAATACATATTTCACGTTTAACAGCATTACTTTTCTGTTTCCGTTTGAATTAGTTGTATTCATACCATTATAAGGCATTAATAAATGCACTAACAAGCACTGTTACTATCCTTTTTGTTACAATAAATGCAAACAAATTAATTTTTGAACGAAGGAAATCAAGTGGGTACCCATACAAAGATGTAATTTCCATTCAACAAAATATTTTGCTGTGAGTATTATTTATTTTGGCACGACACAGAGGTTTGTTTACTAAATAACATATTTTATTGGGACAACTAAACATTTATTTAGTCATAAACAAACAAATATTTTGATTGGCTAGTGTAGCCATTCAAAATTAGGTCGAGCACATGCAATACAGTGAGCGAGGGGCCTCGATCTTCAAAATTAGGCCCTATGTCACAAACCGGGCCAATATGCCTCTGGCTGCACTAACAGATGACGCGAGAAGAGTGGTTGTCTTTAACGACCCCTATCGTGTGTGGTATTTAGGCCGCATCTCAATTTAAATAACCCTCTCTGCAGAAAGTGCTCTTTCGCGTCACACGGCTGGTGGGCTCTTTCGTGCACTCACGCTCTCTCGATTTGGGGCGAGGCTATCTCTGTTTGGTAAACAAAAAAAGCATTGATTGAAAACACGTGAAAATTTTCTGGCACTTATATTAAGTGAAAACATATGAATGGACAATCAAAATAAGAATTATATACTATTTTGTGCCTTCTTAAATTTTAAGAAAATATTTAGCATACTTTCCAAAGAAATATAGTCTCATTATCTCACTTTCCTGTTTTCTCAACTTTGTGTATCTGTGTGTCCATGTGGGTGGGATGTTGCCCCCCCCCCTCTAAAATATTTTGAACCCATGAACCGNATAGTCTCATTATCTCACTTTCCTGTTTTCTCAACTTTGTGTATCTGTGTGTCCATGTGGGTGGGATGTTGCCCCCACCCCCCTCTAAAATATTTTGAACCCATGAACTGAATTTTCCTATACTCCGTGCACATACAGTTCGTAGCAAGGACATCCTTCTTATGTAGTTTTCAACCACGAAGTATGCTTATTTAAAAAATGGCGGTTATTACAACGTAGGGCGCCATGGTATTAAGTTGGGAAACATTATCTTATTAAGACCAAATTTCGTATTTTCACATATCATCGTGTTTGCTAAGTATTCAGTTTAGAGGGCATATCTTAGTACTCATGTAATGTACAGCTAGGCGAACAGGCATATATACTGTTATACTTCATAATCCCAAAAGGAGTAATGTGGCAAAGTAAAAAATCACACAGTTGCAAGGGACTGATATCATTATACTTTTATTCTAGAATTTAGTAGCTTCGACAGTTAACAAATTAAAAAACTAAGTATGTAAAACCTAAAGTATTCAAGATAAAATATAATGTGGTATAAATTGAATTGTGATGCGTCTCCTATTGTCTCTCGTAACACAAGCCATTCCTCACCTTCTAGGTAAGATACCTCGCTTTTACAGACGAGATTCCACTGTTGCATATACATCATAGATTTCACTTGAAAAATATTTTTTTATGAAAATAAAGAGAAAATAAAAATATTAATTATTCTTAGCAATGGGGAAATATTTTGTGAAATGTATGTATGTGCCAAATATTGTAGAGATAATTAAGATAAATAGTTATTCCACTAACTTCATGATACAGCTGAAAATATTTTACCGCAAAATGCAATTTGTGAATTCAATAAAACATTTAATAGCCAAAACTGTTACACATAACCGAAAACTAAAATCAAGTGCAGTAATACCTACTTTGATCGAAATATGGTGCGTAAAAAAAAATTTTCACTGTCCGCAGTCTGAAATGAAGAACATGGTGGAGCCAGAGAGCACGAGAGAGTTCAGCGAGTAAACAAATTCGTGCTCCCGCTGTTTTGCACTCTCTCCGAAAAATTGAGACCACCATGCAGTGTACTGTGTGACGTCATACGCGAGAAGAGAGCACGAGAGAACGCTCGCAAGGCCGACCGATACACAGTCTTAGTCACGATACATATTTGTGCTGCCTGAGCTACACAGTAAATGGAAAACAAGCTTGTTAACAGCAATAAGTTTAATGAATCTTGACCTATTGAAAAGTGACTTCAATAAACATAGCTTTTTCTTGCTTCTTTACTTTCTACTAAACTCGCATAAGGTGTAGGGATTAGGAAACTTTCTTTTAGACTTGAGCTGCATAAACGTTTAACACGATACTGTGCCTCGCGTGTTCCCGGACATCCTGCGAGTTCGCTTTGTTACCGTTACATTTTATCAGCTGTAATGTAAGCATATTCTTAGGTTCAGGTGGCATTAACTTTTCCGCTTGAAACTACTTCTCATTCCCCGAGTGGAGGCAGATATCGGCTTTACAAACACGTGGTTACTACGTTTCGTGAGTACACGTCGTTTTGCTTAAAATAGTTTTACCTAATTTTAAGCATAACTACTTTAGGCAAAGTGACTTAGGCGAAATTACTTAGGCAAAACGATTTTAGGCGAAACGACTTTAAGCAAAATAACTTAGAAAAATTACTTTAGGTAAATCTACTTCATGACCAGATGAGCGAGGAGCTAGAATTAAAGGCGAAATGGTTTTAGGCCAAATTACTTTCACGCAAAACCACTGTGTGCAAAATTAAACGATGGGCTCTAATTTTAGGTAAAACTATTTTAAGCAAAACAACATCAGGTGAAATTACTTTAGGCAAAATATTTTTCTGGGAAGCTATTCGATAGGCTAGAATTTTAGGCAAAACGACTTTAGGATACTTTTATTGGAAAGGGTTTTAGGCAAAACTTCTTTAAGCAAAATGTCTTTTAGGCAAAATGAAGGTGGAATATCCCTTTTAGGAAAAACTGTTTCGTCAGTTTTTTTTCCAATTTCATCAGCAATATTGTGATCGTCGCATTTTTTAAAGGACTGCAAATTTTGTGAATGTAAAATAAGACGGATGTGTCATAAATAAGTCAATTAATAAAAATTTTCATTAGTTTGAATACGAAGCAAGAAATAAACCCATTAAAATTTCCATGGTACCCATAAATTTATTGTTTTTTGTCTTCTGTTTTACTNTAAAGGACTGCAAATTTTGTGAATGTAAAATAAGACGGATGTGTCATAAATAAGTCAATTAATAAAAATTTTCATTTGTTTGAATACGAAGCAAGAAATAAACCCATTAAAATTTCCATGGTACCCATAAATTTTTTTTTTTTCTTCTGTTTTAGTGATTATCTTGTGATTTTTATTACACCCTAGAGTATACTAGCACAGCCGTCGTGATGCACTGCCGCAGACAAACATGTCGAGAGAGAGTCGTAGACTGTTTGCTAAACAAACTACCGAACTTTTTCACTGTGTGTTGTGCCCTTCTACATGTATTATTCCATCCCAATGTAAAATATTACAAAGGAACGTTTTATATAAAGGTATTACCGGATAGTTTCTTTAAAATGCTTTTTTCATCACCAGTGTGTTGAATCATTTTGGTACAAAAAAGACGTGGAAACCTTATGAAGATTTACTGATTGCCCCCGAGCAGTTTCCAGGCGCCATCGTTTTCTAATATACCAGTTTTTCACTCTGGTGTATAACTAGGACCATTCAAATACATGATCTTCAGCAGTGGATGATACTAAAGTGAACGACGCGCAATGATGATTAGGGGGAAGGGTGAAGAAGTGAGCTGAGCAGCTTCCATGGAGTAAAGAAAAAGCAAAAGAGATAGAAGAAAGAAATTAATTGAAAAGGGAGTTCAGTGGCAGGAAGAGATCTGGTGAATGTTCCGTCACCGGGCCTGCTATGGGCAGCGAAGAAGATGAAGAGCTGGATGACACGATTCTTCGACATCGATTTTCAGAGGTAGTTGCGTGCTCCGGGGTTGGCGATCGGCGCACTCTATCGTCCCTCTGAGCGAGTGCCACTACCATTGAGGGTATCGGTAGTTCGTAGTTAGGGGCAACGGAAGAGTTTCACAGTGCATGAATTCATGAAACATAAAATAAAGAACAGAATTTCAACTACTTAATATATTTTTTTTGGGTTAGATATATTGAAAATATTTCTGAACCGCGATAACTATCATAAGACCAAGAGCGCTATAGAGTTCACGTTAAGATTTAAAAATTGCCAACATTTTGCGAAAAATAAGGGATAAAAACCACAATATCAATAAAAATATGGCAATATAAATGTATATTATTTAATAAAATACATGTTATCTAAAACTCCCTAATCTTGTAATTTACATAAAGTGAATATATTATTTTAATAAACATTTTGGACATCAGCTTTTAGGGAGATAAAATTAGTTTTAAATTAAGAATAGGACTTTGTTTAAATTTTGTTATTATAAATTTTTGAATAATAAAATATATTCTAAATTTTAACACTGTTATTTTTTAATACAACCTGATTTTGTGGTTTCTACACGTTATAATTCTAATATCATCTATTGTTTTCCATGATGGTTTTGTTAATTANACAACCTGATTTTGTGGTTTCTACACGTTATAATTCTAATATCATCTATTGTTTTCCATGATGGTTTTGTTAATTAAAATATGTAATAAATAAAAAAATAACCAGATAAGTATCTGTTCTTGATATTCGTAGTTCGAAAATTCACGCGCAGGGAGACCTTTCCATATCCCAGGAAGACATGGCTAAATATTGATATTTTTATCCGTGTACTTAATAAACCATTAATTTATATCTAGGGAACTAAGCGAACTACACTATAATTGTAAAATAAATACTGTGTTAGTAATTATATTTGCTTTATTCTCTTAAGGTGCAGTCGTTGTTGTTTAAAAATATTTCTGGAAATGAGGCATAAAGGATGGTTTAATCACAATGTTTACGAATGACCTTAGAAATAATTTTTTTAAATCTACTTTAATTATTTATTTCTGCGAACACGTTATAAAAAAGATTGAATATATCTTTCTTATAATGGATATCAATATTCCTACAGTATACACAAAAACTGCTTTAAATGGTCCTGATTAAAATATTTTCTTTGCTATCTGTACTATCTATCACATGTATTGTTGTTAACATAACGAGGTTTTTTAATTTCTAAGGTATTTTCATATTTCATTATATGCTAACTGTTTCAATACTTATTAATTTTACTTTATATTATAACTTCAAATATTTGCTATTTATTTGTGTTTATTTAATAGTGTTTATGTCTAGCAACATTTGCTGTTATAAAATGTAATTAAATTAATGTATGTATTATTGTTACTAAATATCTTTCTCACTATAAATTATATATAATATTTTCTAATTTTAAAGTACACAATATATGTGTAGGATTGTTGAACGTGATTTTATTCTATATAAAAGAAATAAATTACACGTACATTAATGATAGTAAAGAAACAATGAAGTCACAAGATAAGCATGTGATAACCACATTGACAAATGAAGGGAAGGTTGCAGCGAGGTTGCAGAGCGTCTATGGAGCAGTGTAGCCAACCTTTACACCTCCCCCTTGAAGCCGGTTGCCGCAGGGAATCAAGGAAGCAGTTTTCCGGAACGTAAGAAATTGGAAATCTTCTTTTTCTTTCCACAAGCAACTTCATAGAATGTCGGCGAGATCTGCTTGATGATTGTATAGGGTCCGATCCGAACTGGATCTAACTTATTACGATTTAGCCTATTTCCACTTCCGATATAGACTAAATCGCCAACATTGAAGGTGTGTTGTCATCGATTCTTATCTACACGTTTCTTATTTATTTGAAAACTATTCATGGAATTCCGGAGAGCTATTATGCGGTCTTCTTCAAGAGATGTTTGGTTGTCTTCTTGAAGGGGTGATATCGTGGACTTCTTTCCCAGTAGTAAGTATGATGGTGCAAAGTGTGTGGAGCTATGAATGGCATCATTGTACTCGTTGACACACTCCTGTGCCAGGGTTGGCCAGGCTTTATGGTTATCGTTGTTAATTTTACACCGGAGGCGATTTACTAATGTTTGGTGTAATGGCTCATTAAGCCCGTTTGATTCGGGATGATCAATGCCTGCAAAGACAATTTGTATTCATGTTTTTTCTAAATAGTTCTTGAAGTCAGTAGAATTGATGCCCGTATATTGGTCTGCTATATGGTTTGAGATAGTATTTTGTTGGGAGATTGGATTAATCAAATTTGTAAAATCTTGGGCGTTCTGGCCCTTTTTAGTGGAGATCCACGCATATCTGGTAAAATGATCCACCAGGATATGCATATATCTTATGGTGGATCGGTTTCCAGCTAAGCCTCTTGACACTATCGAGTGACATTATTTGAAAAGGCTCTGTAGCAGGGCCTAGTTGTGAGAGTAGACCGATATCACGACTACGACGAACTTTGTTTTCAATACACATCTTACAGTATTTATGAAAGGAATGTATAGCTTTATCCGGACCCTTCAAGTAATTATGTGGTCTGATGGTTGCAATCATCTGTGCTGGACCGATATGACCATTATGTTTATGAACAAGTTCAATTATTTGATTTCCTAACATGGGAGAAACAAAAATTCTTAATTTTTCTGTTAATTTCTTGTGTATGATCCCTTTTTTATACTCTATCTGATTAGCTGCTTTCAACTCAGAAAGATGATCTGTTTGGTATTTTATTATAGTGGATATATCTACTAAATTTAAAACCGGGTTCGCATCTTTATTCTCGAAGTATTCAAGGACTGTATTTTCTGAAAGATCAGCCATAATATTTTCTTTTCGCTTTTTATATACAATATTAACGTCAAATTGAAATATATAAAGCATTAGGTCTTCAAGGATTTCATCAGTTCTGGCTTTTGTCTTTAAATTCTCTGACGGTTTGTGATCACTGCAGACCGTAAAGTGACGTCCAATTAAGTAGTACTGCCAAAACTTTATTGCATCCTTGATAGCCTTGCATTCGAGATGAATAATGTCTAAACGATTTTCTCTATTTGAGAGCTTGCGAGAGGAATACGCAACAGGATGTAGTATTCCGTCTTCTTGGGGTTGTTTGAGTGTTGCGCCGATACCTTTGTAGCTGGCATCTGTCTCTATGAAGACGGGTTTTTCAATATCGTAGATAGCCAGGATCGGTTTAGAGCATAAATAATCCTTAATCATCTTGAAGGCCTGTTCAGTGTCACCAGACCATTCAAATTTGACATCTCTTCCCTCAGTAGTTGATGTAGTGGTTCTAGTTTCTGCGTACTATTTTCTTTATATCTCAAGTAGAAGTTTATAGAACCCAGAATACTCCGCACACCACTCTTATCAGAAGGTATTTGAAGATTTTGGATTGAGACTAAATTTCCTTGGGCTGGAGAAACTATGTTTTTCGAAATGGTGTGTCCAAGGTACTTGACTGATTTGGCTGCGAACAAACATTTAAGCCTTCATAGTAGATAACATGCAAAAATTGTATAATGTGATTGAGATGGTCCTCCCAGGTTCGGGAGAAAATCAAGATATCATCGATGTAATTGATGGCACACTCATCCAAATTATTTATTCGGATTAAATTTGACAATATCCTCTGGAATGTGGCTGGAGCGTTCTTTAAACCAAAGGGAAGAACTTTAAACATGAACTTTCCATACTTAGTGATAAAATAAGTTTTTTTTCGATCTTCTACTTTAAGTGTGATGCGCCAAAAGGCAGAATTAATATCAAAACTGTAAAATATCAACAATGTACAACTTTGTAATTAACATCTTGAGTTGTATGGAAAGGAAAACATTCTGGAACCATTTACATGTTTTATTTCAGCTTTTGCATCTTGTATAGGTTTCTTACTTGATAATGTAGAGTGAAGCTGCAGGTCTCTGTATTCTTCTGGTAATAAATACCATACTTATTTATTAGTAGATATACACGAGATCACAAAGTCTTTCTCAGCTTGCTTCACAATTCGAACATAAAGTTGGGTCATCTCCTTACTAGTTGACATCCTGTAATTTAATTTGTAGGATTGTTGGACGTAATTTTATTCTATATAAAATAATTAAATTTCACGTACATTCAACTTAGTAAAGAAAGAAGAAGTCACAAGATAAACATGTGATAACAACATTGACAAATGAAGGGAAGGTTGCAGCGAGGTTGCAGAGCGTCTATGGAGCAGTGTAGTCAAACTTTACATATGTAACAATATGATGTTCAATATTTTATAAAGTACAATTTATGGTATAACTTGCTTTTTCTTAATAACTGCATTTGTAATTATTTCAAAATTGTTTATATTATTATTAATATCGCCATTCTCAGGATTGATAATATTTAATTTTTGTTTTAACTACCTTAAAAAATAATATTAAATCTTTAGGATTATATTAATTATATCACATTTTCATATTGAAATTGTACTATTTCCAGGAATGTTTAATACATTTAATTGAACTGCATCCAATAATTTCTTGTATATCTAACCCATGTGAATAATAGTTGAATGAAAATTTTTTTTTATATAATTTTTTTTTTTCATATTTAATGTAATTTATTATGTTTCTCGTTAATAAAAGTATTTTTCTGTACTGTAGATAGAACGTTTTTTACACCTTCAATTGATATATGACAATACTTCCTTATTATGCTTATGAGTGCGTAAAGCCAACTCGCTAAGTATTTTTTCAGGAAATGTATGCTAGTTAAACAATTAATATCTTAAAACTCTTCGCAATCCCTATTTGTTTAAATTGTATTTAACTATCAGTAGCTCATCATATTGAAGCAATTTTAAACACAAATGTTTTATTGTATTTTAATTATTTAACATTATTCACGTTATTAAAAATACATAGTTTTCATATTTCTGAGTTAGTCTTCCTAACATTAACCTCAGTTTTTGTCTCCTAAGAAAAAAAATACGTATATTATAAGTTAGTAATTTATAAGTTATATTTCGTATAAGTATGTATGGTATTAACATTATTTACATAAATTCCAATTACTGTCCACTTTGATCTCATAAAATAAGTTATAAGGAAATTTTGTAATATTACTTGAATATGGGACATTTTCTCTTTCATTTTGTCGATATAAAACCATGATAAATACATTTTCATTATTTTCAACAATATTAACTTTATTTTATTTTAAGTCTCAAGTGTTCTGCTTTAATAAAGTGCAGAAGTGATGGTAATTTTTCATGAATTCGTTTATTGTGGTTTTATTTTTAGTGCCTTTATAAAACATATTAATGATTTTGAAATCAATATTAAGCAGTTTGGATTAAATTTTGAATTCCCTATTATTAACTAAAATAAAAGGAGTTCACTTTCATAATCAGTGATTTGTTTTTCGTTTTTCGTAGAGAACCAGTTCGGTGGCAGAATGTACCGAGAAATAGACCAGAACACACGTGATTTAAGAACAGCTACAGAGGTTTTCTCTTGATGCTTCAAAGAGTGTTAATTGTTAAGTGCAAGTAATTTCTTGTAAATCATATTTTGTAATGTAAACGTTTTGTTGTATTTTACATTTGTTAATCGTTCTAAATTTAATTGCAGATGCACTAAGTTCAAGTGCCTCAGGTTCATCGTGATGAAAATAAGGTAGCCACCCAGGAGCACAGTAGCGTTTTGCTATTGATGGTTGCAGGTCGTCTACCCGTCAAGGATAATAATTGCCACCTTCAATCGCTCGGCATGGAACTGCCCAACTGCTGTAAGAGGACACAAAATTAATTAAAATTTGATAACGCTAATCGCATGACATGAGACTTTATATTTGCGGCTCATTCCAGCACGACACTAATTTTGCATAAATTAATAGTATAATATCAAGTTACATTCACTGTGGCTTATGTACATTCCGAAATTTATGTAGTTCTAATTAATACCATATCAAAGAAGCAGTTAAAAGCGCTCCACCGAAAATTTAGTGGCATTTTATTTCCATTGTTCAAGTAGCGCAATTTTACATATTTATCAAATAAATACGCTAAATTTGGCTACTGCATGTCTATGGCTCCCAACTAATTCGGATTATTTAATTATCAGGTAGGAGTTTGTTAACAAGTACCTGATATTTTACTGAGTCGGTTTTAGTGTGTATCATCTTCCTCTTACGAAGAACTTAACATCGGTCATTGTAAAGTACAAAAACTGTTTTTATGTAGTCTGCAATAATAGTATCGACTGAATCATGAAACATTAAACAATACCCGACAATTAGTCACCCAGATTTGCCTATAGTAATTTTTTTTTCATTCTAAATTTGTGATCTATGGTAGCTAATCACTCATCTGTTCTCTATAACTAAGTGTTTTTTTTTTTCGCTCTGAAGCACGCGTGAATGTTGCAATGGTATTTTTTTTTTTCACGTATTGCTTGCTGTTCAGTTCGGCTTGTGATTCAGATATATGTATCGTTATAGGATGTATTTTGACTTTTTAATGTTACAGTTAACCTACGCTCATCTCGCGAAGTTGCGTTTGGGACGATTTAGACATAGCATCGTATTTATAAAGCTAATTAGATATTGTGATTCGTCGCGGGAATATAGCAGTATTTTACAGTTTACTTCTTTCCGTGCATGCGTGTTTGACATTCCTTCCGTTTCTAGATGCCGCAAGTGAAAATATCTACGTAATTTTTTCACTGGCCCAATGCAATTTCGGTACTGAGATAACGAAGGTCATTTATTAACCTTACAATTTGTGTGATTTGTTGAAAAAGTGTCACCCACTCATAAAATTAACGAAAATCAGTACTTTTGAAGTCTATCGTAGCCCGAAAGGTTTTTCGCTATAGGACACTATATATAATAATGAAAATTAAATATCGTGGGTAAGCAGGCAAATTTAAAAACGTTTTGCGNTTGAAATTGTACTATTTCCAGGAATGTTTAATACATTTAATTGAACTGCATCCAATAATTTCTTGTATATCTAACACATGTGAATAATAGTTGAATGAAAATTTTTTTTTATATAATTTTTTTTTTTTTTTTTTTCATATTTAATGTAATTTATTATGTTTCCCGTTAATAAAAGTATTTTTCTGTACTGTAGATAGAACGTTTTTTACACCTTCAATTTATATATGACAATACTTCCTTATTATGCTTATGAGTGCGTAAAGCCAACTCGCTAAGTATTTTTTCAGGAAATGTATGCTAGTTAAACAATTAATATCTTAAAACTCTTCGCAATCTCTATTTGTTTAAATTGTATTTAACTATCAGTAGCTCATCATATTGAAGCAATTTTAAACACAAATGTTTTATTGTATTTTAATTATTTAACATTATTCACGTTATTAAAAATACATAGTTTTCATATTTCTGAGTTAGTCTTCCTAACATTAACCTCAGTCTTTGTCTCCTAAGAAAAAAAATACGTATATTTTAAGTTAGTAATTTATAAGTTATATTTCGTATAAGTATGTATGGTATTAACATTATTTACATAAATTCCAATTACTGTCCACTTTGATCTCATAAAATAAGTTATAAGGAAATTTTGTAATATTACTTGAATATGGGACATTTTCTCTTTTTTTATTTTGTCGATATAAAACCATGATAAATACATTTTCATTATTTTCAACAATATAAACTTAATTTTATTTTAAGTCTCAAGTGTTCTGCTTTAATAAAGTACAGAAGTGATGGTAATTTTTCATGAATTCGATTATTGTGGTTTTATTTTTAGTGCCTTTATAAAATATATTAATGATTTTGAAATCAATATTAAGCAGTTTGGATTAAATTTTGAATTCCCTATTATTAACTAAAATAAAAGGAGTTCACTTTCATAATCAGTGATTTGTTTTTCGTTTTTCGTAGAGAACCAGTTCGGTGGCAGAATGTACCGAGAANGAGTTCACTTTCATAATCAGTGATTTGTTTTTCGTTTTTCGTAGAGAACCAGTTCGGTGGCAGAATGTACCGAGAAATAGACCAGAACACACGTGATTTAAGAACAGCTACAGAGGTTTTCTCTTGATGCTTCAAAGAGTGTTAATTGTTAAGTGCAAGTAATTTCTTGTAAGTCATATTTTGTAATGTAAACGTTTTGTTGTATTTTACATTTGTTAATCGTTCTAAATTTAATTGCAGATGCACTAAGTTCAAGTGCCTCAGGTTCATCGTGATGAAAATAAGGTAGCCACCCAGGAGCACAGTAGCGTTTTGCTATTGTNTAAGTTCAAGTGCCTCAGGTTCATCGTGATGAAAATAAGGTAGCCACCCAGGAGCACAGTAGCGTTTTGCTATTGTTGGTTGCAGGTCGTCTACCCGTCAAGGATAATAATTGCCACCTTCAATCGCTCGGCATGGAACTGCCCAACTGCTGTAAGAGGACACAAAATTAATTAAAATTTGATAACGCTAATCGCATGACATGAGACTTTATATTTGCGGCTCATTCCAGCACGACACTAATTTTGCATAAATTAATAGTATAATATCAAGTTACATTCACTGTGGCTTATGTACATTCCGAAATTNCACGACACTAATTTTGCATAAATTAATAGTATAATATCAAGTTACATTCACTGTGGCTTATGTACATTCCGAAATTTATGTAGTTCTAATTAATACCATATCAAAGAAGCAGTTAAAAGCGCTCCACCGAAAATTTAGTGGCATTTTATTTCCATTGTTCAAGTAGCGCAATTTTACATATTTATCAAATAAATACGCTAAATTTGGCTACTGCATGTCTATNTATTTCCATTGTTCAAGTAGCGCAATTTTACATATTTATCAAATAAATACGCTAAATTTGGCTACTGCATGTCTATTTCTCCCAACTTATTCGGATTATTTAATTATCAGGTAGGAGTTTGTTAACAAGTACCTGATATTTTACTGAGTCGATTTTAGTGTGTATCATCTTCCTCTTACGAAGAACTTAACATCGGTCATTGTAAAGTACAAAAATTGTTTTTATGTAGTCTGCAATAATAGTATCGACTGAATCATGAAACATTAACAATACCCGACAATTAGTCACCCAGATTTGCCTATAGTAATTTTTTTTTCATTCTAAATTTGTGATCTATGGTAGCTAATCACTCATCTGTTCTCTATAACGAAGTGTTTTTTTTTTTTCGATCTGAAGCACGCGTGAATGTTGCAATGGTAATTTTTTTTTCACATATTGCTTGCTGTTCAGTTCGGCTTGTGATTCAGATATATGTATCGTTATAGGATGTATTTTTACTTTTTAATGTTACAGTTAACCTACGCTCATCTCGCGAAGTTGCGTTTGGGACGATTTAGACATAGCATCGTATTTATAAAGCTAATTAGATATTGTGATTCGTCGCGGGAATATAGCAGTATTTTACAGTTTACTTCTTTCCGTGCATGCGTGTTTGACATTCCTTCCGTTTCTAGATGCCGCAAGTGAAAATATCTACGTAATTTTTTCACTGGCCCAATGCAATTTCGGTACTGAGATAACGAAGGTCATTTATTAACCTTACAATTTGTGTGATTTGTTGAAAAAGTGTCACCCACTCATAAAATTAACGAAAATCAGTACTTTTGAAGTCTATCGTAGCCCGAAAGGTTTTTCGCTATAGGACACTATATATAATAATGAAAATTAAATATCGTGGGTAAGCAGGCAAATTTAAAAACGTTTTGCCAAAATTATTTAATAAAATAGTCACTCAAATGTATTATTATATTATTATTATATTAAATGTATTCTATAATATCTATTCTTGAAGAATCACTGCAAATTACCAAGTTCCTTATAAATAAAATATGTTAACAATTAATTACACATTGAGGTGGGCACTGAAAGCGCTGTAAAGTGTGAAACATTGTTACTCTTAATTGGTACAAGTAACTCAAAATGATCATAAGTATTGAGTACAGAGGGGGTGGATTTGTAGCCTTCGTAAAATGTATTTCAATAATGGTGAAACATGTGGTCCTTGTGGACGAGTATTGTGTTACACTTAAAATTTACTATTATATTTTTTTAGCTATTTTAGTTTATTATTTTTTGGAAGCGTCGAAAAAGTATTTAAGGAAACATTATCATGAATTTTAACATTTGTGAATTATACATTTCTATCTAAACTAACATCTATTCAAGTGTCTTCTAATTAAAGTACATTTGTCAGTAATTTTCATTCCATAAATGCTAGTAAATCTAAATATATAATACAACATTAAATTATTGGCACAATTCTTAGTCGCTGCACTTCACTGACGCTAATGGTTTCAGTATTCTTACGTAGTTAGGCAGTACGTATCCCATGAGAATGTTGTGCGTTCGGAAACACAGTGCAAGATTTTCAAAGCGGAATACTTTGGACTTGTTGACCATGTATTACACTGGCTCAGTCGGTATTCTCTAAACAGTAGCACCCTCAGAACTTGCGGGGAAGTGCTAATTAAAACTGGTGTCGAATTACCAAACTTTGGGTGGATTCGGTAACTACGGCGATTTTCAAACACTTGAAGAAAATTATCAAAGATTTTATGATTTTATATTATCTTTATCGCCGGTATATAGTTATGTTGGAAAGTAATGAGTACCTAGCAATTAAATACTTCTTTGTTATTTTTTATACGAAGTAGTGACTGCTTAAATTTTTTGTATTTTTGTCACAAGTGGTTTCTCCTGCACACTAGGAAAATGGTAAATTCGTGGCAGTGTTAATTCCTGAATGTTTTTATGGAAGCATTCACAATAGCCAGACAGAAAAAAACCTAAGAAGGTATTTCATAAATCTCAGCTGGCCATGATCCAAACACATTTATCGGTGCATTTGACACTGATAGCGTGTGGCGTCGAATGCGTGAGGGGGAATACGGAAAAGAGCGCTAATGCCAGCTGCGCAGCAAGCATCTCTGTACGCCAGCACTGAACTGCTTGTCTTCCTACACAGAAATTAAAACCAAGTGAATTCGACTAAGGTTAGAATAATGTTATCCGAGTTAAGTGGTTTTATATGCTAGTGATATTTTTTGATAAATTGTAACGCAAATATGGTGTAATGTATGTAAGCTAAATTTAATCTTTGTTCGTAAAAGCTCGAGTTTATTGAAAAAAAAACTTAATGTAAACAAACTGCACAACATCGTCGAAACATGTGAGTTTGATAGGACTTTTGGTAATTCTTGAGCTAATATTAGGGACATGTGTAAAGGACGCAAGTCAGTCAACCTTTTCTTCCATCTATTGTTGAAAGCACAAGAGTAACACAAGTGTTCCTTGTCTTGTGTTGCAGATTGTTAGCGGACAAAGAGTAGCATGGCGAGGTGATGAAGATACGTGACAAAGTAAGTAACCCAGTGCTCAATAAAAAACTATTTCATAAGTCATTGGTATGGTTTAAGGTTGAATCAGTTATTTCAGTAAAGTAATACCACTGTGCTACTATAAATATCTGTTTCACCTCGTAAAATTTAGTTTCGAGTACTGCCAAAGAAATTTAAAAATTATGATATTGTATCAGAAAAAAAGGTTTAGTAGGCATATTTTACTATTTGTTTCCATTGCAAAACAATTTCACTTTTATCATATTTTGCTGAGTCAAAAATATACTGCTTCTCATTAACCGTCCATTTGTTAAAATATAATACAACCCTAACATTTGATATGCACAAACAGCACTCTCTGTCTTTTCAGATGTATAGTGGGTTCTGAAATACAAATTACAAAAATTGAACATTAATGGGTGTTCCGTGTATTTAAGCCGAAATAAACAAAAATATTGTACAACACAGAAATATGTAACCAATTTAAGATTTAAGTTATTTGGCGACATTAGTCTGACAAAATTCGAGATTGCTTAATACTTAGAGAAATTAAAATGTATAGTAATTTTTGTGTTAGTTTCACATTTTGTCATAGGAGAAAGACAATCTCCAAAGACGATAGATAAAACCCACCGAGGAGAATTTTTTTTAACGTTATTGTATTTTATTCCTTCGTTAACAAACACATGAAAATTGCGAAGTTTTCCTGTTGGCCGGATAACACTAGTTGAATATATCCAAAAAATTATTGTTTATTCTCTGATCGTCATAGTACCATATAAGCAATAACTTTCACACAGATTTATTGATCAAGAATGGCAGTTGAGAGCAAGAAGGAAGAACAATTTGACACTTTGAACCATGCTCTAGAATCTAGAGCATGGCTCAAAGTGTCAGATCGTTCTTCCTTCTTTCTCCCAATATGTGAAAATATCAGTGATCTAGACTCTAGCTTGATCACTGATATTTTCACATCAAGCATACTATATATACGCAAATTACACAGTTAACCATTCCATCTGTACTTGTAAGTTGGGTGATATATTTTCAGTCGTTATACAAACATTAAAGTAAACGTGTACATTTAATAGTGGCTCTTTATTTCTATTAATAATAAGAGATAAACTGAATCCCGGTAGTTGCGACGGTGTCGTTCTTAGTAATCTCTATTTGAAAGTAAGATGATTTTGATAATTTGAGTTATTTTAACAAGGCTGTAGTTTTGTGTGCACATANAAGATGATTTTGATAATTTGAGTTATTTTAACAAGGCTGTAGTTTTGTGTGCACATAGCAAGCCTCTTAAGACTATTTTAGTACTAATGGAATACTAATAATAGCATAACTCGAGGTACAGTCGGGGTTATATTAAAAAAAATTTAAGAAAGTGCATTAATGCTTCTCGGGAATCCAGGTGAATTACCACACTGGGAGAAACAACACCTAACCGAGCCAGTCAAGGTCNTTCGCTATAGGACACTATATATAATAATGAAAATTAAATATCGTGGGTAAGCAGGCAAATTTAAAAACGTTTTGCCAAAATTATTTAATATAATAGTCACTCAAATGTATTATTATATTATTATTATATTAAATGTATTCTATAATATCTATACTTGAAGAATCACTGCAAATTACCAAGTTCCTTATAAATAAAATATGTTAACAATTAATTACACATTGAGGTGGGCNCTTGAAGAATCACTGCAAATTACCAAGTTCCTTATAAATAAAATATGTTAACAATTAATTACACATTGAGGTGGGCACTGAAAGCGCTGTAAAGTGTGAAACATTGTTACTCTTAATTGGTACAAGTAACTCAAAATGATCATAAGTATTGAGTACAGAGGGGGTGGATTTGTAGCCTTCGTAAAATGTATTTCAATAATGGTGAAACATGTGGTCCTTGTGGACGAGTATTGTGTTACACTTAAAATTTACTATTATAANAATGTATTTCAATAATGGTGAAACATGTGGTCCTTGTGGACGAGTATTGTGTTACACTTAAAATTTACTATTATAATTTTTTAGCTATTTTAGTTTATTATTTTTTGGAAGCGTCGAAAAAGTATTTAAGAAAACATTATCATGAATTTTAACATTTGTAAATTATACATTTCTATCTAAACTAACATCTATTCAAGTGTCTTCTAATTAAAGTACATTTGTCAGTAATTTTCATTGCATAAATGCTAGTAAATCTAAATATATAATACAACATTAAATTACTGGCACAATTCTTAGTCGCTGCACTTCACTGACGCTAATGGTTTCAGTATTCTTACGTAGTTAGGCAGTACGTATCCCATGAGAATGTTGTGCGTTCGGAAACACAGTGCAAGATTTTCAAAGCGGAATACTTTGGACTTGTTGACCATGTATTACACTGGCTCAGTCGGTATTCTCTAAACAGTAGCACCCTCAGAACTTGCGGGGAAGTGCTAATTAAAACTGGTGTCGAATTACCAAACTTTGGGTGGATTCGGTAACTACGGCGATTTTCAAACACTTGAAGAAAATTATCAAAGATTTTATGATTTTATATTATCTTTATCGCCGGTATATAGTTATGTTGGAAAGTAATGAGTACCTAGCAATTAAATACTTCTTTGTTATTTTTTATACGAAGTAGTGACTGCTTAAATTTTTTGTATTTTTGTCACAAGTGGTTTCTCCTGCACGCTAGGAAAATGGTAAATTCGTGGCAGTGTTAATTCCTGAATGTTTTTATGGAAGCATTCACAATAGCCAGACAGAAAAAAACCTAAGAAGGTATCTCATAAATCTCAGCTGGCCATGATCCAAACACATTTATCGGTGCATTTGACACTGATAGCGTGTGGCGTCGAATGCGTGAGGGGGAATACGGAAAAGAGCGCTTATGCCAGCTGCGCAGCAAGCATCTCTGTACGCCAGGACTGAACTGCTTGTCTTCCTACACAGAAATTAAAACCAAGTGAATTCGACTAAGGTTAGAATAATGTTATCCGAGTTAAGTGGTTTTATATGCTAGTGATATTTTTTGATAAATTGTAACGCAAATATGGTGTAATGTATGTAAGCTAAATTTAATCTTTGTTCGTAAAAGCTCGAGTTTATTGAAAAAAAAACTTAATGTAAACAAACTGCACAACGTCGTCGAAACATGTGAGTTTGATAGGACTTTTGGTCATTCTTCAGCTAATATTAGGGACATGTGTAAAGGACGCAAGTCAGTCAACCTTTTCTTCCATCAATGGTTGAAAGCACAAGAGTAACACAAGTGTTCCTTGTCTTGTGTTGCAGATTGTTAGCGGACAAAGAGTAGCATGGCGAGGTGATGAAGATACGTGACAAAGTAAGTAACCCAGTGCTCAATAAAAAACTATTTCATAAGTCATTGGTATGGTTTAAGGTTGAATCAGTTATTTCAGTAAAGTAATACCACTGTGCTACTATAAATATCTGTTTCACCTCGTAAAATTTAGTTTCGAGTACTGCCAAAGAAATTTAAAAATTATGATATTGTATCAGAAAAAAGGTTTAGTAGGCATATTTTACTATTTGTTTCCATTGCAAAACAATTTCACTTTTATCAGATTTTGCTGAGTCAAAAATATACTGCTTCTCATTAAACGTCCATTTGTTAAAATATAATACAACCCTAACATTTGATATGCACAAACAGCACTCTCTGTCTTTTCAGATGTATNCGTCCATTTGTTAAAATATAATACAACCCTAACATTTGATATGCACAAACAGCACTCTCTGTCTTTTCAGATGTATAGTGGGTTCTGAAATACAAATTACAAAAATTGAACATTAATGGGTGTTCCGTGTATTTAAGCCGAAATAAACAAAAATATTGTACAACACAGAAATATGTAACCAATTTAAGATTTAAGTTATTTGGCGACATTAGTCTGACAAAATTCGAGATTGCTTAATACTTAGAGAAATTAAAATGTATAGTAATTTTTGCGTTAGTTTCACATTTTGTCATAGGAGAAAGACAGTCTCCAAAGACGATAGATAAAACCCACCGAGGAGAATTTTTTTTAACGTTATTGTATTTTATTCCTTCGTTAACAAACACATGAAAATTGCGAAGTTTTCCTGTTGGCCGGATAACACTAGTTGAATATATCCAAAAAATTATTGTTTATTCTCTGATCGTCATAGTACCATATAAGCAATAACTTTCACACAGATTTATNAATATATCCAAAAAATTATTGTTTATTCTCTGATCGTCATAGTACCATATAAGCAATAACTTTCACACAGATTTAATGATCAAGAATGGCAGTTGAGAGCAAGAAGGAAGAAAAATTTGACACTTTGAACCATGCTCTAGAATCAAAGTGTCAGATCGTTCTTCCTTCTTTCTCCCAATATGTGAAAATATCAGTGATCTAGACTCTAGCTTGATCAATGATATTTTCACATCAAGCATACTATATATACGCAAATTACACAGTTCACCATTCCATCTGTCTAGTAAGTTGGGTGATATATTTTCAGTCGTTATACAAACATTAAAGTAAACGTGTACATTTAATAGTGGCTCTTTATTTCTATTAATAATAAGAGATAAACTGAATCCCGGTAGTTGCGACGGTGTCGTTCTTAGTAATCTCTATTTGAAAGTAAGATGATTTTGATAATTTGAGTTATTTTAACAAGGCTGTAGTTTTGTGTGCACATAGCAAGCCTCTTAAGACTATTTTAGTACTAATGGAATACTAATAATAGCATAACTCGAGGTACAGTCGGGGTTATGTTTAAAAAAATTTAAGAAAATGCATTAATGCTTCTCGGGAATCCAGGTGAATTACCACACTGGGAGAAACAACACCTAACCGAGCCAGTCAAGGTCGAAACCTCAATGTCCAGAAGGCGAGTCGGACATGAATATTTCACGATCACACGCAAGTGATATGGCTATTTAGCATGACTGAAAACCTTGTCGAGATAGTATTTACACTTTCTGCATGCCATGGTTTCAGCATATATAAATATTTCCAGTGACAGTCAAAGCCATCGGTTGGATAGTCGGTTCACACTCTGATTGCGGCAGTAAATTGTTCCAACGGTATTTTGTAATTTTTATCGTCAAACGTTGTCTTTCAAATTCTTGATTGCGTTATTTATTATTTTATAATTGTTTGATACTCTGCGAGCATGCAAGGGTTCACGTATGAACAGTTTTAAAATGTTTATTGTTATTTTGTTTTGGGGTAAAAATCCACTAAATATAAAGTGTTTTTCAAGATGGCGTCTAGTTGGAGTTTCACAACTTGACGAAAAACATAAAAGTAAAAAGCATTTAGAAAGCAAAGAGGATAAATGAGGGATAAATATATGGATATCTTATCAAGCAAATAAGTTACTTAAATAAATATTGCCCTTATAATGTGAAAGCTATTGGGCGTCATTATGACAATATTTCCCTGCCAAATCATGACCTTGCCACTTCACTACCCATGCTTGGATCAAAATCCTAGAGGTATTTGATGCACCACCTATATTNTATGCACCACATTTATTATCATGCACCTTGCTCTTCTTTCTTTTAGCTTTACGCCTTGACAGTAAATATCGTCAATTCGAGAGAAACCGATCCACAAAACTCAACATCANTTCTTTCTTTTAGCTTTACGCCTTGACAGTAAATATCGTCAATTCGAGAGAAACCGATCCACAAAACTCAACATCACACTTTCTCTAAAAGGTGATCAGAATTTAATTTATCTTTCTGTATCTTTTCTGAATGCTTCAACTGATAATGTTACATCATGACTTTAGTCACCGCCTTCGTCAACATCAAGCTGTTTGTCAAATTTTGCGTGTTCTATGTGAATTTTTATGACGTGATAATTATGGAAAATTATTTGTGATCAAAAATAGGTTACTAATACTGTCAGACGGGGAGGATTCAGCAATAAGTGGATCGCAATCAGTGACAACCTGTACACACTAGCAACTTCCGACCGTCAGTCCATAGTATGGAGAGACTTTATAAAATTCTGTGCATTCANGACAACCTGTACACACTAGCAACTTCCGACCGTCAGTCCATAGTATGGAGAGACTTTATAAAATTCTGTGCATTCCCTCGTGACGCCCAGTCAGTTTATATATAACTTATGTAACGATACCTTCGTTACGGCCCACTTCCTACTGAGACTATTGTTTAGTAACATATGGTATTGAGACTGAGAGCCATAACTGCTGGCGAATCCAAGAACTGGCAATGGGTGGGAATGTCGTTGCTTATATAGCCAAAGGTTTTTAAAGACNCATAACTGCTGGCGAATCCAAGAACTGGCAATGGGTGGGAATGTCGTTGCTTATATAGCCAAAGGTTTTTAAAGACTGCCGCTGACTCACAAAGCCGTTGCTAAATATGCGTCACGCTTGTATGGTGAACACAAGGTCTACCATACTGTCTTCCTATTATTCAGGATGATGGTGTTCTGGTCGCCATTACAATGCTCCATCCGTCTAACTGCATCATGGTGACCGTCAGTCTTTAGCTCGGTACTGATTGTTCCTGCATCCCAAACTTGACGTTGTGGTTCTTCCACGCACAATAATAGCTGACTTGTAGTGACAGTCATCGAGCATATTCACCTGGACCAGGTCTGTCAAGACAAAGAATGCATGCGTTGTCACCGATATCTTGGCTTTAAAAATTTACGACTTGGGAACTCTCTGGTGGTAGATGAGAAATATAATAACTAGCCCACATTAAAGTGCCCAATTCTCGATAAGAATAAAAATGTGTTAAAGGTGCAATTTTGTGGCCAAAGCAGATACAATTTATTGCAGGTATAATTCGTTATATAAGGCAAATGAATAATTTTTTAGAGTAGGTGGTGATGGGTTTGTTGGTGTATTGGTGAGAAGGGAATACGGTCTATTGTTAAAGTTACTCGATTTATCAATGTTTTTTTTTCATTTTCTTAATTTGTTTTGTCAATTTAGATGAGGCTGGTGAGGGGCATTGAGGTATAAGAGTGAGTGTGAGTTTAACTTTATTTCATACTGTATTT
Source organism: Clitarchus hookeri (assembly GCA_002778355.1). Taxonomy (NCBI): domain Eukaryota; kingdom Metazoa; phylum Arthropoda; class Insecta; order Phasmatodea; family Phasmatidae; genus Clitarchus; species Clitarchus hookeri. The sequence continues at coordinate 275,525 of NQII01001829.1, forward strand.
TTATTTTTTCCTCAATTTGTTATGAATGTGGGAGGTGGAGNGTGAGTGTGAGTTTAACTTTATTTCATACTGTATTTTTATTTTTTCCTCAATTTGTTATGAATGTGGGAGGTGGAGGGTCATTGGTGTTCATGTTAGGGGCACCAACATTCAACATGGTGGTAAGAGTCAGTGATGTAATATGTTACAAAACTGTTATTAGTTTCTTTAGATTTATTACATTATTTTCTCGATGNTGGTAAGAGTCAGTGATGTAATATGTTACAAAACTGTTATTAGTTTCTTTAGATTTATTACATTATTTTCTCGATGTTTCAAGTTTAAGTTTATTGAGGTCAAGGTCAATGCCACCTGCATCCAACATAGGTGTCGGAGTGAGTATTGTAACATTTTCGTAAACTTTTATTACTTTCTTTCGAATTAACTTCACTGTCACATGAAGCTACGAGGCCCGTAACAATGTAAATTTTACATGTGGTAGAAGAATCCAAACNGAATTAACTTCACTGTCACATGAAGCTACGAGGCCCGTAACAATGTAAATTTTACATGTGGTAGAAGAATCCAAACTGAGGAAAAAAGTAGTTCTTGAGGGTCCCGCCTGCCTACGTCATTTTCTCATTTTTATTTGACCGAAAAGCGCGGGAGTTATAAGAGTTACACTAAAACACGCTACAAGAATGACATCGCCGCTATGCGCAGGGCTCTGAACTAAAGTGCAGTGTTCTCATAGTGCCCATGGGAATGTCAGCGGTGAACCTATCATTTTATTGATGCAAAGTCTGTTGCAAAGTCCAATGCAGGCTCCTATCGTAGCTTTACTGGTGTCCGGCTAGTATTTTTTAATATACGGCAGTCTGAAAAATTTGTTTTAAATTGGGCTTTAATATAACATTTTCAGCATGCGTGGTTACTTTCAAGTACCATTCCATCCTCGTCTGGAGTATGAAGTATTTTCGTTGGCAAACATAGAGGAGGGGCACGTTGAATAGTTTCGTCAAAACACCAGGATTTGCAACACACTGCAACGCAGTTCAAGCGCCAGGCAGGCGAAACACTTACGTATGGCTTTGAAGAGTGCAAAACTAACCGCGAAGAGTCTATAATAGTCAGGACGAGAGCAGGAAGCTCTCAGTCGCAAAAAGGACTGGAAGCTCGACGTCAACCCGCCAGTTGAAGAAGTCCCAATTCCGCCCGCTCCCCTGCGCCAGCGCCTGCTAATTGCCCCGTGACCGCACGGTCTCTCCCAGGCGCGAACAGAACTTGAATTACGCCCTCAAAACTTTGTCATTACCTCCGGAGCAGCCGAACAGACATGCGGCATTTCAGCGCTAACTTAATTAAAGAAGTGTTTAGGGAGGAGACCGCGAAGTTGGCGTGCTCTGCTCAGGTGACAAGCAACTAAATGAGTATCTACAGCTCCCTNCTCAGGTGACAAGCAACTAAATGAATATCTACAGCTCCCTGTCTGCTCACCTTCTGACCACACTATAGGAAAATTGTTATTTTGTCTCACTGAGAGAGCAGACAGGTTATTATTATAACCTAGAAAGGTTTTGCCTGAGTAGTGCTAACCAAACAAAACTCTTATTTAAAACAATAAATTACAGTTATTTATCCTGGCTAAACGGTTCATTCACTATATTTTTATCTCCTTAGGAAAAATAATATGTTTAGTTATTCATCAGTGTGTAGGCGAATTCCTTGGCTGAGTTTGTTGCGGCAGCGAAAGGATACAATATTACTCANTTTAGTTATTCATCAGTGTGTAGGCGAATTCCTTGGCTGAGTTTGTTGCGGCAGCGAAAGGATACAATATTACTCATACGAATTCCGGATTAACCATAGTTTTGAGTATCGTTGCACTAGTAGGCTACGATAGTTTTATGTCGCATACTCAAGCAATTACATTTCCTGCACAACTCCGGGAACATTGTAAAGCACAGTAAGTAAATTAAATTAGGAAATCAGTTTTTTTGTACAATAATTTTATAATTAACTAAATACATTCTAAATAAGTATTTTAATATTTGAAGCAATGACAACATTGAATACAATACTAAATAAATTATGGCAATGATTTTGGAAAAGTACTACTTTAGTTGAAAATTTTATTCGTAACAACAGTTAAACTGAGAGAAATAACAATGATTGGATTGGGGTTTCACACAAAATAGAGTAATGGACTAGCACAAAAGCAACCTAATTATTTTACCGGCTGTTTAACTTGAAGGGTGCCTGAATCTTGGTCACTATATTACTTTGGAAATATCAATTTTTTCATGTAGCTACAAAACTATATAAAATGGGCAGGAATAATCAATTCGGCAGGGCATTAAGAAACGCTCATTTGACAACAAATGACGTATGATGTTAACTTTTCAGTCGTTTGTTTAACAAGTGCTAGATAGCACATTTAACGGTTTTGTTCACTCATATCATGGCGTTGAACCACTTTGGTATCCTTAATTAATCCACTTTATTTCAACCTAACATACTCTCATGTTGACTACGATAATATTCGTATTAAATATTTTAAACACCTGAGGAGCACTCCAATGCTTCTAATGGTTTAAATAAATAAAACTTTATGTTCAATATGGGCAGTAAAATTGGGTAAATTATTACATCAATTTAAAGAAATTTTAATTGTTCCTAGATGCGGCTCACTGCTTACTTTGAAATGGGATCTTGAAATAAATATCACTTCTTATATACCGGAAGAAAGGTTAATTTCAACCACAAGGTAAATGTTTGTATATCACCAAATAAAATTTTTCTATATCTGTATAAAATTTATGACAATATTAACATTTTCTTGAAAAGTACCGTGAACAGCAAGAAATGTATTCTTCGCGAATATAATATGCTTAAATTAAAAAAAATTCAAATATTTAATTTAATTTGGCAATAACTGAAGTATGTTGATATTTCAAACACAGATTTTGCATTGTAAACGGAAATAGTACTAACAAGATATATTTCAAGTCTTAAGAGCTAATAAAAATATAATTCACTACAAATGATAGTGTTTGTTTTTTTTTCTCTGTCGACACAATAAGAATAGTAAGCCACTTGGTGTATGAATTAATACATATTTTACTAAGATTAAAAATCTTATAGTGAGATATAGAGTCCACAGTTTGAATACCGACCCGAGTTACGGATAATTTTTAACTAACCTTGTACGTAATTTTTGGTCTGTTCGTATTTTTGTAAGCACCTGATAAAAATATTTAAGCAATCTGAAAAGGTGAGGTATGGTGTAGATGAGGGATCGGCAACGTGAGGCCCGCCGGCCGGTTTTATGCGGCCCGCGACAAAAAGGTTTGATTTAATTAAAGGATTATAATTACAAATACTAATAAGTTGTAAAAAATTTGAGTTGAGTTGTGAACTATTAATTGATAACACAAAAAGGTTTCTGGTGTATGCGAATACTACGTCAGTGTCTGTCGAGTGCATTCGGACTGTCTCGGTCATTGTCGGAGTGCGTCGCCTCCCCGAGTGATCGAGAGTGAAGGCGTTCGTTCTGACGAAAGTTTGAATTTCCCTCTCAACGGTTCGCGAGGGTAGTTCACATGTTGCCGCGCCGTGGCGTGGCAGGTCAATTTTTTACAACACTGTGGAAGGGTTCGTGTTCGTTGTGTCAGTAGTCACCATTACAAGCTGTTGTTTGTTGCAACTATGGCTAGTTCTAGTAAAAAGCGTAAAGTAGGTGACGAGTGTCGCGTTTTCCAAGAACGTTGGACGGATGCTTATTTGTTCGTTGAAGTTCGGCAGAAACCGGTGTGTTTAGTGTGCGATGAGTCAATCGGTGTAATGAAAGAGTTCAACTTGAAACGACACTATGAAACCAAACATGCTACAAAATTCAACTCTTTTCAAGGACAAGTTCGGAGTGATAAAGTTTCTAATTTAAAGCAAAATCTCAAGAACCAGCAGTTTTCATTCAAAAAGCCTACTGTTGAGACTGAAGCTTGTGTTAAGGTAAGCTTCATAGTAGCTGAAAAGATTGCAAAAAAGTCAAAACCTTTTTCAGACGGAGAATTTGTCAAAGAGTGCCTGGGGTCTGCCGCTGAAATTCTGTGTCCATCACAGAGAAATTTGTTTTCTAAAGTAAGCCTTTCTGCAACAACTATTTTGAGACGTATTGATGATATGGCAGATGATATCAATGATTCTATTAAGGATGAAGCGTCTGCATTTGTATTTTATTCAATTGCTATTGATGAGAGTACTGACATCACCGACACTGCACAACTGGCTGTTTTTGTTCGGGGAATCAATGATAATTTCAATATTACTGAAGAGTTGTTAAGCCTACATCCGATGCAAGGCACCACTAAAGGAACTGATTTGTTTCAAAGTTTAATGAATGTGCTTGATAAGTTTAACCTTAATCTAAAAAATCTGGTAGGAATTGCCACTGATGGTTGTCCATCAATGGTAGGCAAAAACAAAGGAGTAGTTACTTTGGTTCAGGAAAGAAAAGGGGACGATGTTTTGATGAACTATCACTGTATTATACACCAACAAAGCTTGTGTGCCAAGAAGGTAGGCTTCGAAAATGTGATGGACATCGTTGTTAGAACAGTAAATTTCATTAGATCTCACGGGCTCAAACATCGGCAATTTCAATCCTTTCTGGCTGAAATGGATGCAGATTACGGAGACATACCTTACTTTTGTGACGTTCGTTGGCTTTCTCGAGGAGAAATGTTAAAGAGGGTATTTGAACTGAGAGATGCTATAAAGGCCTTTATGCACGACAAAGAAAAGTCAGTCAATGAATTCAACAACCCTTCATGGGTAAGTGATTTGGCATTTTGCGCAGACATCACAATGCATTTGAATATATTAAACAAAAAATTGCAACATCCTGACAACTTCATTCACAACCTCTTTGACTGTATCAAATCATTTGAGTGCAAGCTTGATCTGTGGCAAGATCAACTCATGGACTACAATTTCACTCATTTTGAGAAATTGTCAGAATGTGATGGTTTTGACATGAGCAAGTATGTCACAGCTTTAGTGGAACTAAAAGATGAATTTAACTCCAGGTTCTTGGACTTTAGGAAAAGTGAAAAGTTAATTGACTTGTTTTCCCGGCCTTTTAGTGTAAAGGTCAGTGATGTGCCAGGAAACCTTCAAATGGAACTGACAGACTTACAGTGCAACTCAGACTTAAAGGAAAAGTTCAACTTGGGACTAACTGAATTCTATTCTAAGTATATTGACAAAGACAACTTTCCCAATATCAGGTTAAACGCCCTTAAAATGATGTCTCTCTTTGCCAGCACATATGTTTGCGAACAGTTGTTTTCAAAAATGAATTTTGTCAAGAATAAAACCAGAAGTAGATTGACTAACGTTCATCTGGAAAATTCAATCAAAGTATCAACTTCGAAAATCAGACCAGATATTGACAAGCTTGTGAAGAGGATGCAATACCAAACTTCCCATTAAATTCTCTCGAAAACTATTATTGTATTTTTAATGCAATTTCGAACTTCATTTATACTCAAACTGTATTTCAATTTACAAAAAAACTAAATTTATAATCGTGTACCTTATAAACGAAATGTTTTGTGTGAAATAAACAAATTTAAATTCAATATGTGTTTTTCTGCTTATATCACACCTTGTTCGTATGTTTATGGGTATGATAAACCATGCGGCCCCCAAGACGTAACACAAATCTGATGTGACCCTTTAAGGTAGAAAGGTTGCTGACCCCTGGTGTAGATAGTAGAGTTGAAGACTCTAAACTATATATTATTCATTNCTTTAAGGTAGAAAGGTTGCTGACCCCTGGTGTAGATAGTAGAGTTGAAGACTCTAAACTATATATTATTCATTCATTCTCTTTCGGAAATAAAAAAATTCTGGTAATTATTTTTTTGTGTTTGGTGGAAAATGTATAATTGAAGGATAAAGACGAAATATAAGTTTTAGACATCGGATATAGGAATCTGAATGTGATAAGAGGTTCACAAGTAGATTAATGATACGAGCATTGGAAGCATTTTAGCGATGTCCGTACATTAATCTCTCGCAGTTTGGTGTACATGCACAACTGATACAATGTTTTAAGCAATCTGGAACTGTTAAGCATGGAAAAGGATATTAATTTTTTCGTGGGTTTGGGAAAAACCTGATGGATTTTCCGAGTGATGGCCAAATGTATATATAGAGATTTGATGCACACTGGTAACTTTGTTAATGTTCAGAGGTTGAGAAGTTAACATCAATTTGGAAGCATTCCCTCACTATAGAGTGAAGATGAATTGCGAATACCAAGACCATCCNGTTGAGAAGTTAACATCAATTTGGAAGCATTCCCTCACTATAGAGTGAAGATGAATTGCGAATACCAAGACCATCCTTTCACCTCAACCAACATGGAGACACGACCTGCATGTTCGCTGCCTGATTGTAGTTGGTGTCGATTCGGCAATCGATTTTTTACATTCTCCAAAATTCTTAGTAACATGAGAGAATCACCCGTACGATGAGTCCTTTTCGCATGAGGAAATATTACGAAAAGGCCACATGCAGTTTATGCAAGGCGATACATTGAAGAACCACATCACGATCTGCAAGGAGTAGTCTGTTGCCTGCAAGCACGTGTTGCCGCCAATACCTGTTGCTGCATAGATTAGTACAGCCTCCACAGGCAATCATGTTGAGACAGCNGCAAGCACGTGTTGCCGCCAATACCTGTTGCTGCATAGATTAGTACAGCCTCCACAGGCAATCATGTTGAGACAGCTAATGCCAAAGACGGAATGAGTGGCCTGCGTTGTGCAGTAAAGTCGGTTCGCGCGAAATGTACCATGGCAATACTTTCGCGTGAAAGCGATAAACTTAAAAATAAACGGTCATCAACTCTAAATTCTGATCACATAAAACTACTGATAAAAAAATTAAGTCAATATAGAATACAAAACAGTAGGTGAAGACGATAATAAAGAGAACATTGATGAAAATAAACATGAAGACATTGATGGTGCTGAAAACGATGGCGATTTTCTCGGTGCTCTGAAACATTCCTGCACCACATTTGTGGCAACAAGCGACATGAAGAAGGCAGGAGACGCTTAGAACACTGGCTACATATTACCCGAAGACACGAATGAGCTTGTTGGTAGACTCAGACATTTGTTCGCTTTGAACAAAGTGAAGATTTCTCGCACATTAACGAAGTATCTTGAATCATTATTGAACTGAATGCCAGGGATTATATCGCATGATGTGAGGAATTACTTTAATCTAAAAATTCAGTTACAAAATAATTACATATTTTTTAACACATAATCGTTTTTATTTATTTTGTGTGTCGTAACCTTTTCTCCTTCACAACATTAAAGTAGTTGTATGGGCACTCGTTTACCAAAGTACAGATCTACATACAGAATATTAATGAAGGCTTTATATATAAAAATTCATGGATAATGGACTGCATACAAACTATTGATGCAGTCGTCCAGAACAAATTTGTGTAGACATTTGGGGAATTAATGTATTTTATATATGTACGTATGAGTGAGGACAGGCGACAAATCCACGGATTATTTGTGGATATATGATTGCTCAAAAGAATGGACATATGTTTTAATGATTGATGGGATGATTGGAGAATTCGTTGTAAGGTTGAATTTTGATGGAAATATTGCGAGATTGATAGAATTAGTGTGATGTTAATCGAAATATTAATGAAAAGGTTGCGAAATTGATCAAAAGTTGGGAATTTGGATTGGAAGATTGATGTAAATATTGGAAGATTGATGAAAAATTTGGCCTAAGATTAATGAAAAGATTGGAAGAGTAATGAAAAGATGGCGAAATTGAAATATTGAACTATTGATGGAATGATTGCGAAATATTGATGGAAAGATTTGTAGATTGATGGAAAGTTTGCTACAAATTGATGGAAATATTGATGGAAAGGTTGGAGGATTGATGGAAATATTGTGAAATATTGATGGCAAGATTGGAAGATTGAAGAACAATTGCAAAAGATTTTTTAAAATATTTGAAAACTGAGTAAAGTATTGCGAAATATTCATGGAAAGATACGAAGATATGTAGAACGATTACAAAAGATTGATGGGAATATTTGAAGACTGTTAGAAAGATTGCGAGATTAACTGATAGATTGGACGAAGTATTGAAAGATTGATTAAAAGATTGCGAGGTTGGACGGAAGATTGGTGGTAAGATGGCGANGATAGATTGGACGAAGTATTGAAAGATTGATTAAAAGATTGCGAGGTTGGACGGAAGATTGGTGGTAAGATGGCGAGATTGAACGAAAGATTGGAAGAAAGATTGGAAGATTCAAGAAAATAATGCTAAATATTGTTAGTATGACTGAATGATGTTATTCAAAGATTGTGAAAGGGATAGGAATATTGATGGAATGAAAGATAAGGATTGTTGTAAATATTGGAAGATTGATGGAGAGATTGTTGAAGTTTGTGGTAAGAATAAAAAAGTGTTGGAAAGATTGGTAGAATAACCGAAAGATTGGAAGATTGGTGGAAATATTGCAGAAGTATAGTTTAGAAGTATAGTTTTAATGTAGAAGAATAGTTTAGGAAGGATTGCGAGAGTGATTAAAAGATTGAACGAAATATTGGAAGATTGATGGATGGATCGAAATATTGATGCAATGATGGAACGATGAATGGATTGATGGTCAAGAAGACCATGGAAGGTAGACTGATTATCACCCGAGTTTTCCTCGTACGTTCATAGTCTCAAAGACCTAGGACTATTAGTATTAAAATTATGACCAACTATGCCCATAATAGTGTTTGTAGATGCTGATCCATACCATTATTATAATATACTCATGCAGATGGTCGCTACTCTAACGTCTGGCCTGGTTTAGTTACATAAACAAACATTGAACAAATCCGAGTAGCATACTTTTGCCTACAAAACATTCAAAGCAATGAATAAATCGCACATTCTGATAATATGTAGTAAACTGGAGAGCCAAAAAAACTGGTATAAGCGTGCGTATGCAAATAACAGAGGTATGGAACCAATCAGAGTAACGTGATACGGTCGGCAGCGCCTATATAAGACAGCAAGTGCCTGGTAAAATTCCTAGATCGGTTACTGCTACCATAATGGCAGGTTATAGAGATTGGAGTGACTTTGAGAGTGGTGATATAGTCGGCGCACGAGAGATGGGACATAGCATCTCCGAGGTAGCAATAAAATTAAGATTTTCGCGGACGACCATTTCACGAGTGTACCGTGAATATCGGTAATCCGGTAAAACATCAAATCTTCGACATCGCTGCAGCCGGAAAATGATCCAGAAAGAACGGGACAAACAATGACTGACAAGAATCATTAAACATGACAGACGTGCAACCTTTTATCAAATTGGCGCAGATTTCAATGCTGGGGCATTAACAAGTGNTAGATATGACTCTGACAGGTGAGTGATTCGTAAGCATCCTGTCCGATCACCTGTACCCAACTTATGTTATTTTTGGATTCCTACGGACGTGGACAATTCCAGCAGGATAATGTGACACCGTACACGTCGAGAGATGCTGCCGAGTGGGTCCAGGAACACTCTTCTGACTTCAAACACTTCAATTGGCCGCCTAAATCACCAGAAATTAACATAATTGAGCATATCTGGGATGCCTTGCAAACTGCTGTTCAGAAGATATCACCACTGCATCGCACTCCTATATTTTTGTGGACTGTTCTGCAGGATTCATGGTGTTAATTGCCTCCATAATAACTTCAGACATTAGTCGAGTCCATGCCACGTCGTCTTGTGGTACTTATGCGTGCTCGCGGGGGCCCTACACGAGATTAGGCAGGTATACCAGTTTTTTTGGCTCTTCGGTGTATTTATTCTTCAAGAGAGGAGACGACAAATGTAGTAACTCAATGAGAGACTTTTCCATGTTTCAGCAATTCTCTTTTAACAATTTCGTTATAAAAATATAATACATATTTTTTTAATCGGATAATATAGATACTCGATTTGAGATATCCTATGCCTAAAACACCAATATCGCTNATAATACATATTTTTTTAATCGGATAATATAGATACTCGATTTGAGATATCCTATGCCTAAAACACCAATATCGCTACCAGAAACATGCATATGTGCTTAAAGGGCTAGTGGTTATAACTGTCGAGCACACTCGGGTACATTCGAAAATCGCGAGTCGAATACTTTCGAGCACCCGTTGACTCGATCCGAAGACTGCCGAGCTCGTCCNCGGGTACATTCGAAAATCGCGAGTCGAATACTTTCGAGCACCCGTTGACTCGATCCGAAGACTGCCGAGCTCGTCCAAGTCGAGCCGAATACCTCCCAACCGCACAAGCCACAGAGCCCCCGTTTAAAATACATTGTGCCATACTTAACTGTATCATACTTCTGACGGTTTTGTGTGGCACTTTGTACGTTGCCATTCCAGCTAGAACCTGCAAGTAGTAGGGCTATGCCAATTGTAACACAGGTATTAAGTATCAGGCTTGGGATTCGCCAGCCAACTTGCTAGTCGAGGCAGCCTGATAGCGGCCATTTTATAATGACACCTCTCCACCATACTGGATGTTGGTGACCTTGACCGTGTGCTCGTTACCTTGAATGACCTTGAACCCAAACTGTTAAAAAACCGCAAACACTGTAAGAAAATTTCTAAAAAAATTGAGAAGATTATTATGTTACCCTACTCTACACCTCGCTTACTACCNGCAAACACTGTAAGAAAATTTCTAAAAAAATTGAGAAGATTATTATGTTACCCTACTCTACACCTCGCTTACTACCCCAACACTAACCAAGAAACTGTTAAAGATGTAACTGCATGGTAATGCAAACAAGGAAATAGATAAAATATTTTTCAATGGATTCATAAAAATACTTAAATCTCACTAATCATATTCGTTTGAATGTTAATTTTTAGAGCGGTTAGCTAGGAAAAGTAGATCCACAAGTTGCTTCTGTAGAAACAACATAAATTGTTTAATGAATATGATGCTACCAATGAATGCACGGAGTCTACTATATCTATGGGTGTACCTTCACCAACTGCTGGATAATTACATGGAAAACATTGTTGCTACTGTGGAAAGATCTTCAACAAAAGCAGCCATACTCGGGGACATGAGAGAACCACCTGTACGAAGAGTCCTTTTCATGCGATCAAGCAATGCTGTTTATGCAAGAAGATACATTGAAGGAACACATAGAGATCTGCAACAGTTCGTCTACTGGGAGCCAGGAAGTGATGTCGCCAATACCGCATGCTGTACCGGTGGGTATTGATTCGGCAGGCGATAATGATGAGATACGTAATGCTAAATACATANGCCAATACCGCATGCTGTACCGGTGGGTATTGATTCGGCAGGCGATAATGATGAGATACGTAATGCTAAATACATGAGCAGTATATTCAGTTTATGTGGAATGTATAATTGCAAGATTTTCGCGTGAAGTCGACGAACTTCAAAATAAATGGTCGTCGGCTCTAAATACTGATGATGGCCATGTGACTTCTACAAAGAAAAGTAAATTTGATATTTCGGATGAAACAGGAGGCAAAGACGATCATGAATGTAGCATTGATGATAATGAATATGATGACAGTGTTGATGAAGTATCTGATTAGAAGGATGATGATTCTCTCGACATTCCCGCACATTTCACTAACGAATTTCCTTCAACAAAAGGTTTGAAGAAGGCAGAAGGCGTCAAGAACGCTCGTTCATTTACTGCAACGTGTGAAATGGAGAAGACAGAAGATGCTGAGAATACTAATTACATGTTTACCGAGGACCCGAATAAGCTTGTTGATACACTGAAACGTTTGATCACTTTGCAAGAAGGTGAAGATTTCTCTCACATTATAGAAATATCTTTTATCATTAGTGAACTGAAGGATTGATATATAAAACATGAGACTGTTGGTTACTATCCATGTTCTGCAAACATCTGAGATATGTAAATATCAAAAGTATGAAATAATTAGAAAGATATAATGTAGAAAATAGGTAAAAAAAAATTTAATTTCTGTGTACAAAATAATGTTAGTTTGATTTCTTATTCAGGTCGTTCTACTTCTCTGAAAGATTTATTACTTCAGTGGTGTGTGCAATCGTTCGCGAGAGTCTGTTTTAGATCAAATTTATGTGAGTGTGTGCAGGAGGAAGGGCCATGGTAAGATCCGAAGTATTATGCCTTACTCGGGTCGATTAAAAAATCGGCTGAGTCCAATAAGGCGAACAAATGCACTGGGGAATATTTTTGGGGAACGTTGAGCAACTTGTTAGTTGACCTGGTCATTCGTATTAGTCGACTTTTTCGAGATTGGTTGTCATAGACTGTTGTTATAGCTGGGTGGTATGGGGGATTGGTCTTCACCACTGCTCTAGCAATTTTTGCTGGCACTGGTCTTGGCAAGAGCCAGTCTTGGGTAGCGTTACATCTCTTCAGTAACCGGTTGGTGGTGTTTTCATTTACAGAAAGGGAGAGGGGTGGAGAATCGTGTAGTTGGTTTAAGGTGAGGGTGGATGGTGAGGGGACGAGCTGTTGCGAGTTATTGTCGTTGGATTGGGGGAGGGGGTTGCGGTTTTCAGTTGAATAGATGGTGACTGAGCCATAGTAAGTAAATGGCGATGGAAGTATAGCTACGAGAGGTGTGTTATCTGTTGGCTGGGAAAGTGGTGGTGAGTGTATATGTTCTAATTGAAGTCAATAATTCGCTTCGGGATTCGTAAGATTGATCGGCTATATAGCCAATGAAATATAGAGGTGGCGTTTCAGACGTCTGCTGATCGTCGTAACCAGGGATTGTCTGTGGTCTTCCATCTTTACGAGAATTGAATTTCTTGAGTCACACACATCTAATTTCATTTTTCGTGTTAGGTATGTAATTTTTTACTAAAAGGTTTTTTATGTTTTCGTATTTTTTGCGATTTGTGCTTGATATTCCAAGTTCAAAGTCATTTGGGTTAAGTTTGTGCTCGTCAACATTCAACATGGTAGTTGGAGTAGGTAATGTAATATGTACCTAAACTTGTATTGGTTTCTTTCTATTTTTTACAATATTTTCTTAGTTTTTCGTTTTCAAGGTCATTGGAGCTAAGTTTAAGGTCACCAAAATCCAGTGGCTGTCGTAGTCAGTGATGTTCCTAAACTTTGATTAGTTTATTTATATTNTAAGTTTAAGGTCACCAAAATCCAGTGGCTGTCGTAGTCAGTGATGTTCCTAAACTTTGATTAGTTTATTTATATTTTTAACATTTGTTCTCAGTTTTTCATTTTCAAGGTCATTGCGGTTAAGGTCAACGTCACCAACATCCAACACGTGTATCGGAGTCAGTGATTTAACATGTTCTTAAACGTATGTTAGTTTATTTCGATATGTTTACAATATTTTCTTGCTTTTTCGATATTAAGATAATTGAGGTTAAGGTCACTAACATCTAACAAGGGTGTCGGAGTCAGTGATATTATATGTTCTTAATCTTTTGTTAGTTTATTTGAATTTTTTACAATATTTCCTGAAATTGTTGTGTTTAAGATTATTAGGTTCAAGGTCAAGGCCACTCGCATCCAGCATTGGTGTCGTATTAAAAGATGCAATATGATCGTAAAATTTTATAAGTTTTTTTCAATATTTCTCGATTTTTCGTGTTCAAGATCTTTGGGGTCAAGGCCAAAGTCACCAACATCCAACATGGATGTCTGAGTCAGTGATGTAATTCACTTCTAAACTTTTATTAGTTTCTTTCGAGAGTTTGCATTTTTTGTCGATTTTTTATTACTGTGTGGTGGTGGGGATATAGAGGAGTTGTGGTGGGGTTGGAGGGATGAGTGTTAGGGTAATATTATGCGTTCTTCAATTTTNGTGGTTTATACGGTGCAGGGGGCAGGGAGGTGTTGTTGGTTAGGTTTGTTGAGGAGAGCGGGGAGTAGGGTAGAGCAACATTATATGTTCTCGTTTTTAATTTTTTTTTTTTAGATTTTTTGCAATTGTTTTATTTTTTTGTGTTTAACGTCATTTAAGGTTACGAATACAGGGTCAAGATCACAAATATCAAATATGGTAGTTGGGTTCCATCACAACATGGTCGGCCCAGGCCGCCTCGATAAGCGAGGTGGCTGGCGAATCCTAATCGTGATACTTGATACCTGTGCCCCAATAGACATCGCCCTACTATTCCCGTATATGTTTATGGAAAAAACGCGAAAGTAACAGATTACTCACAGCTGACCGAACGAAGTAGCGCAGTGTTAAACCACTGTACTCGCGTTCGCGAGAACCCAGATTCGATTTACGGTTTAGCCACTTTAATTTTATTTTTCCAGGGTTTTCCGAAATTATTCTAGGCGAATGCTGGTGTGGTCCCTTAATACAGACCCTAGCTAATTAATTCTCAATTTCCTAAATAAACAGATTTTCCTGATTAAGGCCATGCGATGTTCAGGAGCACTTAAAAACTGCCAAATAAAAAGTACTCTAATTTTGTTATTTGTTCGATTTCAGATGAAGTTCCAGTTAGATATTTAGGCCCATTTTTGCATCATGTGTAACAAAATTGAATACTCAAGATTCTAGGTATAATAGAAGAAATGATAAGAAACGTTTTTCTTTCTTTCGTTAAATCCTATCAGTATACATACTCTAATAATAACGTCATGAAGTGAATTTAGACAATACTAGTATAACAGTATTTATGGGCTAAATTAACAGACACGCACTTGGTTTACAGTACATGCATGGTAATTCATGCGGTATTTATNAACAGTATTTATGGGCTAAATTAACAGACACGCACTTGGTTTACAGTACATGCATGGTAATTCATGCGGTATTTATGCTGAGCGATATCCTGGACGGCATGTGCTAAAGTATAGTATGTCGGTTGCGATTGATGTCCGTTTGCGCGAAAATGGTTCACTAAAGATTAGTTTGTCAAAATGAATGCTCGTGCCATGGGTTATCGCCATAATTTTTACAGCACAGTATAAATTTTACAGTATTCGTTTTTAAGTCCACAGACCCGACACTGGCTGTCAGCGCGCAATGCGCACACCAGAGCTTGAGGAGGAGGTTTTTGGGAACAAGTCAAGAAAAATCCAACAGAAATCTCACGACGTATTGCACAGCAGCTGCATGTNGAGGAGGAGGTTTTTGGGAACAAGTCAAGAAAAATCCAACAGAAATCTCACGACGTATTGCACAGCAGCTGCATGCTGACCTATGGCTATTTTGGGGGTAAGGCATGAACAACAGCTGCATCCATTTCATCCGCAATGGGTGTAAGCACTCATTCCGAGAGATTATTTTCGTTAGACTTTGTTCTGTCGATTGTACCTGCATAGATGCGCTTTGTAACATCGTTTTGGTAGTTTGTATTGTTCACCTACGAAGTATCGTTTACCTGAAATGGTGAAGTCAATTTACACAACCAACACTTGTGAAGAGATGAAAACCGTCCCACCAGCGTCATGCATTACCTACAACAAACATATGCTGTCGTACCTGTTGACATGTGTTGTTGGGGATAATGGGCCGTACCTGCGGTTCCTGGAGAACACATTGTCTGAGTTCCTCGAAGACTTTTCTCTTGATATTCGACGTCGCTTGCATTTCAACAGCAGATTCGGTGAGTAATGGATTTGCCGCGGTGGACCTATTGCATGGCGGGCTCGTTCTGCCAATCTCATCCCACTCGACTACTTTCTGCAGAGGCACTTGAAGAGTCTAAGTTATGCGATTCCAATTGAATCGGAGAAAGAGCTCATCGTTTGGGTGCTTGCAGCTACTTACCCTGTACAGCGCATTTCTGGGATTTTTAACGTGTACGATTGACAACGGCACGTCGCTACAGATCTTGAATAGTATTGTAAATTATTACAGTCAAAAAGAAATGTAAATCTTTAATTCTCATCCTCAATTACTTTAAAGTGAACCTAAATAACCTATATACGATCTATGGTTTTTTTAGTATAACTGCCTGTTTTAGTTTCTTCAAATATCTCTAGAAGATCGAGCTTTAAATTTGTTAGTCTGTATATTTAAAATGTTTGCATACTACACACTATGCACCAAAAATTAGTTTACAGTCAACGAATAAGTTTAAGGTTCAAACTGTTATAAAAAAAATGAACAGCGTTTAAAGGACTAGATGTAAAAAAGTTCCTTATCGAGTATAGATAGTAGTCATTGTATATGAGACTCGTGTGCCTTTAGTAAATGTAATTTAATAAAGTGGATGTTGATATTTTTGAAATTATATACTTTAAAATGTATTCTCTTTTATTGAAAGTTCGACCTTTCAAAATTATACATTTAACTTTTTAAAAAATGAACCTTAGAAACCAACCAATGCAAAAACAGTAATTAAATAGGAACATGTAATAACTTGTATGATTGAAAGTAAAAAAACATGTTGATCTAAATTAACCTTTAGAGACTTTTGTTTGGTAAAAGCAATTTTTAAAGAACACTTGTTCCAAATATAAGCCTGCAGCAAATTTTTGTACTGTGTCCGCCTATTTTGCGAAGTATTTCTGGGCTACGTGCTAAAAACACCCTATCATACGGTATGTAACATTAACATGGTGAATAAAAAGGAATTTGTTTAACGTATCAGAATTAATTTGCAGTTGCCAAATAGGGATAATATAAAAAAACTGTGTATTTGTAAACGTTTTATAGCACAATTGGCACAAATATGTGAAGAATTAATAATTATAAAAATGCTGAGGATGGTGTAACTTATATTAAGAAATATATATGAAATTATATATCACATATGAGTAAACAGAAAACACATCATTCCAGTCTTATACTGTGACGCCAAAAACTGAATGAATTCTCGGCACGCCCAGTTGGAAAGACATATCATCTGGTGGTCCTCTGTGCTGGCACAGACCAAGTTAACGTTCTATAGCTCTATNATGCTGAGGATGGTGTAACTTATATTAAGAAATATATATGAAATTATATATCACATATGAGTAAACAGAAAACACATCATTCCAGTCTTATACTGTGACGCCAAAAACTGAATGAATTCTCGGTACGCCCAGTTGGAAAGACATATCATCTGGTGGTCCTCTGTGCTGGCACAGACCAAGTTAACGTTCTATAGCTCTATNACGCCCAGTTGGAAAGACATATCATCTGGTGGTCCTCTGTGCTGGCACAGACCAAGTTAACGTTCTATAGCTCTATGAGAGTTTAAAATTTCCTTCCGCCTAAAATAAATTTAGGTCTACATTTTGCTCTTCCCGAATGCTAAGCCAGATAATGCTCTAGGCGACTGTCAGCCACCTTTCAATTGTCATCTGTGAACACACAACGTGTGTCGCACAAATACAGTGCCTAAAGTCAACAAAATGTCCTCATTCGACATTAACATGGTCGGAACTTGCTGGGTGGTTGCATCCTTAACCGCATTCACACCATTGCGCTAGCAAAAACAAGTCGATCGCTATTATTAATTGTATTGCATTATGTCAGTAAATGTTTTTTGTGCGTTATTATAAGCAAAGNAAAACAAGTCGATCGCTATTATTAATTGTATTGCATTATGTCAGTAAATGTTTTTTGTGCGTTATTATAAGCAAAGTGGAATCCCGTATGTTGCGTTCTTAGTTGTATAACTTGATTTACTCGAGATCATTGTGAATTTTAAATTTGAACAACAACCGGAAGCAACAGTTACTGCTTAAATAANAAACAAGTCGATCGCTATTATTAATTGTATTGCATTATGTCAGTAAATGTTTTTTGTGCGTTATTATAAGCAAAGCTGAATCCCGTATGTTGCGTTCTTAGTTGTGTNTTATTATAAGCAAAGCTGAATCCCGTATGTTGCGTTCTTAGTTGTGTAACTTGATTTACTCGAGATCATTGTGAATTTTAAATTTGAACAACAACCGGAAGCAACAGTTACTGCTTAAATAAGGCAAGCGGAAGCCGACAATCAAAGAAAAATCAAGGAATCAGCTTTTATTATTAGAAATAATAAAATTTTCAGTCAATAGAGTATTGAGTTAAAATAATATGTGTATCCCATTAACTAAGAGAGAAACATCATTGCAGCACAAAACAACAGCAAAAACACAATCCTTACAAGACCACACCAGTCAATCATAACCACTCTTAGCAGCACAGCCAATAAGGAGACAGTTCGATTGTCATTGGCTGCGGCAGAAAAACCGTCAAAAAATACATAAACCCATGTTTTTGTGGTCTCCGCGTCTGCCCCATCTACTTGAATTTTCTCCACCCACTAATAAAGAGCATGGTTCCCACCTATCTGTCTCCTGTAGCATTTTATAATAATGCATGTAATAATTTTTCATTCTTTCCTGTCGAAAGGGCTTTTACGGTCACTATGCCGGTTTTTCCCTTTCTGTTCTTAGTATAGTAGATTAACTATAATTACACTTAGGGAGGTTTTCATGGCCGAATTATGGCCATTGCAGCCCAAACCCTCGCTGCCGCGATGCATGNCCACTCTTAGCAGCACAGCCAATAAGGAGACAGTTCGATTGTCATTGGCTGCGGCAGAAAAACCGTCAAAAAATAGATAAACCCATGTTTTTGTGGTCTCCCCGTCTGCCCCATCTACTTGAATTTTCTCCACCCACTAATAAAGAGCATGGTTCCCACCTATCTGTCTCCTGTAGCATTTTATAATAATGCATGTAATAATTTTTCATTCTTTCCTGTCGAAAGGGCTTTTACGGTCACTATGCCGGTTTTTCCCTATCTGTTCTTAGTATAGTAGATTAAATATAATTACACTTAGGGAGGTTTTCATGGCCGAATTATGGCCATTGCAGCCCAAACCCTCGCTGCCGCGATGCATGTCTCCTTGCATGATTTCCTTTCCTTGTAGGCGTATGGGGCTTAGCCCTGAGACGCAGTTAACTCCCGTCCCTACCACGGGTTCACACTTAACACTTAATTTATAGTAGGTTAGTAAGAAAGAAAAAGTGTCTCCTCGTCAGTAGCACTTGTGTTCTCGGACCCTGTGTGTCGCTGCTTGAAGACGGGATCAGATAGCAGTTCCCAAAACGTCGCATTCGGGCGGTTTTGGAAAAACTACTGTATTAGTGCGAGCTTTTCGTTATGTTTGTTTTATTTGTGTAAGTGGATTACTAGCCTGTGTCGTCTTCGATGTGTTGTCTGTTGGTCCTATATAGTTTTTTCGTATACATATAGTCTATCAGTTTTCCTCATTTAGCTTGCTGTCCTATTTTATTTGACTGGATTCCTTCATGTAATTTTCTGGCTTTGTGCATATACAGTCGCTCACATTAATATTCGTCCACCGATGATGAACGCAGTTTCATGGCCTTATGTTACATTAGAAATGAAGATAAACATAAAACATATTGCACAATCATGTGCTTTAAATGAAATGCAATAGTAGCCAATAACGGAAATGAGCAGTGCAAGTTAGTGAAACACAATATTTTGTCCTAGCGTGCTTCATACCTATGTCACTTTAATAATCGGCCAGTTGTGGTGGACGCGTGGCACAGGCATGATGCACATTGCGTTCGTGCCTCGTGTCATTCCCTGCACGCTCTCTGCGCTGAGATGTTATATTGGGTAGCTCTGTTGGCTGCGACAGTCACGAAAATGGGACGTAGGGGCAAGAATACAACGTTTGAACAGCGGCAGCTGGTAATTTTTCATCATGCGAAGAAGAAATCNCGTAGGGGCAAGAATACAACGTTTGAACAGCGGCAGCTGGTAATTTTTCATCATGCGAAGAAGAAATCTCAACGAAAAATTGCGGAGCACTTCAATCTGCCGAGGTCCACTGTCGGAGACATCAAAAGAAGGTTTCAGAAGTAAGACAGAATNAAATTGCGGAGCACTTCAATCTGCCGAGGTCCACTGTCGGAGACATCAAAAGAAGGTTTCAGAAGTAAGACAGAATAGATTCGGTACCTCAAAAACGACAGCCAAAGAAACTTAGCGAGAGAGAAGAACGTCTAGTAATCAGGACAATAAAGAAAGATCCGAAAAAATAGTACTTGCAAACGTACCACGGAGGTACTCAATGACTGTGNTAGTAATCAGGACAATAAAGAAAGATCCGAAAAAATAGTACTTGCAAACGTACCACGGAGGTACTCAATGACTGTGGAAAGAACGTCCATCCAGACACCATACGACAAGTTATCAGAATAGCAGGATGTAATGACAGGGTATATAGAAAGAAGCCTTTTATTAATGAGACGAATAGAAGAAAACGATTTAAGTACGCAAAAAACCACGCCNCAGGGTATATAGAAAGAAGCCTTTTATTAATGAGACGAATAGAAGAAAACGATTTAAGTACGCAAAAAACCACGCCGACAAAGTTGACAGCTGATGGAATGATGTTATTTTTGCTGATGAGACGAAATTGAATGTGTTTGGTTTAGATGGCAGGGTAAGAGTATAGCGCAAGCCAAACGAGGAGCTAAAAACTGGGAACATACAACCTACTGTGAAACACAGTGGAGGTAGTATTATGTTCTAGGGTTGTATATCTTCAGCAGGTGTTGGACATGCTGAACGTTGATAGAACAATGAAAAAGGAAGACGATCTCAACATCCTGAAACAAACCTACACAAGAATGCTTATAATCTGGGCATTAGGAACACACTTAAGTTCTACCAAGATAATAACCCAAAACACAAGTCGTACATTGTCAAGAAACATATTTTGTATAACTGTCCCAAAGTCATTAAAACATAACACTTCCTCAATCACTCAACCTTAATCCGATAGAAAATCTGTTGGATAAACTCAAAAGATGACTGCGTACTAGGACGATTAGGTCCACAAAAGAATTAGAGAAAAGGTTCAAGGAAGAATGGAGTAAGATTGGCTCCGAATGTACCAGGAAAATAATTGCTAATATGCCACAACGCCTGCGCGAAGTAATTAAATAGAATGGTCATGCTACCAGGTACTAATTAATGTTTGTTTAATTTGCAAAGAGGATTATATTTGTGTTTGAATAGTAATGGCCTAATATTACAGTGGCGTACCCATGCAGCATGGGATGACAAAATCATATTGTTTGTTAATTTGCATTGCTGAATGATTGTGCAATATGATTTATGTTTATCTTCATTTCTAATGTAACATAAGGCCATGAAACTGCGATAATCATCGGTGGCCGAATATTAATGTGAGCTACTGTATATTCTTCACTACAGCATACCTGGCTTACATTCTGTCGTATCTGCTAATACTGCTGTATTTAAGTGCGTTTATTTGTTGTTTTGTCCCATTTTGTTCCTACTCATTTTGTCAGTGTTGTCCTAACTTTTTCAAGCAGGTTTCTGGCCTGTGTTGTTTTCTATGTGCTATCTGTTGGTCGTGTATATATACACATACTTTTCGTAATTAGTTGCTGTTCTGTTTTTCGACTCTATTTCCTGTTGGAATTTACCAGATCTCTATACATGTATTTATTTTCTCGTCCATAGGTTACATATCTTGTTTAAGTATTTTTTTCGTACTAAGTCCTGTTCTTCCATGATAGACATCTGCATCGCAATGGCGAATGTCCAAAAATCCACATCAAGTCATTCTCCTCCATTGCACAATTCATTCAAAGATCATAGTTACTGCTTCATTAAGAGGTTAAAGACTATGCAATATAAAGCCACCTAAGCTTGTAAGGTGTACAGCTCGATGGCCGCCAACACGTTCCTAAAGCTAATTTTGATACAGATTTAAATTTTAAAATGCAAATATTGTTTTCTGTTCAAAAGTAAGTAAAAATATAAGTTTAAATTTTAATTATATGTCTATAAAATTCTTATTGCTAGCTTTGTAATTTCAACATATAAAATTTTGACAACAATTAATAATGCTGTCGCAAAAACTTAAAAAAATACTAGAAGTAAACTTTACACATTGTAATTTTTGTTGCTGTACTATTTTCGTGATAATTATTCCTCAAGTGCAAAATATAATTTATTTTCCTGATTCGATTCAAGGTAGAACTCATATTGTGAATGTATAAATTTTATAATAATTATCGGCTTTCCCAAGGTACCTTAGCTTAATACATTATTTTCAGAACTATATTTTCTGACATACAGAGGCAAATATATATTTCATACATGCATCATTACTCTCGAGATCCTGCGTTGTGAATGTTGTTTCGACCTTTCGGTTTGTCTAGTGTAGAACCCAGCTATAAACATCACATTTCTAGGCAATTGAAAAAACAAATACGACAATAGCTGAAAAAGTCCCACCTACCCATTTCTAGTTAGAAAATTTACCTCGTCAATACCCATTTCTCAACGTTAAGTTCTTTCGCGAATTTGCACAA
Organism: Clitarchus hookeri; assembly: GCA_002778355.1. Taxonomy (NCBI): domain Eukaryota; kingdom Metazoa; phylum Arthropoda; class Insecta; order Phasmatodea; family Phasmatidae; genus Clitarchus; species Clitarchus hookeri. Next base: position 297,907 of record NQII01001829.1, read on the forward strand.
ATGGCATTACAGGCATGTGAACCGGAATTGAAAATTGCTGCGCTGAAATTGAATTTAGCGAGGAAAATAAAATATATCTTATCCCCCAGCTAGGTTTAGTACTCGTGCATACTTGTAATCAGTACGCTAGAAGTTCTTATTGCTATCAAAAACAGACCTTCGACCGGTGGCAGTATAAACAAATTTTGGGGAAATTCTGAGTAAATTGACTTACATTCCCGATAACACTTGCGTGTTTNTAAAGACTATGCAATATAAAGCCACCTAAGCTTGTAAGGTGTACAGCTCGATGGCCGCCAACACGTTCCTAAAGCAAATTTTGATACAGATTTAAATTTTAAAATGCAAATATTGTTTTCTGTTCAAAAGTAAGTAAAAATATAAGTTTAAATTTTTATTATATGTCTATAAAATTCTTATTGCTAGCTTTGTAATTTCAACATATAAAATTTTGACAAAAATTAATAATGCTGTCGCAAAAACTTAAAAAAATACTAGAAGTAAACTTTACACATTGTAATTTTTGTTGCTGTAGNAATTAATAATGCTGTCGCAAAAACTTAAAAAAATACTAGAAGTAAACTTTACACATTGTAATTTTTGTTGCTGTAGTATTTTCGTGATAATTATTCCTCAAGTGCAAAAGATAATTTATTTTCCTTATTTGATTCAAGGTAGAACTCATATTGTGAATGTATAAATTTTATAATAATTATCGGCTTTCCCAAGGTACCTTAGCTTAATACATTAGACATACAGAGGCAAATATATATTTCATACATGCATCATTACTCTCGAGATCCTGCGTTGTGAATGTTGTTTCGACCTTTCGGTTTGTCTAGTGTAGAACCCAGCTATAAACATCACATTTCTAGGCAATTGAGAACACAAATACGACAATAGCTGAAAAAAAACCCACCTACCCATTTCTAGTTAGAAAATTTACCTCGTCAATACCCATTTCTCAACGTTAAGTTCTTTCGCGAATTTGCACAAATGGCATTACAGGCATGTGAACCGGAATTGTAAAATTGCTGCGCTGAAATTGAATTTAGCGAGGAAAATAAAATATATCTTATCCCCCAGCTAGGTTTAGTACTCGTGCATACTTGTAATCAGTACGCTAGAAGTTCTTATTGCTATCAAAAACAGACCTTCGACCGGTGGCAGTATAAACAAATTTTGGGGAAATTCTGAGTAAATTGACTTACATTCCCGATAACACTTGCGTGTTTTATTTCTAAATAAAACTTCTTGAAATTTGGTCTTCATTTCCTTTTAAATTCGGGAGTCAGTTTCACAAATATGCGTTTCGGATCTATTATTTATATACTATGACTATTGTGCTTATTCAGTTATTATGCTTATAAAAGATCGCAGCCTGAATATGCTTCAATATTCACTACCAAGATGTTTATATATTTAAGATACTGAGCAATTAACTGAACGGGGCATGAAGGAATTTGCAGGTAATAATTCTGAAAGGTAACGAATCTTGCCGATAGAATGCGTGAGACTTGTATGTACATAATACTTACAATTACAAAAATAACTAGCTTCACTAACATTTTTATTTATGCTCATGTGATGTACTGGTGACTGAATTTTCGTCTGAAAATACACTGAGATTGTTATCCGCTTTTCTTAAGTGTAAAGAAAATATTCGATATGATTAAAAATATTTTTCAAATTTACGTTAATATTTTGTAGTGACATTTTTTATGTCAGCTACAAAACGTATGTTAGCAGACGCGCAAATAGTACATATATTTTAACCATTACATAATAAGTCTAAATAAATATTTTATAATCACAAAATATGTGACTGTGTATTATACACACACATATATTGAAGATAAATTTAGCAATGGAAAAATTTTTTTTGCAGTTATTTTATAATGTACAGGTTTTTTAACTATATTTTAANTATTTTAACCATTACATAATAAGTCTAAATAAATATTTTATAATCACAAAATATGTGACTGTGTATTATACACACATATATTGAAGATAAATTTAGCAATGCAAACATTTTTTTTGCTGTTATTTTATAATGTACAGGTTTTTTAACTATATTTTAATTCCAAATTCTTTTGGTATAATATACGTTTTTTGTCAATTCTAATGTTACATATTTTTATATGAAAAATTTCTATTATATTATCTTTAAAATTTCTTAACTATATGTAAATATTTTAATTTATGTAATACATAACTTTGGTCTACACAAACAAGTATAAAATTTCTTTACAGACATTTTCCTCTGTGCACTTGCTCTACAAAAATTAACATGTCGTTGACAACCATGAGATAAAAAGAACATGAAGTTGTACGAAGTTGTGCGACGTGTTTCCAACTAAGCTACGTCATAAATAACGCGCAGTTATTAACAGTTGACTGCGGTGTTATCAGACTAATTACCGAAACTTCCCAACCGAAGTCCAATTTCCTGCAGTCATCAGCCGCCGCCTGCCCTTGCACTCCAATTTGGCTTTGCGATAGCGCTGCTGGCACTGTCGCGGCGAGGCGAAAATTGCTTTTCTTGGTCGCACTGCCACAGAAAGTTTAGTTTCTCACTAAAATTTACATCATAGATTTTGATTTACGTTCGACTGAAAGAACAGATTTCCTTCGACGATAAGTCGCACAAGTGGAATCTCGTGAGAAATTGAAAATTAAAACAAGTTAACATCAGGGGCCAATAATTTTGTAAACTTAGGTGATAATTTTTACTGTTGAAACAAGAAATTTGTTATATGTATTACAATATGTATATGAAATAAAAAAATTTATTGAGCGCCGAGGACACTTTACGGGAATACAAACGTTTCTTAAACCTCCAGACAAATATAAACTCAAGTATTATATGTCAGATTTTTATTTCGATTAATTCAGACTGTAAATTTTAACTACACATATGCAGCACAAATTTAATGAATTTGAAATGCATGAAAAATTGAGATTTTGGCTGAATTAATAAATGTAATAGGAATTTCGTGTATAAAAAGCGCTGTGTGTTGGAATTCCGTTGGTAACCAATAAGTATTAAACCAACAATTTTCTCAAATATTTCTACTAATTGAGAATTAAAAGGCCAAATTTTCTTCAGTAAGTTTAATAAAGACAGCGCTTGTCTTTCAGGATATACGATTAAAATTCAAGTAAGGCTGTGGTCAGTTTATTTTATTTCCCAAAAAAAACTGTAACCATACAGCATGCCCATAGAGAGATATCATTTATGATTGACTGTTGGTGCACAGTTATAGTAATAATTATAAGTAATATTAGTTTTTATAAAGTATAGTTTATGACCGAAAATAATTCGGCAAACTTAATCTCCAGTGCAATTCTGGGCTCGAGCAAAGTAGGCCTACCATGTATACTCCAATAGTTTATATATTCTTGTCAGTAATGATGCTATACAGATTCTGTGATTATCGACATGAATAATTGAACTAGGTAGGAACAACGCGGCATTGAGAGTATACGTAAATACACCAGATGCATAATGTAAACTATTAAGTCTTATATCAGAGGAAATAAACAGTGGAAGGAGAAAGTTTTTACTAATTAAGTTGTTGTAGAAAAACATTGACGTTGTGCCAGCGTTCAATAATTTGTTTGTAATATTTGTAAAAAAAATCACATAAACACCTATTCTATACGTACTACGTTGATAGAACCTTGATATATAAGAGTGATACGGCACGATGGCTGCATATGTAAATGTAGTGAGCGTCGGTCCTTGTCGCATAAAGTAAGGCGCTCAACGACAGACACTCCATAATGGCAACATACGTGTAGCTAGACACGCCTTTGAAATATTGCTCACACTTACTGGAACATAGATTAAGTTACGTATGTAGTTCTTTTAGTTACGCTGGCTCTTTGAGTCTCTATCATAATCGTTCCATCCTCTGAAGCGTCACCGTTTTTTAATGTTTTCTGTCGGTACACCGCCCAGCGTACAGCACTGCTGCTATTCGCTGTTCACAGTAAAGCGAATACTTTTAAAGGCCGTGCTTAAAAGACCCTCTCGGTTTATTTGAATATTTCGTCAATTTAAAATATAAAATTTAAGTATACATAATAAACACAGTGTAAATATTTTATATCTCCTCAAACGCCATCGGCTACTATTACCTTTAGCCATAGGTTATTATTTTGAGCAAACCAATAACACGTACACACACAACCATCGTATATTGCGAAATGTATCAGCTCCTGAATTGTCCCACTACTTTATCAATAGGTCAAGTCACAGTAAGGATGTAGGATGTTTTACGCTTGTTCGACACACTTACCGAAGACAATGCCTTACAATAATGCTTAAAATAAGCGTAGTATTAAAATGAAATATTTTTTGCTGTTTTTTCTTTCCACTGTAATAAAGCACATTAGATCAGTATTATCACCTCATAGTACCCTCATTTAATACCTTATATTATGTCGGTAACTACATTATGCCTCATACGTACATTTATAGTGTCTTGAGCCCTCTGTGCAAAGTATAACAATATACGTACAATGGAAAGCTTTTCTAATAATACATAAATACTTTTCACTTTAAATGCCAGCCAGTGGTATCAATTTGTGCCAAACCCTGAAAATTCAGCCAGTGAGCATATAACTAAAGGCGATTAAATAGTTTAATGAAATGAACTACCATAAATTCTACGATATACCACTAAGATGCAATTTGAACTGACGGTGGGGTCACGGTGGTGTAGTAGGTAGACTACCGCCTCCCACCTATACGAACCGGGTTCGGTTCCCGGAGGGTTACTCCAAGATTTCCTCATTAGGAAATCGTACCAGACAATGCCACTGGTCTACGAGTTTTCTCGGGGATTTCCAGTTTCCCTCAACCTTGCATTCCAGCGCCGCTCCATACTCAACTCACTTCGCCATGATCGACTCTCAAGACTTCGATGTTATGAGTCACCCAAATCTATTAACATTCACTTGAACGAGTTTTAATTGCATTCGAACCAGTGACGGCGAGTCATTCAAACAAATAGTATTACATTAGTTCATCCAGTGGTGTATTTTCTGTTGATCAAAATGTATACAAAATGTTCGGAAATTGAACGCTTAAACTGCGGAATGTGACTCCTTATGAAAAGTAAAATCGAAAATATTCTGAACACCATATTTCTAAAGATAATATTAAAGGAGATATGAGCCTGTGAACATAGGGTTTTGAAAATGTATTTTCGCTTAATTCCTTGTACTTTCTGTCAGCGGTAGGGATGGTGGTGATATACTCACAGTACGTCCCACACGGTTGAATTGGACACGCCCATTTGGCGCGCCATGGAGCGTGTACTAGTGGAGGGCATGTCGTTGATGTGATGACGTATCACTTCCTCAAGCCGAACAATGCGCACAGACCGAGGACGGCCAGCATTACGCATGTGTATCTGGAACATGGGAAACATAAGTCACCCTTTTGCTGTGGATTTTGTAGGCGTTGTACAAGGTATCCGGCAAGAATGCGTTTTTAAAACACAATTTTTATATGATCATATCTCCTTTAATATTCCGTTTAATTATATGGTGTCCTTTATATTTTCGACTATTTTTCATGAGGAGTCACCTGCCGCACTTTGGGCGTTTAATTTCTGAACACTGTATATATCACTTATAACAACTGTACCTTGTCTTAAGGTGTGGGTATCAGGAAATTTATATTAATTTTAAACGTCTCATGGTGACACACAGAAAAATACAAGACGATGGGAACTTCTGATTATGTTTACTACGAAATCGTATGATTGCTAGCCGCCTTTGAGTCATTTCATGAGAGAAGAGCAAACCGTAAATATCTATTTCGACCTTCTCGCTATGCGATACATAATAGACTCTGGCCTACCTTGTGCTTGAACTGCGTTGCAGAGTGTTTGGAATACACATTTTTCCACGAAACTCTTAAAGTACGTCCTATGTGTTGATCTACGAAAGGAACACATACTTCCGACGAGGGCTGTTGAGTACTTTAAAAATGTCACGCACATTTATAGCACCATTTCAGAGTACTCCAAAGTGGCTTAAAATGGTTCTTTCAAATCGCTGTATGTCAAATTATACTGATAAAATACATAGAAAACTACTCAAGGGCCATGCACTAAACCTTACTAGAGACTTTCCACCAATAAAATAATAGGGTCACCCCTGAAAGTCCTAAAGGTTGATGCAGTGCGACAAGAACACTGCATCCCAGTTCAGAGCCTAGCGCTTAGCAGCGATGCAGATCTTGATGCGCGTGGCACTGTCGCCCTTATCGCTCTCGCGCTTCTCGGTCTCAAACGTGGAAAAATGCTCCAACTAGGCGGGAGCGTGAAGTCTTGCCAATAAGCGTATTGACGTACAGTGTTCGAGTCGTAGTTCGTGTACCTACAGGATTTTTGGAGGTGACCCCACTATTGTATTGGAGGAATGTCTGTAGGAAGTTTTAGTGCACGGGCCTTGAGTAGTTTTTTAGCCATTTTGGAGTACTCTGAACTTAGGTTTCTATCGTGCGTGATATTCTGAAAGCACTCAACGGCTCTTGTCTAAAGTGTGTATTGTATTCGTAGGTCAGCATATTGGATGAACGTTGAACAATTCGTTGAAAAAAATGCTTTGAACGTCTCAAAAGTCACGTCTGGCACATAAAAAAGCATTGCGACGGGCCCTCTTACAGCTGAGCTTTTCATTCCCGGGAAGCTGAATTTCTCGTAAATTTAATACGTAACATTAGGAGATTATTACACGCGATGAATGTCAATGGATTACACTACAGATGCTACTCTGAAAATTTTTTCCTTTCCCCCTAAGAAACTGCTCNACAGCTGAGCTTTTCATTCCCGGGAAGCTGAATTTCTCGTAAATTTAATACGTAACATTAGGAGATTATTACACGCTATGAATGTCAATGGATTACACTACAGATGCTACTCTGAAAATTTTTTCCTTTCCCCCTAAGAAACTGCTCAGAAAAGCTTTAAATAATACGTTTTTAACCATTTGCATTAGCTTTACCTCTTTAAATATATTTAACAGGCTAAAGGAAACAGTGGTAACTGTAAATAACAGTTGTTTTTATACTTACCTTATCTGGAAAAAAATTGTAGTCTCGGACAATTCATTTATTTACTAATCATGATTAATTCCAAATTTTCCCAAGCCCCTCTGAAGTTCTACATTCAAAATATTCCTCGCCTTATGCAAACGAAATTTAATCGAGTCTAGAAGAACACACCGAAGCGACAGCGTACCGAATTCGTGAGCACTAACTTCAATACTACTTCCCATAACAACTATATCTTACTAAGCAATACCAACACACCTGGTGGCCTTGGTCAGGGACGGGGGCAGACATATGGGATTTATTGAAACGCTTTTTCCAAGCCTTGAGCATGTAGTTGTGGTAATGATCACTGCGTGGCACTAGCGGTGAAACCTAAACGTTCTCTGCGCCATATCGAAAAAGCAGATGACACTTCGTGCTGCCTGTCCCTTAGAATACCTCGCCAATTCTCAATGGGTGGTCAAACGAGTTTATGTTGAACCAAGTTGCATTCACATAGACAGAATTTATTCAAAAATGTATCACTTACCATATTGATGCTAGCACAAATGCACATTGTTTATATCAAAAGTAAATTAGAAAATTTTTTGTATTAAATGTATAATAGTTTATCATTTATGTCATAAATCATTTGATTTCAACCATTATGCACGTCCTAATGTTTTATAGCGCTCCAATACCGATACACGTATTATAGGTTATGTCTCTAGTAGCTGTAATATCCTGNGCACAAATGCACATTGTTTATATCAAAAGTAAATTAGAAAATTTTTTGTATTAAATGTATAATAGTTTATCATTTGTGTCATAAATCATTTGATTTCAACCATTATGTACGTCCTAATGTTTTATAGCGCTCCAATACCGATACACGTATTATAGGTTATGTCTCTAGTAGCTGTAATATCCTGNACGTCCTAATGTTTTATAGCGCTCCAATACCGATACACGTATTATAGGTTATGTCTCTAGTAGCTGTAATATCCTGGTTCCTGCATTTATTGTAAATAAAACCTCTCATTCCTAATTTAGAACGTTTTACGCGGATAATATCATACAATAAGCGTCATACATTTATACACGTCAAACATCAATTCACGTTGTTTGGAAATAAATTTTTACGAAGTGTCTTTCGTAATGCACATATTTAGGTTAAATAATTGTTTCATTTAAAGGCGTATAGTTGAAATTTTATTATAATATCTGGTAAACAAATTGCCTTATTTAATACATAACATATTCACAAGACGTATATATAGGCCTACATACATGACGAAGGAAGACAGTCGGTAAACTGTCTGCTCCAACAAAATGTTGGTCAAAGTAACGGACATCACCTTGTCAATATTTGCAGGACTGCACCCGGAATTTTAGTTGTAAAAAATTATTAAAAAAAAGGGGGGGGAGGTTACTGGTTTTCGGGTCACGTCAGAAACACATAGGCTTTACATCATTTTATTCAGAATATGGCTTAAAAAAGCATAATTCTGATCATCTAAATGAAGTTATCGTTTTGCGACAATATCACCTACATAATTAGTAATTTGTTACATTGCTATGGGATTTTTTTACCCCTGACTGACACGAAAAGTGCTCTTCTAAGATATGGCATAGTATTCACCCAGAAACTTACACTGGAGAGTCAAAAAACTGGTATAGGCGTGCGTATGCAAATAAGAGAGGTATGGGACCAATCAGAGTAACGCGATGCGGTCGGCAGCGCCTATATAAGACAACAAGCGTATGGCAAAGTTGCTAGATCGGTTATTGCTGCTACAAAGGCAGGTTATCAAGATTTAAGTGAGCTTGAACCTGGTGTTACAGTCAGCGCACGAGAGATGGGGCATAGCATCTCCGAGGTAGAGATAAAATTAGGATTTTCGCGTACGACCATTTCACGAGTTTACCGTGAATATCGGAAATCCGGTAAAACATCAAAACTTTGACATCACTGCTGCCGGAAAAAAGATCGTGAACGAACGGGACAAACAACGACTGACGAGCATCATTAAACGTGACTAACGTGCAACCCTTTCTCAAATTTGCGCAGATTTCAATGTTTGGGCATCAACAAGTGCCAGCGTGCGAACTATTCAACGGACCATCGTTGATACGGGCTTTCGGAACCGAAGGCCCACTCGTGTACCGTTGTTGACTGCACGACACAAAGCTTTTCGCCTCGCCTGGGCCCACCAACACCGGCATTGGGCTGTTGATGACTGGAAACACGATGCCTGGTCTGACAAGTTTCGTTTCCAATTGTATCGGGCGGATGAACGTGTACGTGTATTGAGACATCCTCATGAATCCATGGACCCTGCATGTCAACAGGGGACTGTTAAAGCTGGTGTAGGCTCTGTCATGATACGGGGCATGTGCATTTGGCATTAAATGGGACCCCTGATACATCTAGATACGACTCTGGCAGGTGACATACGTAAGCATCCTGTTCGATCACCTGCACCCATCCATGTCCATTGTTCATTCCAACAGACGTGGACAATTCCAGCAAGACAATGCGACACCCCACACGTCGAGAGTTGCTACCGAGTGGCTCCAAGAACACTCTTCTGACTTTAGACACTTCCATTGGCCACCTAAATGACCAGACATGAACATTATTGAGTATATCGGGAATGATTTGCAACATGCTGTTCAGAAGTGACCTCATCCGCCTCGCACTCCTATGGATTTGTGGACTTGCCTGCAGGATTCATGGTGTGAATTGCCTCCTGCTTACCTTCAGACATTAGTCGAGTCCATGCCACGTCATCTTGCGGTACTTCTGCGTGCTCGCGGGGACCCTACACTATATTAGGCAGGTGTACCAGTTTTTTTTTTGCTCTTCGGTGTATACTCGGTAGCCTTAAAAGTTATTCATTGTAAATTTAATATTTTAAAAAATTGTTTACAGTTGTAAAGGTAGTACATTTTTTAATATGTAAACAAAGATGTCCGCCTTTCTTGAACATTAAATGGTACGCAGAGTTAATGATAATTCTTTTATTAAAACAAACTTTAAGGAATTGTATATAAGTACGCCCAGGTATATAATTCAATTACCCTTGTCTTTTTAAAAACTATGTTTGGTTTTATCTATAGCGTATTATTTAAAGCAGAATTATGTTCAGGCATTAAAGTACTCAAACGTACTAAATGTCCATATTCGTTAGTATGCCATGAATAAACGGATTTCTATTGATTGCGCGTTTATCCGTAGCCTTGCTTATAAATGCGACAGTAGCAAAATAAAATAAGGTAAGCGGGCCCCTTACGTCTGAATTTTATTGTGTCGTGATAACATTTATAGTATAATATCTATGTCATCAATTTGATAAATAACTTTTCTTATATCCAGATTGTCTGAAGTGTATGTCTGTAAATATACGGTAGTCGTACATTTTCGCTTAAGTTGTTTGTAAAATGCCTTAATTTATCTGCAGAACATTATAAAAATTTTTTTATAATTTACTGGAAATAAAAAATCAGACTAGTTGCGACAAATGAATTTTTCTTTGTTTCTCACATACTCAAATGAGAAAAGTTTTTAAAATGTACCACTTTCCCAAGCTAATTTATAAATATTGCAGTCGTGTCGTATAAATTCTGCCACGTTTGGCATGTTACTCTTCTAGGTTATGTTATATTCCCTTCCTGCTAAATTCTCGCATGATTAGGGATATACAGTATGCTACTAGATCTTTTATCTTCAACTTTGTCCTTTCGAAAAATTAAATTCTTCAAGATAAAAAAGAAAGATAAAACAGGAATTAATGAGACAAAGTAAATCTTCTCCCTCACTTTATTGGAAAAGTTTGACGACATTCCCTGAAATTGTCCGCGAAATTTCTACTATTGAAACAGCATATGAAAGAAACACTAAACTCATTATTTCTTTTTGTCCTGGAAGAAAATCGTACCGTTGGAATGCTTTCTTCTTCTTAACTCGTTTTATACACGTGGGTGGGTACCATTTTGACAGTAAGAATATGCTATTTTGATACATATATCTAAACTAAAATGAGGGCATATATCGTTATATGTTAATACTAGCTGACCCGGTGGACTTCGTACCGCCTAAAAGCAATGAATTCGTGTTAACTTTTAGTTTAGCTTTATTTAGGATTTTGTTCACGTAAAATTAAATTAATACTCAAAATTTATTAAGTTAAATAGTTTATTAGGATAATATATATAAAGAAAATAAAAAATCAATAAAAGTACAAAAATCAATTATTTCAATGGCGTGTCAGCTGTAATTTGCTGCAGGGGTTGTACTCGCGTTAATTTTCTTCAGTGAAGCACCTTGTCATATACGACATTTTTCGTTTTGTTATCAGGCGCAAGAACAAATAAAGCCAATGGTTTGCCGACGCGTAAACATGCCACGTATAATTGACCATGAAAAAAACATGCATTTTCTAGATTCAGACCACAAACACTCAAGGATTGGCCTTGAGATTTGTTAATCGTCATGGCGAGTGCAAGACGAATCGGAAATTGAAGTCGTTTAAACTCAAAGGGCATATCGGTTGTGATCATACGAATGAGAACTTCCTCATCTTTGAATTTTCCTTTGAGTATCGTCGCGTGAATCACATTGGTTATCAGTTTTCTTATCACCAAACGCGTTCCATTGCATATTTTTGGTTGGTTTAGATTTCGAAGCATTATTACTACCGAGCCAACCTTCAGTTGTAAATTGTGCGGTGGTAAGCAAGACGCATACAAGGAGTTTAAAAATTCAGTTGGATAGTTGGTGGCTTCGTCTTCGATTATTACACAGTCAATAGATTTAAATAAATGCAGATTACTAACGATTTGATTTTGAACTACTATATTTAAGTCATCCACATATTTGTTCTTAGCCGCCAAAATTAATCTCTCACTCAAACATTTGTTATTTATGTGCATAGCAATGATGTTCGGGAACACTTTCTTTATGGGCTCGTCTTTCGATGAGATGAAATTGCAAATATTCGGAGGAAGTGAAATCAATCCGCTCGATTTGTCGACAGGAACACGGCCATTGCCGATAGTCAGCAATTGCTTGGAGAAATCTCCAGCAGATGAATCGTTCAGCAATGCAACTCACATGTTTGCTGCCAACTGAAGTTTCATCACATAGCACCACAGATTTGATGAATTGAGGCAAGCGTTTATTTCATCGGCAGCAGTCTATCTTGGAATGACTGGCAATGTTTGGCGGAAGTCGCCAGACAGTAAAATTATTGCGCCCCCAAAACATCTCGAGTCATTGCGCAGATCTTTCAATGTTCGGTCAAGTGCTTCTAATGCGCGTTTGGGCGCCATTGTCCATTCGTCCCAGATGATGATTTTAGATGCTACTAAAACCTTGGCCATTGCGGAGAGTTTCGCAATGTTACATGTCGGTTGTTCAGTAGTTTGAAGGTTTAACGGTAGTTTAAACGCTGAATGAGCCGTACGGCATCCTTCTAACAATGTGGCCGCTATTCCAGAAGAAGCAGCTGCTACCGCAATGTCGGATCTCGCTCGAACAGTGCCCAAAATCAATGACATGAGGAATGTCTTCCCAGTTCCACCGGGGGCATCCAGGAAAAATAAGCCACCATTTCCCTCATCAATTGCCCTGATGAATGTATCATGCACTTTCTTCTGTTGTGGGTTCAACAGGGGCACATTCGTTTGAACTGATTGGTGTAATTCATGTCGATCATATTCACGTTCTCGTTCTAATTCTCTATTAAATGCGTCATTGATTCCTCGATCTGGCGCTGGCATTCCTAACCTGAGTAACAAACTGCCGCACATGAGGTAACACATGTCTTTGATCAAAATCAAAGCCTGGTTATGCATCTCATCATTCACCTCAAGATCGGGATTTCTTGAACTGGCACGAATTCTATGTAAAATGTCATCTGACATGTCATCTTTGTATTTGTTCCACAGGTCACGTGGATTCGATGGGAAGCATGTCGAAATAAAGATCGAAAATAATGTGCGTATCTGACTTGGAGTAGCAGAAATAATTGCTTCAGCGATTGTCGTGTCCCAATGAGTATCGTTTTCAAGCAAATTCATCTCTTGGCATGCAGCACGAAATGTTGGGCACACTATACCATTAACAGTTCGTAGTGATTTAAATGTTGTTGGCCCACGAACATTCACCAGCAACAACAGCAAATAGAAGCATTCATTATTCTTCGGATAAACTGCGTAAATATGACCAAGAGCATCAGTAGAACGCACATCCGGATGACCAGGAACCGCATCGCCTTGCTTCCGACGTTGAAATTTCTTCTATGAAGCGTTCCAAGTGTAATAATGTGGCATCTCCGAGTCCAACCGTTCTCGAGTTATAACCCGACTTTATTTTATATATATATATGTTTTTTCATGTTAGCATTCCTTATTTATTTTAGAGGCAATACTTTAACTTCAGTTAATGTCATGTCAAAAATGTCATCCATATAAAATGTATGGAAAAATTAATTTACGTCATAATTACTTTTTCTGTGAACTTTTACGATGTTTAAATAGCCTATATGTTATTCCGGGTGCAGACAAATTCAAAAAATCTAAAATCATTGAAATCGGTCAAGCCTTTTTCGAGTTATAAATGGTGTAACTAACCCGACTTTGTTTTATATATATATATATATAATGAAATAAAATACCATTCTTTCTCTCTCTGGTTAGTATCATAACGCTTTGACCAGATAATGATGTGTCGTATTGCTTTGAACAAAAGAGTAGTTAGTGATACGTTGTTTGTGTTATGAGAACATCATAGCTACATTTGTCCATGAATAACAAAATGTCTGTAATTCAAATAACCATAGAGTAAAAAAAGAACAATGTAATTCAATTCAGTTCTGTAAAAAATGCTTGCAATTTTTTTTTTATTTTTAAATGAAACAGTTTCACTGATTTTTATACAGTTGCATAAAAAAAATTTTACTTTCTACTACACATCACCCTATCATATTCCTATTCTCTAAATATAGCTAAGGTGTGCCATATTCAATGTAGGAACTCAGCTGTCAGAACACACACCATAACCTACCCTACCCCCCTTCCTCTGGGGCACATGAGACACATGTCAGCCATTAACGCCTACGACGAAGGCAAGCCGGAGCATGGGAAGTAGTTAACACATGTGGAGGTCGTATCGTGGACCCCCCGCCCACCACCTCGAACATAATCCCGTGAAACTTGTACACGTCAAAGAAAGGACGATATGGTCTGGCGATTTCCGCTCACGAGAAAATTAAAACACGTGCTGAAGGGTGATACGCACCGAGAAAGGGCTGACAGGGTTTCTCAGTGGGTTCGCAGGTCAGCTCCTTCCCCCTCCACCATCAAGACCCTTGGAATGTGGAGGATGTGGTCATTGTTCGGCACCTCCCACCTCCCCTTCCCCTAACAAGGGATAACATGTGTATGGTTCTAAGGGGGGATGGCAATAGCTTAAAAGCGATGCTGTGAGACAAGGGAGGTATCAGTTAAACCAGGTCAGTTGACTCAGAAGTGCGCGAGAGTAAGTCGGATTGGGAGTACCGGAAGAAGCGTGTCGTGGAGGCGTACATCGAGAAGCGAACCCGGAGCAGCAGTCGTGGAGAGAAGTCACCGCAACTAGGGTCTTCTCAAAGGCCGCCCGAAGCATCAGACCTCAGCCTGCCGACAACAGATCAGAACTACAAGACTAGATAAGTATCAATTCTTCGCCCAAATAAATCCCTCCGATGCCTAGCGCCACCCCCAAGGCGGCGAATACAGTTAGCACGAGTACGTTAATTAGGGTACCACCTTGGAATCGGTTTTGTAAAGTTTAATTTCTGGACAATATAACCAACCAGTAAATTGAAACACTGAATGACTATCTTAATGCCACCCTGTTACTCCCAACCTTCAAGGCACCCTTTAGTCTGTGCCTGGTAACATTAACTGAGATACTACGAACCAACCTGTATCACACAGGTGGGGAATAGCGTCATGGTTTTAGATATTTTTTCATTTGCGATTTCAACATACAGGAACTTTTGTTTGTAACGTTTACTGTAACTTCTGAAATGAACCAAATTATCTCTATGTCTGAAAGTGAATATCTTGATGTTCTAAATTGGGATTTAAACAGCCAATGCTAATTGAAAATTCTCTTATTTGGAAAGTTTGTAGGTTTTAACCATTTGAATTTGAAGTAATATTTGCATCTTACCATATCTTCAGCATTTCTTTATTGTGCGAAAATGTGACAGTTAGTTGTACTGCAATGATAGAAATGGGTTAGTAGGTAATAATAATTTTCTGTGCTGTCCCAAACTGTTCAATTGGTTGGAATCAACAGTGGCAAAGAAATGTTGAATGAAACAAAACTGGATAGTCCTAATCATGTTATTCCTTTTTATAGGGACAATTAAATGTTAAGTTGCTAGAACGGAATTATTTTGTTATCTTTATGTATTTGTCGCAAACGTGTAATCAGTGGCGGTAAATGACTCTCGACAGTAGTGCAGAGAAAATGAAAATGAACCACCACCCACTCGCCCTTACTGTACAACTGCAGTAGTGTGTTTGGAGCTCATCCCCTCAACATTACTCATAAACACTATAATGAGCTGTAGTGTGATAAGACTGTATGACGTAACTTCGCCACCTAGTATGCTACGCCAGTTGAGGTCTAGGTGGCTGATAAAGTGAGCACTCTTGAAATAAACCTTTGAAAAAAAAACCACTGCCTGTAACTGCGTATATTATAACGTACGCAATGACCGCGATACACGCAGTTAAGTTTAAACGTCTTACTAGGAATATAGTAAAAAATATCGTTGTCACTATCAATTCAGTTTATTTTTGCCGTGTGCAAATAGGAATTAAATGTGGCAAGATTGTAACTCATGTGTATCTTCGTTATCATCACCAGGCTGACGTAACGTTCGAGGTAGCTGGTTCATTGTTTTGTTTTGGTATTTTTGTTCCAGTCAACACTGTCAACAAAACAACGGTTTAAGACCAACGTGATTTTAAATGCTTGTTTGTACCTTCTGATAAATATTATTCGTTAACGTAATAAATAAAATATTTTTAGATATCTCCAGCGTGAAGTGGCATTGTTTTTGGTTGATTTTTGCTGTATTTCGACGTAGTTTATTGTCTCAGAAATGTTTGGAATTTCACGTAATATGTCGACCTGGAAAAAGTGTAACTTCATACAATTGAAGTCGGTATAAATTTTAAGCCTCGAATAAACTTCAAGAAACTTCAGATAAGTGTGTTTTATTATATTAGCTAATTGCATTACAATTATAAATGCTTAAATGAATGTGTGCGTGTTATTTAATATTTAGGTGATACCTAAGTTACGATTGAAGAGTTAATACATCTGCAAGATGTCACTTGTTTTGAAACAATAACGGCATTAAAATGTTTTAGATTTAGCGTGAAACATTCCTTGAGTGTTAGGAATAAGTTAAAACAGTATTATAACGTCTGTCTGAACGGTTCAATTTGTATGAGCCCATGTTTCAAAGAAGTACTTATTTACACCACTATCCTTAAAGGCATGTAATTTGGGGCAAAATTAGATTTCGCATTAAATACGGGGACGCAGTTTCATGAAATGAATTGTCATCGGTTAGGTATTTTTTTTAATAGCGTGGTGAATTTATTTTCATATATGTGTGCTTGCTTAAATGTAATAAATGAAAAGATTTTTTTATATTTGTAAGCAAAGCTGTACGCCTCAGCAAACGTTTGTGGTATGTCCTTTAAAAACTGCGTGGCTTGACGAAGTTACACGAAACTTGCATCGGATGACAAGTATTACTGTCGAAGTATGCTGTTAAATCTTGTGTCTATTCTGTTCGTCCATTAGATTCATTAACATAATTGTTTTCGCTACGATACTCTCAAAATGTAATAGCAACGCCCGCAATTTGCTTGCGCATAGTCTTGTATTAAAATATTGATTTGTGAGGTATTTACGCCGTATAATTCTACTCATACATGTGCTAAACCAAATACTTATATAATTTAATGATTGTTTAAGACACGTTATCTTCTGTATGAAGGAGTAAAAAACACTATATTATCTAAAAGTTTCAGCTGTACAACTTTTTAAAGGTTAACGTTCGAAATGCATTGGGGTTGTTTTTTATAACTGGAAATAAGATTTTAAACCTTCTGCTATTCTATTGATGAGTTAAATCAAACATATTTCCTGGTGTCCTCGGAAGTGTTGACCATAGTAGGAGGCATTAAATTGCGTCTAAAGAGAAAAGGAATCGTGAACATAAGTCAATATTCACAAACTGATATGTTTTGCTGAAGTTAACGTGTATGTGTTTATAGTATTAATTACAATTATTTTTTGTTTATTTTACGAGTGTGTAGTGGGCATATGAGCCAGATGATATAAACAACAGCTGAAAGTCACATGACAGTGTTTATTTTGATATGTTCTCGAAAAGATACGCCCAGCCAATGGGCTGAAAGTAGAAATGTTGCAGGGCTGTCAAAAGTGCTCGCTTTACAGTGAACAGCTTTTGCCCACCCACCCCCTTTCAAGGTGCAACAACCACTTCACCTGGCTTATGGACTGTCCGTTTATGAGTGTAACATTTGTTTGTTGCAAACAATGCTTTCTTTCAATTCGATAACTCCACTTTTATTTTCTCACAAAGAAAAATACATCTCGTTGCGGCTGCACACTTTACGACAGCAGGTTAAGTAAGGGGGTTTGCATTTCTGAACTCGTTTACACTCGATACGCACATACAGTACATATATTGTTCTTGCGTAGCCAGTAGCCTTAATGTCTAGAAGTAGAGTCTTTCTAATCTCGGCCACGGTGATGTGTGGTACGACATGAATATAACTATAACTTATTATTTTAACTAACCCAAATACAGTTAAATTTAAATATGCGTACAGAGAGAAAGAGGCTCACACACTAATGAATTGAATGCATATAAAACCACAGTAATTTTGACGGACACATTACTTTCATACCTCTCTTTACCACATAATTTGGATAATACTCTGAATGCAGTGGGGTAGTAATAAATGTCTCACGAAAGGGTTGGTGAGGGGACACTGACTGTAGTGAAGAGAGGGAGGACTATTAGGACAAATTAT
Source organism: Clitarchus hookeri (assembly GCA_002778355.1). NCBI lineage: Eukaryota > Metazoa > Arthropoda > Insecta > Phasmatodea > Phasmatidae > Clitarchus > Clitarchus hookeri. Next base: position 316,100 of record NQII01001829.1, read on the forward strand.
AAAAGAAAATTACCTCTGAGTATAATACGTTCAGTATTTAAAAACAAACAGTTGCATATTTTAATCACAGTTAATGGATTATTAATAATTTTAATACTAATTGCAACTTAAAAGGAAAAAAGGGGGTTTACAATTANCCCCAAATCAACGCACGTGTCTGATTGGTTATGGAATCTGTAAACGTACGTGGGTATAATTACAGTAACATCTAAGGTACAATTAAATTCTCGCTTTAGTTTGAAAACCAATATCTACTTCCTTATTGCTATTCACAAGGCATTATTATATTAGAATGTAAAAATGGAAGTACTTAAATACAAAGGAATGTCATGCATTCTCGTAAATTATTTTGTTGTATAGTTATACTTTTAGCTCGTAAATATACATTTTCCAATCTAATAATAAGAAGTGCCATAAGCGGAGGTCACTTTTTCATAAATTGGGGTGACTTTGTGGTGCATCAAATCACATTTAAATGCCCCCCTATTTCAGTGCGATGTTTCAGATATTCAGTGGTACCAATTGAACCACTGAAGATTTTAAAAAAACTCCCTTGAAATGGAAAAAAATATTAATAACAGTGAACAAATCCTGTGACACAAAGTCTTCCCCCATGTCCTAAGTCACCCCCGCTTAAGGCACTTAATAACTTAGTCTACATTCAAATTATCTGCCATATGATATATTTCACAATATCCTACATTTAGCCTATTTTACATAATTCACTACCAGAAACAAATATTTTTCTAGTATTAATGTAACGGTGTACAGTAAAACAGAGTTTTGGAAATTATAAAATTTCTTCGGAGTTGACAACTTGTGACAGAAAACAGAACCTCTTGTTAGCAGCCTGCCGTCCTATTCAGCAAACTGCCTGTAAAGTAAGTTAAAGAAAATGGTACATGCTGTTAAAAATCTGCATCTAATTAACTCTGTGTGTTTGCATCTTTTCCTTCTGTTTTGAGTTGAAATTGTTTCATCGACAATGCAGACACTGAGGTTACTCATAATCTGCTTACACGTGGTGTAGTATTCTACTTTTCACAGAAACACTTACGCGCGAACAGTATTCGACATACAACGAAATAAATAATGATATTGAAACCAACCGATTTGGATGCCGCAACAATTTCGGGTACAAACGATATCAAAGTTTCCAACCTACAAACTATTTCCACACTCTAAACTAACTAGTGATTTAAACATAAAAAATATATAAATTGAAGACAACTAGACTGATTAGCTGACTATGTACTAGTAAAAAATATCGCAATAGTATCGAAACACCAAAATCGGCATTTAGAAGATGACATTATTAAATATATTTTAGCTCAAGGCCACGTGTGAAGATGTTTAGAGTAAAATCTGTTTGGTTGCTTGAACTTATATTTGTTCAGGGTAATTACAACTTAAACTTTTTGTATTTGTTATTCGCACATTATTGAAGTTATATTTCTTTTGGCGCGTTGAGGGTAAAAGTTTAGTGTGCAACGGAAGTTGCGCACACAGTGTAACGAAATTCGACAGTGAACAAGGCAGGGGTATGACCCAACGCGCATGCGCGTATCGTCTAGCCATATACAAGCATAAGGTGCACAGCATAGCACGTGGTTATATTTAAAACCGACAGAAAATCAGTTCATGTAATAAGCAAATTTAAAAAGATTTCATTTATATAGTTTGAATTCAATTATGATATAGGACAAGATCTGAATTGATAAGAGTGAAATGGTAACATACGTAATAACATTTTATTTTAGTCACGCCAAAGAATTATAACATCTAACGAGCGTACATGAGTACACGCACCCATTTTTTTTTTTCTTCAGGGTCTTGAAATACTGTAACCTTTTCCTTGCTTTAACTTTGTGTGGTTCTTGAAATAAATGTATGAATATATATGTAAAATTTTAAACTTTGTCATTTAAAGTTTCTATAGATGTATCAGATAGGTTACATAATATGTCAATTTGTATTTCATCCATGTTGTAGATAACTAAACTCATCTTCAATGGTGGAATAAAATACAGTATGCATTCGCATAAAATTAATGATTGATTGTTTAACAACTGAAATAGTAATTGTAAACATATAATGGTACAAATCATTTCCCAGCGGGATAAACATAATGCAATAAACAATAAGCAGAATTGGACCGAAGCTTTGGTTGTCAAAAAACTTCCTTAAAGATATAAACTTCCTCAATTTTGTTGCAGAAAACAACAACTCTTGAAATAACTGCAAAGGTTTTATTTTACTTATTTTACGACAGTTTAAAGCCTGAGTTGTTAAATTAAGAAACATAAAAACATTAGTAGTCAGTAATTGTCCAAGAAAATTTTGCTATAAAACTAACCGTGCTCCTCAAATAAATCATAAAATGTTGGGCGCTCAATTTACTCAGTCAGTTTCTTGCTTTTGAGTGTGTTCATGATATCATATATTAAGACCATCGCTTTTGGTTGAAATGTAATTATAACCATGGCGCTAGGCTGTGTACGCCCCACAGTTGGGAGCCAATTTAACTTGATGTATGTAGGCCTCACAGTTGTGCGCCAAATTAACTTGATGTGTGATACATTAACTAGCGTTGCACCCCACGTCCGGGCGCCACTTTAACTTGACATATTTAGGCCCCACAGTTGGGAAGCCGCTTTACTTGACGCTATACCGCCACTGTGGAAGACAGTGTGGCTTATAGTGTCGTGGTTAATGCCCCCAGGCACAGCCTATAATGTGCTTGGAGGTTGAGGGTATTGCATTAATGAAGCCTTTTACTGTTGTATTTTGAAGGACGAATATATTGTCTCGAATTCAACACAAATGAAATACATCAGCACTGGAGAGGTGTGGTACTGTGATAATTTGGTTACTCGGATTGACTGCTAACGACTTTGTGAGGGAGGGGGGCTTCTTTTGACGGTATTTGTATACTTAGCTCCTTCTGCGGGTGCTGTCAGCTGTGGTGGGTGATCTCCGGCGATGGGCGGCCTTTTGCAAAGGCCTGTCTGTAGGTGCTGCCGTCTCACTGGACTGCTGTTCTACTGACGTACTGACGTGGCCAGGGGTCCGAACCCCTGACCTAACTCTCTGCTCGGCGATCTTCGACTCGCTGCTCTCTCGAACTAACGTCTCTGGCGGTAATAATTCTTGGACCGACCTCCTACTCTGGGCGGTAGTAATCCACTGACACCCCACTACTCTCGAAATGGGGTTTTTATGCTTGCAAGCCTCCAGTCTTAATTGTTGGCACATGGCACCTTGTGGTGGGGAGGTGGTGAGGGGGGTGGAGTGGTAGAAAGCAGAACAATGCCTTTTAAAACACGTGTCCTGGTTTCTGAAGGTTTGGCCGGCCGGTGAGGGGAGGGGGTAGTACCACGCCCCTAGTTTACTCTCGTCAGCTACTTGTTCGGGGCTTTTCCACCTTATCCAGTGGTTAGCTAAGAGGGGGATGTTTTTTCGGCACCAATCCAGCTCGTCAGCTATTCCTTCAGTGGTGCGTATATTTTGAGTTTAGGCGAAATACACATGATAATTTGCTGATATTTCGAGAAATCCGTGCGCTCCACAGATCTCCCGGCAGGCTAGAGGCGTACGGGGGTGAAGGGCTTGTGGCAGGGAGGCCTACACAGCAGGACGCACAGTAAGACACGTGGCTGCGGTCCACCACCTGCCTAGTGCCACGTGTCGCCTGGTTATGCTCGGGGGGTGGGGGGAGGGAGTGGTTGTGTGCCAGCATTGCTCTAAAATTCCTAAACCGTCACACGACAATTCCCCCCTCGTCTCTTCGATGCTGGGACATCTTTGCCTGATTTCGGCATAATTTTAGTTTAATTTCGCTTCTAGAGACTAATCTATTCTGTGCTCTTGGTTCGCGCTACATGTGTCTCCGGGCGGCTGGTTGTCACACATGGCGCGACAGCTACGACTTCCCCTCCCTATGACTTCGCTTCTACCTTGTGGTCATCTTATCTGGCCATTACCCTGTCGGCACTCTGGCACGCGCGGCTCTAGGTTTAACAGGCGTGGCTCTGCCTGTAACAATGGCCTTACACCCCGGGTCCGCGGGGTTACCATACACAAGGTTTTCTATTCACAAAAACTGACACATTTCTACCTGCGTTCTACTCCTGCCATCGACTGCATGTTACAGCACATCTAACTCCTGGTTATCTATTTGAACTCGCAAAATACCTAGGGCGATACAATTCTGAACTATTTAAACACCTGCAGTACCACACACCGCACCCAGTACATTACACATTAACTTTCTTACATGGTTACTCACCAATTTACATGGTTACTTTACAAAATGACCCTCAAAGTTATTTTAATTGTTCTTTTGTGCTTCGGTCTCCTAGTAAGGTGGAACACCTTTTTGAGGTATAAAAACAAACATTTGGCGGATGGCCTGTATCTATTGCCCAGCTGGCAATTTTTACGTTTTGGTGACAGGAATTAATTTTACATTACGTATGACTACATATGTCGCCAAGGAATAAGCACTCCTAAATCTAGTTTGATAACTCTGTTCTAGAGTTATTTCTAATGTCTGGTACTCTGGAACTTTTTAACAAATATCTGACGATCATACACAAAGCACACTGACACATGTTACATGCTAACTTTACGACGACACACAGGTCGAAGAAGAACAAAAAATATAACCTCTTTACTGTCTCTCGGCTGTTGCCCCGCGGCGTTTTTCGTTAGGCCAAAGGTAAACATAAACTCTCTCTCAGTAAAAAAAACTTAGAACATGGAACTTGAATAAAAGTACACTCATGCACACTGGAGTATGGCATCTATAAGACTTTTGGCTGGAGGCCTGAATACACTGTTCAACTGTAAACAGTTCTTGTCGCATTTAAATTGCGGCCCACTTGGGTTGTTTGACAGGTCGTATAACCTGACCTAGTTTTCGCAATGAGGGTGGCATGGGTACACTTACCCCAAATAGTCTGTGTCTAGCTGCGGGGCGATGTCTTCTTGCACCTGACACTGGAACCTGGATGCGTCTCGGCATCCATGGTGGTGATGAGGGGGTGAGAGCCCGCATCACTTCCTCTCGTTCTGTGGACTTACTGGACTGCTGCTTTGCAGGCCCGTTCTCGGTGCGTGACTGCGGTTTCCCGGCTTCGTTGCTTGTTCGAAGCACTTGGCTTCTCGCCTACTCTCTATTCTGCATCTACTCATATTCCAGTGCACTCGTGTGTACGTTTTCCCCGTCCGTCTTCTCGTCCGTTCATTTGTCATTCTCACTCATCTTCCAGTGAGCATATACTTTCAGCCTTGGTTATCGCATCCCGGGCGGCCTCGGTTATCGCGTCCCGGCGGGTGGCATATTATCTCTCCGCCCAGTGTATATCTTGACTGGTGCGCTTCACACCTCGTTATCATGCCCAGCACGTATTAAAGGAGATAATGCACACGCTCGGCGCTGTGCATATTACTTTAGATAACACTTAGGGCTGGGTGGCCTTACTGCCTTTTATTGCTTTTGCCGGTTATCTCTCTGACCTGGGTCACTGCCCCGTGACCTAGTGACCCACTGCGCTTCAGTGGCCTCGCTACTCACGTCTCTGGGCATTTGAGGCCCGATAAGCACATCTCACCGGTGCTTTGCATACTGGCCGCGCAGTTTTTCACCCGTCCGCCTGCCTAATTCTCCCGTCATTTACAGTTACCCTCCTTCAGGGTACTCATGACCTAATTTACTATGGGTAGGCGCGGAATTGCATTCTAGTCCGCCCACCCCACGTCATTTCTCACTGCCTAGTGGAAATGACCTCGCATCTTCCCCTCCATTGCCGCTCCTCGCTCGCTAATTCGCTATTGTCTCCGCTCCTCGCTACTGTCTATTCGCTAGACTCGCTCGCTCGTCCTCATTCGTCTGTTGCTCGTCGGCTCTCGAAATATCTCGCCACTTTACTGCCAGCCATTCGGTAATGGGCTGTCATGGCCTACTCCTCCGCTCACCGCTCCTCACTAACTGCTTCGGTCACCCACCTCGCTTTCTTACTCGAACTCGCTACTCGTCCTCAACTGGGCGCCAAAGAGGTTTGAGACTCCCCTTACGTTTTTGGGTTCCTCCTTACTAGCTCGGTACTTCGGTATGTTCAGCCTGACTAGTGCGGATATCTGGTACAGGTGAGACCCCTTTACTCGGGTATACGGTTATAGTCTGGTTCTTTGATACTGTCTGTACAGACACATATGTGCCCCACCGTTGGGAAGCCAATTTATCTTTACGCTAGGCTGTGTACGCCCCACAGTTGGGAGCCAATTTAACTTGACGGTAGGCTGTGTACGCCCCACAGTTGGGAGCCAATTTAACTTGATGTATGTAGGCCTCACAGTTGTGCGCCAAATTAACTTGATGTATGATACATTAACTAGCGTTGCACCCCACGTCCGGGCGCCACTTTAACTTGACGTATTTAGGCCCCACAGTTGGGAAGCCGCTTTACTTGACGCTATACCGCCACTGTGGAAGACAGTGTGGCTTATAGTGTCGTGGTTAATGCCCCCAGGCACAGCCTATAATGTGCTTGGAGGTTGAGGGTATTGTAATAATGAAGCCTTTTACTGTTGTATTTTGAAGGACGAATATATTGTCTCGAATTCAACACAAATGAAATACATCAGCACTGGAGAGGTGTGGTACTGTGATAATTTGGTTACTCGGATTGACTGCTAACGACTTTGTGAGGGAGGGGGGCTTCTTTTGACGGTGATTGTATTCTTAGCTCTTCCTGCGGATGCTGTCAGCTGTGGTGAGTGATCTCCGGCGATGGGCGGCCTTTTGCAAAGGCCTGTCTGTAGGTACTGCCGTCTCACTGGACTGCTGTTCTACTGTCGTACTGACGTGGCCAGGGGTCTGAACCCCTGACCTAACTCTCTGCTCGGCGATCTTCGACTCGCTGCTCTCTCGAACTAACGTCTCTGGCGGTAATAATTCTCGGACTGACCTCCTACTCTGGGCGGTAGTAATCCACTGACACCCCACTACTCTCGAAATGGGGTTTTTATGCTTGCAAGCCTCCAGTCTTAATTGTTGGCACATGGCACCTTGTGGTGGGGAGGTGGTGAGGGGGGTGGAGTGGTAGAAAGCAGAACAATGCCTTTCAAAACACATGTCCTGGTTTCTGAAGGTTTGGCCGGCCGGTGAGGGGAGGGGGTAGTACCACGCCCCTAGTTTACTCTCGTCAGCTACTTGTTCGGGGCTTTTCCACCTTGTCCTGTGGTTAGCTAAGAGGGGGGTGTTTTCTCCGCACCAATCAGCTATTCCTTCCGTGGTGCGTATATTTTGAGTTTAGGCTAAATACACATGATAATTTGCTGATATCTCGAGAAATCCCTGCGCTCCACAGATCTCCTGGCAGGCTAGAGGTGTAAGGGGGAGAAGGGGGGGAGGTAGGGAGGCCTACACAGTAGGACGCGCAGCAAGACCACGTGGCTGCGGTCCACCACCTGCCTCGTGCCACGTGTCGCCTGGTTATGCTCGGGGGGGTTGTGGGCCAGCGTCGCTCTAAAATTCCTAAACGGTCACACGACAAACTTAACCTGCTTCTTCGAAATTCCGTAATAAAAGGAGCATTACTAGGTAGTAGCTCACTGCTACTTCCACCCACGACCGACCCCTGTGCAGACAGTCTAGAAAAGGAGGGAGGGGGGAGTTATAGGTACCAGGGCTTATCTGGGCGACTTGTGGGTGCGCTGGGGGGAGGGGATTAGCTTCTCTTTACCCGCCGCAATCAAAAGCAATACAACTGGGAAGGACAGGGGGCTCCCCCCCCCTTTCCGCTCATACTACCACCGTGCTGAGGAACTTACTCCAGTGATTTTGAGCGGCGGATGCTCTCACTCTGAAATGGACGGCTTGTCCCGTGCCGTGTGACGTCCGAGTCAGAGAGCATGCTGGGAGGATCAGCTGTTTTTGTGCAAACATTAGATCTTCTGCCATAAGCTACAGTGTATTGGCATTTTTGTAAAACAATTTATGACTAAAAGTGGAAAGTATAAAGGTTTGTTTCACAACAAATAGCAATGTAACAAAGTCTGTGAAAATAATGCATAGACTACATCCTTTAGATAGATTCAACACAGAATAACATCTTTATAAATCAGTTGGCTCGCGTCTGCAAACCAACCCGTTTATTTTGTAAGCATGTGTTAAAAGTTTTTCCCTTGTGAAGTAGTTACAAGTTCGCAGATTTGAATAGTTTTTATTTCGTATAAAATAAAAATGCACTATTATTATTGATTTTTTTACAGAATTATCACAGTGACCAATATAATCACAACTACTTTATATGGACATTAATTTGTTTATAAAGGTTTAACTGTTTGCTGCTAATAATAAGCCGAGTCAATCAATAAATAAGAAATTTGAACAAAGACGTTCACTTTTATATCAATGGGATACTTCTCATTGAGTAAATACCTCTATTTAAAGGATTTAGACAGTATTACTGCACAATTTTATCCTTAAAAAACTTTAGATTTAACATACCTATATTATGCAATGAATCGCGCTGTGTTATATTTTGAACAGTATTTTATGTTGAAAAAGTATTTGGATTAGATTTTGATTCACAACAGTTTGTGTAGGGCCAACTTTCGGACCATAATTACTATTTATATTATTTGTCATAGCTGCAAATGTCTGAATGTTATTCCTTAGTTCTCTTTTGATAATAATTTTTTTTTCTCAGCTTTACTCCATAATATATGTGGTAGGATATTATTTGTTAAAATTGTAGGCTTACAAGTGATTCTTTATTATTATGGGCTGATTTTAGTTCAACTGCAAATCACTACGCGACTGCATATTTATTCTACAGCATCTTCACGATTTTAATTTTTTAAATACGCAGAATGTTTTGCTGCCCTTCTGTGGCAAACTGCGGCATTCAAGTCATTGCCTTATTTGTCCTACGGAATGACCTTCAATATTTTTTTTTTTTTTTGGAAAATTGAGGCTATAGCAACATCGTTTGATGTCAGGTTTACAAAAACAGCTGCATCCATGACTGGCTTTCTTCAATTAGCTACTAATTCCTGCAAATAAAATTTTCCACCCATTCAAACACATTATACAGTCAGCAATGTTTGTACAAAAACAGCTGCTGCTACCCATTATTCGATGAGCGAATGCTCCTAGCCAAGCCATCCATTTTTGGGAAAATCGTCTGCTGGATATTTTGGCCAGCATAAATTGTCTGCTTGTGTATCGTTTGCACTGTTCGTCGTGTGAGATGGATGGGAATAATATAAGTTTTCAAGCAACATTTGACGATGATGATAATATTGAAACTGACAAAAGGGGTTTCATGTTATTCCAACCGATAGGTTAGTTAGTTAGGAACATTTGCGGTTAATGGGGATTTTCATTGGACGAATAAGGTATACTGTATAACCATTCGGCTTTAAAAACAATTATTACATTTGTTAGTTTGCTTGAATAGTATCAATTTCCTGTATATTCTTTGATATAATTAGTAAAATTTTAGATTTTCCTGTCAATTTGTCAAGACAATTTATAAACCAAAGTTAAAAATAATTTTGGTATGTTTTGCAAATTTGTCATCATTCAGTAGAGATACAGTTCACTAAACTGTTATCAAGACATCAGACAACAAATATTTGGCACTGTTGCAACAATTTCATATTCAGATGACTCTTCACTCGCAATTCAACTTCGTAAAACATCTGCTAACTCAGCCATATTGGTTTTTCTTTATAAAGTACAGTGCATTGATGTGTTCTCTTCACTCATCCGAGAGTTGTCAACTTTTTTTGACTCTGGACAACTTGACCCCAACTCTTCCAACTCCAGGAGGAGCAACAAGAGACATTTAAACAAACCAACCACGCTCTTGTTTCTCTCCATCGTCACGCAGACAGCTGATGACAAAAGATGGGAAATCATGCTAACCTGAAATTGTTGTCATAGCTATTGTAAATAATTTATGTGTGTTCAAAATAATTCATTCATGGGCATATCAGAGTTTGTGAAGAATGGAGGTCTTAATAAAAATAAAAGAACTAAATTTTATTTTTAAATTTATTCACATACCTATTATTTATAGCATTAAATTATCTATCTCCATTGTTATTCTTTTCATTTCTCAGCGAGTGCAATATTTAATGTCTATTTCAACTCTAATTAATGTCCTTCTTAATGTGTCTGTTTGATTATAGTCAAGTAACTCATACTCATCATTAACACACATTCAGTCTGTCTGTTGGCATCATTTTTAATGTCTCACTCACGTATCCAGTCCAGTAGATCAGCCTGCCAGTCACACTCTTCACTGTTCTGATGCTCACAGTAGCAGATTTTCCTCCCGCTGGTCACTTCTTTCGCAGCTCGTTTCTCTTCTCACTTGTTGTCCATCGCTAAAACTCTAGACACTCATCAACTCTCCAACTCCCGGCTCAAAAGCCTGTCGCACTTTTATACTAATGCAGCAAAGACCATCTGGAATATGCCCGCACCCCGAGTCGAGAGGCAAGGATGATCAAAACCAGAGCATTCTTCAGATAAACGGAGATATTCAAACTGCTGAAGGTCAGGAGCGTGCAAGCTGCAAAAACGCTTATCACGACACCAGGCGGAAGAATGCGCGGCGGCACACTTTGTAGCTAAAATTGTGGTTTTGGCCCAGAAAGCTACTCTAACGTTATTCAAACATTTAACGTCATTTAGTCTTTCATATAGTCTCTTGTTCGTTTCAAGAAAATTATTGCCTTGCTGTCTGTCAATAGCAAAAATTCATTAGATATAAAATATGAATGCAGAAAAATATATTGTAGTACACTGTTCTTACTTCAACTATGTTTATTACTAATGAATTTAGTTATCAGCTTTAAGTTGTTTGGGAAACCAGCTGTTAAGTGTGTGAGTCAGACGCATACAGTTTCAGTTAAAATTAAAAAACAGGTGACGAATTTTGTGAAACAGAGGTCTTGTTGCACAAGGAGAGAATTGATTCATTATTTTTCTTACTCAGACAGAAGAATGATAGTGAGATTATACAGTGGATTATCTATCCATCATTTCTCAGGGGACTGACAAAAAATTTCAATATATGTGTGAACTTTCATTGCATAGAGGTTCCTCTGTACTAATGTCTGATAGAATATACAGGTGCTGCCACGTACCCTGATCAAGCCGCAATTTTACATTTACAATTTGACCAAATGTGAAAAAACCTTCATACATAAACAAACCAAGGAAAGTTTTCAACTACACCTTATTTTATTCCATTATCTAAATCATTATAGGTGCANTGTAGACCAGCATCGCTCTAAAATTCCTAAACCGTCACACGACAACCACATGCTAGATAGAATGCAGTGCTAATGCAGATCTTACACTGAAACAGGAAATATTTTTCTGTTTTACGAATGTATTTAGAGGGTGAATTTATTAAAAGTACAAACTGCTTTCTAGTTAAATAACGGGAATTTAACTAGACGAGTCTCCTTCAGGTATCAGCAAGCGAACGTTCGGACGAAAGCGTGCCATATATTTTCTACCTGGGTTCCCGGCGACCAGCAAGTCAGGTAGTCAGCAGTGAGTAATACCCGGCACCATTAGGTTAGCATCCAGTTGACACAAACCAAGCCTGTCACGCCTGCTCCCCCCCCCCAAATGCCTTCCTTCTCAAAAACTCACATACCTCTCACCATTCCAAACATTATTCTTGTGCCTGACTAGTTAGTTACATTCTTGCTTGCTTGGCAGCGCTACATACTAGGCCTGCAAAACTGTTAGCTACTAACAGTCACCACCAGAGCGACACAAAATTTTGTGTTACACACAATGCCTACGGTTTGACAGTCTGTATATCTAAGTCATACGTGGCCGCGGTAGCTGAGCGGTTATACTGCTCGCCTCCCACCAAGGCGAACCGGGCTCAAACCCCGGTTGAGTTACTCCCGAATTTTCGCGAGTAGAAATTGTGCCGGACGATTCCACTGGTCGGTGCGATATCTCGGTGATTTCCCGTTTCACCCGTCATTGCATTCCGGCGCTGCTCCATTGTCACCTTATTTCACGCTCATCGGCTCTCAAGACCTCGTTAAGAGCCGTTCACATCTTTCAACAACAACCACGGCACCAATACGGCTTTTTTTCTATATTTTTTATTCATATTAATTATAAATGTTTTATTTATAGTTAATAGTTTGAATTAACAACAAATGAGGTACTTTTATGTAAACATAAATATAAAACGCCTGCGATACATGACATATTTAAGAAAGAACCAAACACATAATACATGAAGTGATTTTTCAAAAGATTGATTCAAAAGTATGTAGAAATCGCGAATAAACTATACTGACATGCGCATATATAAGTAGTTCACGGTTACTTCAAACTTTTCTAAGCCCCTCGTAAAGTTTTACTTCCACGCTATTTTTTTGTCTTATGCAAACAAAGCTTACCTAACTCTATAAAATACAAGAAAGTGACATCTCACCTCATTTGTGCGCACTCTGTGTAATATTATTTTCTATAAGAACTATTCTTACTAGACATTACCAACTCACCTTTATTCTACCCGTATTTATTCTTACTAATGAAATGCTATAGGTTATTGACAGAATATACATAAAAGTTCAATTCATCTAAAAAAAAAAAGGAACATTAATATTAACACATTTATAAAACGCTTTTAATACGTGGCATTTGTAGAAAAAAACCAAACACATCACACATAGGTTGATTATTCAAAGGTTTGATTGCAAAATTGTGATGAAACCGCGAATTGACTATAGGCGCCAACACTAGTTTTAGAGGCAATATTCCAGTAGGGAGTCTCCTTAACGATTACGGCGAGCGAGAGTATCAGCCTGCAGAGGCTCTGTGAGCGCGCCGCTCGGCTGTGAAGCATAAACCTGGCGCGGTGTGATGGCGAGGCTAATTGCCACTGGATCTCGCTGCGGAATCGAATTACTCGCTTGTTCCGACGCCGCGGCGCCGGAGACGGCGCGACCCAACTTCGTTACGGGAGTTGTCAGCGCGGCGTGCTCGCCCAGACGAGCGGCGAAGGCAAGCTGAAGAAGACGACGGAGGGACGTTTGTGAGTGATAGGCCGCGACGGGTACGCCGACTCGGGCTCCAGCGAAGTTGCGAAGAAGAGAGACAATGAAATATGAAGGGACGATGCATCGTCTTCGCCGGCAACATTTGCAATTCGTATCAAGGAAGTGTAGAGGGAAGGTGGGAGCGACGCCTTCGCACGAGTAAAGCCATAGTAGCAACGCCCACCCGGTTATAAATAAATATATGTTTATTAATTCATTTTTGTTAATACACATTGCCCGATCTTTTGATGAAAATATTAATTGCCGTAAACAAAGAATGTTTTTATGTGGAAAATGTTGTTTTGATCACTAAATTATAATTTTAGGTCATCGCTTTATTTGGCATCATTAAACAACAAGCTATAAATTATAATAATAATCGTTAGGAACCTTTCCTTAGGAAAGTATGCTAAATACTTATATTATCTGTTCACGGGAAAGTGAGCACTTTTGAAAGCCCTCTCATTTAGAATAATAGTCAATAATGGTATTATATTCTAGCATCAGATGTTAACTTCCGAGTGCGGTGGAATATACACACTGTGTTTGCTTCTTACTCATATGACAATACTTATTTTAAAAGGTGGCTAAACGATAAAAAATCGCTGAAAGAAAAAAGTAACTGGGGCCTCAAAAGTTCCACGTTACCGTGAACAGCTAATATAAGTTTTTAGCATACTTTCCTAAGGAAAGAAATGCTTAGGAGGTCACATTCCTGTCTGCGTGTCTGTATGTGCGTGGATGTGTATTTGAATGTGTGTGAGCCTGTGTGTTTGTACGTAAGTGTGTGCCCCATTTTTCAATTTTTGAACGCGTCAATAGAATTTCACTATACTTGAAAGACATATAATACTTAGTAAGGACACCAGATTTTTATAGTTTTCGGTCGCGTCGGGCACTTACTTTCAGAATTGCTATAATTCTAAAATTTGGGTTTTTTTTTGTCATTTATCAGGAAACATTCAACTGGGTTTAACCCAATTTTGTATGCAGGCAGAGCACCACGAAAGCATTAAATTTTCAGATATATAACGTTGTTGGTCTGCCGCTTTGTAAATAGTACAAAATTAAGAAATAAATATTATACATTATATCAAGAACACTATTAAACCACTTCATACCCAATTTGGCAGGTAAGTAATAGTGTGGTAGGACAATTAAACGTAGGGGGAAGTCCCGTAACGCCGGATGGCACCTAGTATCGGACACTCGTACTATCTCGGCAAGTCGCAACGCGTTCGTTTCAAAAACTTTTGAAAGGGGTGCGGGGGAGCGTAGCGATACACGGTCGCGGGACGCGGTTTGCCAGTGACGCGCAAGGTCAAGGTGGGAGCTGTCGATTGCTGCTATTGGCGGGAATACACTGTGCCACGCAATATCGAAGTGAGTGTTACTGCTTTGTTTTGTGTTTAAATGTTTACGGTAATTATTATTACACGTAGTGTACCGTAAATATTCGATGTTTGTGAAATATTTTGTTGATTTCCAAAGAAGTTTTGGTTAAAACACGTAATTTTGGGGATTCTTTGTTCCCTGGTACCGGACACAATGTCATCCCTTATCGCCGGACAGTAAACAAGTTGTTTTTTCTCGCAATTATATGTTTTTTATATAATAATTGTTGTACGTTATTCTAGAGGATAGAAGAACGGAGATACATAGAAATTTAAGAGACGAAAAAGATAGGAAAATGGGACCAACAAAGTTTACAAACTGCGATAGAAAGGTTTTGTCCAAAGAAATTAGTTTAAGAAAAACTTCGTTCCGCTACAACGTTAAAAAAAACCACTCTACATGATAAAACATCGTTATTGAACCGTGGACAAGAAGTAACGTTGCAACAAAAAATGGGTAGATTCACGAACACCTTCTCACCCGAGTACGAAGAAGTTTTAGTGGAACACGTGAAAGATTTGTCCAATAGATGTCTGCCGCTGATGAGAAAGGAGTTTCTGAAGTTAGTTTTTACTTGGCTGAGCTTTGAAGATTCCCCGTCGATTTAATAAAGAGAAAGGTGCTGCTGGTAAGCATTTTTTACTACGATTTCATGCAGACACATCCTGACATATCGCTGAGAGCACCAACAATCAACAGTCCCAAGCCATCGACTAGCTTTGATCCAGATGTTGTCCAGATTGTCCATAGTTTGCCGCCATTACCAGATGCTGCCAAAAAACTGTCAGTTGCTCAGAAGAGAAAATGTGAAAAAAGTGAAATTCTAACTTCATCACCATACAAAATTGCTGTTGAAAAAAAAGAGAATGAAAAGAACGTAAAGGACGAAAAGAAAGGAATGGGAAATAGGTTTAGAAAAGCTCTACAAGAGAAGGGGAAAATAACCAAAGGTTTAAAGGCCAAAGGAAAAAGTGTTGATAAAGCAAGGAACAAGGAACCGTTAACTCAAATATCTGACATAGGAACTACTTGCGTAGTGTGCTTAGAGGACCACGACGAAGCCTGAATACAGTGATCCAGCTGCCGTGGATGGGCTCATGAAGCATGTGCAGACATCCCAGAATGTTCAGATGGCTACATATGCGATCGATGCACGATGTTTTGAAGATGTCCGGCGCTGGAGTCTCTAAGTTAAGTCCGTCCGGTACTAGGTGCCACTTGCAGTGATTGCAACTTATTTTACCAAAGTTTGATTTACGTTTTTAAGTTTGTTTATACAGAAGTTGCATTTTTGTTGATTTATTTTGATTTTAAACTTTGTTGACGTAGTAAATTCATAAATAAAGGTAATTTCTCGAAGAGGGTTTTTTTTGTCTGAAAACCTTAGACGTCCGCCACTAGGGGACTTCCCCCTATGTGACTCAAATTTATTAGCCACTTTTTTTCTAAAATAGCGGCAATACAAATATTTTAGATTTATTTGGTATATCTTCCATACCATTTAATCAATTTCGACCAAATTTTGTATACTGAAAAAATATATAACATTCATCATATATACCAACATATAACCAATTTTATTTTTCATTTTGTAAGATAGTGCCATGCGAATAACTTTTTATGTAATAGCTCGGGAAACAATTGACAGATTCCCATCACATTATGCAAAATAAATACTATTGCAGCAGGTGGTTTAAACCGGTATGATTTAAATAGATCAGCCACTTATTTTCGAAATGGTAGTTATATAAATATTTTAGCTGTGTATATATTATTATGAAACAAATTCGAAACTTAACTTTGTATGCTGGCGGTGCCTATTACAACCATGGAATTTGTCTTTACAGAGCCTCATTTCTCTGCCATTTTGTAAGATAGCCCCACCACTGATAAATAAAGTTTTCATCTCATATCTCGCGAAACAATCAACCAATTCTACAAAATTTGGCGAATATGTTGTACTATGGTAAACCATACCAAAATATGTACTTTTTAAGAACGTCACACTTATTTTCAGAGTGGTGGCTGTAAAAAAAATTTGGTTTTGTGGACGATGTCTACGAAATTATGTAATCTATTTTAACTAAATATTGTGTTCGGGCAGTAAAAAATTATTGAGTGTGGACTACGTTGTTTTTTCTCCTCCATTTATGAAGATCACAACAACATAATAATTATGGAGATTTTATGCCATATCACGAATACTAATCAACCGATTCCAGCCACATATTACACGCTTGAACATTTCAAATAAATTTGTACCAAATAATGCACCATAAATGCTACAAAAGGCCATGGAAACATTAATGATTTACATTTATAAAACAACTATGTTTAAAATTGCAGCTATATAAATAATGTAGGGACATTTGCCTAATATATTAAACAATTTAACCATATTCAACTAAAATGTTTATGCACACAGTATACATTAGAAGCATCGTGCTTAGGCCCTCTTTTTTTTTGGCATTTTTTAACGATAGCCTTAAATAAGAAATAAAGATTTCTATGCCATATCTCAAGGACCAAACAACCGATTTCCACCGAATGATTCACTAAAGTAGCGCTATATTAGGTCATGTAAACTTTTCATGTTTTAAGTAGTTGAATGTATATATATATATATATTTTTTTTTTTTCAAAATGATGGCCCTGTTAGGTTAGTAAACCCTATTATTCGAAACATTGGACTGATTAAATCCAAAGTCAAAGCTCCGAATCCGAGCTCCGTAATGCAGTGAATTGCAGGCTAGCTTACCGTACGAGGTTTTCTGGTTCCATATCCCGGGTAAGGCACGTGTGTTTTTGTAAGTGTCCAACAACTGTTACATATGTTTCTGGTTTCATTTATAATGTTATTGCTTTTAAAGAGAAGGCAAGTCCTACCTACCATCTCAACATTTAAGAACTTATTTAAAAATGAATTGCACCCAAGTTGAGGAAAGTTGGCTCATTAGTTATATCAGTAACTTCTTGTTATTTCTCTGGCTATTATAACTCTCACGTCGTTCTCTCTCTTTCTGGAAAACATTTCAACGAATTCTTGCCGGTCTTATCCTAAACCGAGATTCTAAAATCCGGGTACCAACATGATCTCCAGTTGGATCCGAGTTCCAGAGAAAAAACTTTGCGCCGATACGATTGGTCGAGTTACGATCGTAGATCTCCTAAGCTCCGTTCCGAAAATGATGTGGATTATGATGAGGATTAAACGCCTTTTGTGAATGGCTCACATTTCGTGGTGTCATATTGCATGTGTTTGTTTTGTAGAGTAGGAAATAATTTACGAATTTTCTTGACTTTGTCTCTCAAGATTAATATTTCGTAACTGTACAACCTGGTTTAATGCAGTACAAATTGAGCCAAACAGTTATCATAATGTATGTGTGTGCGTGGGTTGGAGGGGGGGGTGTAATTTGTAACATTGGTAGTTAAAAAATGTCTACAGGTGACATAAATACAAAGTAAATTATATTAATATCAAGAAAATTTTGACAAAACTGTTCGTGGCACTCTTTTTGAAAATCGGCAAACCTTACAATGCAATTTTTTTTATTTTCTTAAATTTTACAAGAATTGGCTATTTTCAATTGATTAAAAATATAATGTAGAATTATTTCTCTTGTTTTCATTAATAAAGAAGATAAGCGTGTCATGTTTAAAAATGTAAACTTCATCTTCTTGTTGATCTATTACCATAATAAATGACGCGTAAGAACACTTATTTACCGAATCAAGAATATATAAGGATTCTTGTTAGATAATGTGCTACATAAAAATATTGTTTTGTTGATGTCTTGATGTTTTCAGTTTCTAGGTTATTTTGCAGACATGAAATTTAAAGTAAACATACTAACATAACCCTCTGCTGGCGTGTTGCTTACATTAACATTAATAACACATAAATTACCTCAAAGTTTATTCCAGCCAGAATCTAATAAATCAAGGAATTTCGTTACAATTGTACAAAATGTTATTTATCTTATGTTTGCAGATCATAATTTTATTTATCACAGTTTATATTTTACAAACAACAAAGTCAATACACATTCACAAAATTAAAAGGATTATTTCTTATATATAGCAGCACTTTAGTGGCAACTCTGATTTTGGATTATGTCTTAAATGCGCAATATTCGGAGGTTCGTAATTAAGATAATCTCACCAGCCAGACACTGGACGTGAAAAGTGTAACAGTATACTATGAAGAAACCTTACCAAGTTGGAAAAGAGTCTCTCATCACGGAATGAACAGCAATATTGCTACTGGCCCTTAGTTGTGTGCCTAAGTGGGTCGTAATGTTAGGAAATATGGATCACCGTACAATGGTGGCACGCGTAGGCGTAAGCGAATAAAGAGCTACCTTATATCGGGCGATGAAATATATTACATACAAGTGGAGAAATTCTTTATTGGTAACGTTTCTCCCGCGGTAATTTTTTCGTTGCTAACCAAAGACCAGTCGTTTTCTACCTTTTTACTGTTCCATTCATTAGTACTTATTATAAGATACCCTAAAATTTCGCCAATTCATTTGACGACAAGCTAGAATTAAAAAGCGTGTACGTTTAACTTTCTTCTTCAATTCAATCGCGGTTTTTCAGCAACTTACTGGACGAATTTCAGCCAATAGTTAACATACAAGAAAATACATTCTCAATGTCTTGGTACCGGGGTAAAACTGGAGCGTGAGGCAATGAGCAACCAACTGAGACTCGAATTTAAAAATAGGTTCTCGTCGTACAATGACTTAGCGAAATTTTTGGGTCCCTGCTTATTATTTATATCAAACTAGCTTACCCGGCCACGCGTTGCTGTGGCATAAAAGATTTTAATTCTATTCATTTCTGTGAAATTAATAAGAAGAAGTATATGTATTTTCAAGATCTTTATTATTGAGGTACTTCTTTTTATACAATGTTTTTAGTTGTGCCATCTTCAGCGCGTGTGAATAAATTGGATGGTTTTCCTACTCTAGAGCATGACACATACAATTGGCCGTGCGAAAAACATTCTGTTTCTAAATCTATTCCGCACATTTGCAATGACTGCCCTTGAGCTTTATTTATTTCTCATTGCAAATGCCAATCTGACTGGAAACTGTGTTCTTTTAAAGTGAAAGGGAACTTCTGATGGAATAAGAGAACAACAAACTGTAATGTTCAAACAGACAGCTGTCAACAAAGGCGCTTCCTGACGCGAAAGCATGGCAAAATTGAGCTTCTTGCAGATTTAAGTACCTTTGCAGGTAATACAGATAAAAAAGAAAGCTGCACAAACACTCGTGGGAACGAAAGGAAGGTTTATAAAAAAACAGAATGAAAATTGGTTGATTTTTTTCGGGAGTTATACGCATCCAAACAAATGGACACAACATTTATATATATATATATATATATATATATATGTGTGTGTGTGTGTGTGTGTATGTATGTATGTATATATGGTTGCCGCTTTATCTTGAAAGGCGTCTAACTGCTGTGCGCCTGAGTATAATAAAATGGGGAGAGCTGGCACAGGGGCTGGGGGCTGCGGGCCCGTGGTTCCATGGCAGCCATATTGGATCACGTCCCGCCGATATCTCCTTCTCTGTTATTCCTCGTCAGCAGCTCTATCTTGTATTTTCCCTTAAGAATTTCCCCTTTTCCCTAGGAATTTATCTATTTTCCTTATTCCCGACTTCCTGCCCTCTCATTCCTTCCGTTCTCTCTCTTAAATTCTATCCCTTGGTTTTCTCATATTCCTTCTGGTCGCCTTTATTGTATCTCTTGTCTCCCACCCCTTTCCACTCTCTTGGTTTTTACAACCTCCATCTTTAATTCTCGCTCTTGCTGCCAGTCAGCCATCTGTAATTCTCGCGCCCGCAACCAGAGCGTGCGAAGCTCTAGCGTTCACAGCTACGAGCGCTGGTATTGATGCGTCGGAAGGTTTAGTTCAAATGGTGGCTGCTAGGAGAGCTGGAATTTTTTTTTTTTAGTTGATTGTTGTTTCGGAACTAGGCGTGCGGGATCGTTCTGGCACCCCTTGGGTCACCAGTCGAGAGTCTTGACCACAAGACTATTGTGATATCTACGAAATAAGAATATTTATTTATAAATACGTATATAGTTAGTATCATCCCGGCATTCGGAAACAAAAATTTGGATTGCCCCGGCTTGATATAAAAATAGTAATTGAATGACCAGGAGAAGAAATAAAATACATCCCCTCATCAGCCTATGCACTCCCCAGATAATAAACTTGTCGTCGCGAAAAAAGAAAATGTTTAATTACAAATACGCATATAAAAACTACAGGCACCGCGCGCACGCACGCACTTTTTGTACTTGTACTATGCATTTTCTGGTCTGTGCGAACACTGGAAACTAATTCGAAAGTACATTCAAATGTTACATGCATGCATCCATACATACACTCACAGACAGGCCGTGACTTAAATAAATAAATAAATATATATATATATATGAAAAAGATACTGTCATTCTATCATTCAGAAAATACAATTTATATACATAACAAATCTGAACAGGTCGCATTTCTATATAAAATGTATATGCATCCATACAGAGCCAATTTTGCAGTAATGTACATGCACGGCGATCATGTGCGCGCACCCTTCTGTATCTCCAACTTGTCCGTGCATTCGAGCAAGCTCACTTCTGTACCTTCAACCTGTCCGTGCATTCAGCGCAGTGCGAAGCCGACTCCACACACACACACACGGTTCTATATGTCACGTTATGCAAGCCAGCTGTGCAAGAGCCATATTCTTCACACCACTTTAACAACCAGCCATTGGATTAAAACATACACATAAATTCAAGTGCGCCACAGACCTCATGGGTACGCACATACAAAAAAATCCCCCGAGTCGACAGTCTCCCAGTCCCGACACTTAGGTAAAGCTTCCTACGAGAGCAATGAGTTACAGCCAAGAAGCCCAGCTTTGTACCCCAGCCGATATCACAGAATACAAGGGTACCCACGGCCATTAGTACCAATAAATGCCAACCCTTCATAGAAAGACATTATGGCTGGCAGAGGGTGGACACACACAGTCATAATAACACTTGCCAATATCCCCAATGCATATATTCATCTCTCGCAAACACAAAAGCACGACCGTTTACAAGATTAAATCTTAAGGTACAGGTGATCGTTGGCACACCGCATTACACAAGCAGAATGGCAGTGGTGGTAAGGATACAAAAAAAATTCAGGAGACATATGAAGATGCTACAATGTCCCAAATCTACATATTTATCAAACTCACAAAAAATCACCATCTTTCCAAGTTAAAAAAATCCTATGAGACACGGCAAAGTCGTTTCCACCAGAACAGATATNCACAAAAAATCACCATCTTTCCAAGTTAAAAAAATCCTATGAGACACGGCAAAGTCGTTTCCACCAGAACAGATATATTTTAATTCATCTCTGCTTCGAGGCATGAGCAGGGAAACGTCCCCAATGCCAGACTGCACACACACACACAAACACACACACACACACACACGTTCATATCCCAGTATGTGCATGCACTTGTCTGACTACAAGCAGAGGAAATGACAAATTAAAAAAAATTCATAATTATAAATAATCTTTTTTCAAATACTTTTTTCAAAAAATAGTAGAGTGCATAAAAAATGCATTCCGACAGCCATCTCCATCTGTGTTTTAATGTAGCATCCAATTACCCATCGGTAATTGCAGAGTGGTGAATGCAACTGTTGTATTAGTAATCGAATCCGAGTCACTTTACAAGCAGTCGATCGCTCGACAATCGAAGAACGTTTTCAACAAAATAGATGTTGGGGAATCTTTTAAGATGTATCCATTATCGCAAAAATATCCTTGGATAAATGTGCCATCCAAGTCTTCAAGATAATAGGCCCTTGGTTCGTAATGGCGAATCTTGACAATCCTGTATACTTTAGTGCTCCAATTCGGTTCATAACCTTTGGCAAACATGCCCTTGTTTCGAGAAATGCGAATGTAGTCACCAACACATGCTCTTTGCTTCAGAGTGTCTACACTATTCTTGACCTCGTACACTGTTTACAGCAAAGAATTATCCTTAATGTCCACTGACTTCATATGTATTGTACGATGTACTCGGTGATTGCAGGATGTCAATATGTGAGGCAACATGTTCTGTCACTTGTATTCCCCGAGACGAAAATTCTCACCACATTACAGTCATAAAAGTATGATTAAACTGTTCCACGATGGATGCCTTCATTCTGCTATGAGTACTGTAATGTATGCCATGTTGTTTCATCAGCGCCTGAAATGTAGGATTGAAAAATTCTCGCTCCATGTCAGTCTTTATATGCTTAGGCGCTCCCCTGTCTTGCAAAACAGTCTTTATTGCATTGCTAACACCGTGCCTGTCTTTCCGACGAACTGGAACAGCCAAGATATACTTACTGTAACTGTATATGGCTTCAAAATGTATCTGAAGCCCTTATTAAGAGATGCATACAGTATCACTTCGACTAGGTTGGCCTAGTACATATCTTTCAGCCCAAATACTAGTATTTTCCTCCTTGGATATTTACGACCTACAGGGCTGTGGAGTTCATCAGCGATCCGCACACAAAATAATTTTTTTTGTAAATGTTCCCACTTTAAAGCAGTTCTTCTCAAATATTCACAATCCCGTGTGTATGGCAATTATTGCCAGTCTGCTGAGAAGTAACTAGCAGTCGTTAATATGATACAAGCTCATTAGCATCATTCCAATTAACATACTCAAGTCGATTGCTTCCATCCAGTTTCGATGTCTGACCAGAGCCTGTCGCTAAACCAACATCCAGAACCAGATCAGCAATAATGGAGAACTTGGGGTGTGTGTTATCTTTATAAGTGTGTTATCTTTATAAGTGAGTCTTTGTTGGCCAAATGTGCACATGTATGGCTGAGTAAGCACATGTATTGTCGAAGTGCCTCGTATGAGTACTGGCCAGCCTCGCATTTAAATAACAATTCATAGAGACCTGGAGATGCACCCATAGTTTCTTCACCAATCTGTATTAAATTGCCAGGCAGAAAATTATTTGCCTATTGTCCAAAAACCATTGTTTATTTCGCCTGTAAACACCATACATTAAATCATTCAACTTCCCTGTGTAATATGTCAGTTAATTGCGAACAGTCATGTTGCACAAATTAGATTCAACTTTTTTAGGTTTCCATGTGGCCAAGTGTAACCCATCGTCTTCTTCAGGTACAGTATATTCCGGAGGTAAATTGCGCTTCCTCTCAGTCATGAGTTCGATGGTCCGGTTCTTACTTAATTTCAGCAGCAGGGGAAACAGTTTGCCATTGTGAATTATCCAGCTGCGATGTGATCGTTCGGATAGCCTCTTCCAAAGAAGCATCATGCTGCATGTGTGTATGCTTAGCCAGTAAATACTTATGTCACACTCTTTCAATTAGACAATGTAAATCCAAGGCAGCAGCAGTTGCCATTGTACTAAAACAACGAGCACGATGTGCATAGTATATATAAAACATACACACAGTATAATTTAGATGCGACCTCATTGAACCGTTCAGATTGGGCCAGTGACAGCTTCTTCTGTCTGTCTGAGTAGTTTCGTGAAATATACTTCAGACCTGCTGATACAGCGAGTTATGACATCCCGAATATGTTTGCAAAGAAACTATAACTCGTCTTCGGAATTCGTATCGGACAATGCACTAACAATCCTGGTTATCAACTTGTCTTCCATAGCCTCGAGCCGACCACCGAAAGCAGAGAGTTTGCTCACTGCCTCAGTCAATGTGTTAACTTGACCTTCAGNTCCATAGCCTCGAGCCGACCACCGAAAGCAGAGAGTTTGCTCACTGCCTCAGTCAATGTGTTAACTTGACCTTCATATTTAGCACATAATGCAACTGACCACACAAGGTGATAATCCACAGTCGTGAGCTTTTTGTCTAAGATGGAGAGTTTGCCCACACCCTCTCTCAATACTTTCAGTTACATATCTGTATTTGCAGCCAATGCCTGAATAAGCTTGCCGTTAATTCGCTCCCCCATAACATTAATTTTCGACTCTAAAGTGATGAGCTGGTTCATTCCAGTGATCAGTAAGTNTCCATAGCCTCGAGCCGACCACCGAAAGCAGAGAGTTTGCTCACTGCCTCAGTCAATGTGTTAACTTGACCTTCAGATTTAGCACACAATGCAACTGACCACACAAGGTGATAATCCACAGTCGTGAGCTTTTTGTCTAAGATGGAGAGTTTGCCCACACCCTCTCTCAATACTTTCAGTTACATATCTGTATTTGCAGCCAATGCCTGAATAAGCTTTCCGTTAATTCGCTCCCCCATAACATTAATTTTCGACTCTAAAGTGATGAGCTGGTTCATTCCAGTGATCAGTAAGTNCCGTTAATTCGCTCCCCCATAACATTAATTTTCGACTCTAAAGTGATGAGCTGGTTCATTCCAGTGATCAGTAAGTGAAGATAAGCCTCAGACTTAGTGCACAATGCCTGCTGTAACAACAATGGTTGCAATGCCTCCGAAGTGATGCTATGGACAAAGGACACATTAGCAGCCTCACCATCATGTTTCAGCCCTCCAAAATTCTTGGCTCATTTTCCCCCGAAACTGCAGTTGTTATTATTAGTAGAAGTAACACAAATATTCGATGCATGCTTCAGGCCACTATGGCAGAACTTGGATACAGCATAGCTCATTNATTAGTAGAAGTAACACAAATATTCGATGCATGCTTCAGGCCACTATGGCAGAACTTGGATACAGCATAGCTCATCGTTCACTGATGTACGCTAATCAATTGATAAAATCCCCAAAGGTACCTGCCCTTATGATGTGGGAAATCCTTAGCTATCACAAGAAATTCATGAGATTCTAGCCAGCAGCATGAGCATATGCCTTTAAACCCGTCAAATGGAATATCTGTATTAACGAGATTGGAGTTAATATGTCTAAAACTCAGGTCATCCATGTGGAATAAAATGAGGAAATATGCATTGTCACACAGGAGTTGTTTAGGCATACATGAATAGATTTGACACAGGTAAATCACACCCACTGCTACATTATGGCCGATTTGGAAATACTGCTGCATGGTCGAATGCTTGTCACATGCCACATCGTTGAAAACAAACACACAGTTTGGCAAAGCAACACATGGTGGCATAACTTCTTCATTGTCACTACATCGAAAATGACATATACAATCTAAATATTAAAGTATTTGTGGTAGTCATAGATACTTAACCTGTTGTATAGATTTAGAATATAGGTAAACGATCTCGAACTGAAGACCAATGGATTCCTCCAATAATCTCAGAAGCATACATGTATTTCCACAGTTACTCGGTCTTGCTATGACACCTCGCACAATGTTTGGCAGTAGCTTCCCATGATGTGATTTGTGGGGGACAGTTTCGTTTTCAGTGGTGATGCGAACAGGACGTGTGGTGATCTATGGTACAATCTACATTGAACAGATACATTAACAGGTAAACTACTGGTACTTATGGCATCACGACCATGTTAGAGACCTGGCAACGTAGTTGCCCCACTTTCATGTGCGCCCAAGGTCATGTGATGTAGATGTCCAAGTTCGAGTTCGGGTGTAGTGGGTACTGACATGCCTAAAAACAAATGCATAAATGGGTGTAGCGACCAAGTTGCATTAGTTTGTCATAATGTGCGGTGGGAGTAAGGCCAAGAGTGCAGGCATACTGGTTAATACGCTGATCAACAACCTTCCTTTTAAGGCACACATTCCTTGCTACACATTATGTGGGCCTGGCACACATCTAGCATGTCGATTGAAGCATGGCGATGTCTCTGTCAATTCGTTGGACAAGATATGCAAGGAACACAACATCGCCTACACAACCAGTAGCAAGTTTGAATACAGGCATGCAGCTAACTCTGTTCTCGCCGAAAAAGCAAAGTCGATAATTGTGTTGTTCAAGTCCAAACTCGCCGAATGTCTAGCTGCCTGGGGCATGTCCATGATTATGAAAACTAAAGTCAAGTGGGGGATGGAATTGCAGTTTGGAAGGAAGAAAAAACTGGGAAGAAACGGAAGTAACCTCGAAAGTAGTAGTAGGGAAGCATGGAAGCATCTTGCCCTTCGTTCTGCCGGAACCTTGGCAGCCTTATCGGAGGTGCAAATAGTATAGCAAGGCCAGTGAACACGAATTAGGAAGAAAATAAGCAGTTGACAAAAGCGATTAGACACAACAGACATATGGAAGCACTCGTTCGAGGTAAAAAAAAAAAATGGCAGTGGCCGTATCTTCAGCCGTACCGTGTAGGTGACAGTGGTGAAAAAAGAAATCGAAAGAACAAGCAAAAGATGCAGTCTTAAAGTCACAGCCCAGTCGCCCACTCTCAAACATAGACATACAAATTTTGCCTGCAAAAAAAATAACCATTTTCCGACTCGTGTTCATTTGTAACCACCTACCACACAGTCCGAGACAAGTGGAGTGCGGCATAGTAAACAAAGATACCAGCAGTGTACCAGGGGCACATTGGACCACATATAAAATGTGTGGGGATACGGCAGAATACTTTAAAAGCTACAGTAATTTAAGGGCGCTACCAAAACTGAAAATGTATTTGAGAGGTCTGAGAATATATTATAACTACGAAGCAGAGCAAATGCGACGAGAATGGAACTGCGGTCAATTATGCTGCACTTCCTTTCAAGGTAGATATAAAAGCATAAAAAAACTATACTTGACAGGGACGCACTACATGTAAGCTTTAGCCATGTCCGTAACCCTGATAGTGTCNATTAGTAGAAGTAACACAAATATTCGATGCATGCTTCAGGCCACTATGGCAGAACTTGGATACAGCATAGCTCATTGTTCACTGATGTACGCTAATCAAATGATAAAATCCCCAAAGGTACATGCCCTTATGATGTGGGAAATCCTTAGCTATCACAAGAAATTCATGAGATTCTAGCCAGCAGCATGAGCATATGCCTTTAAACCCGTCAAATGGAATATCTGTATTAACGAGATTGGAGTTAGTATGTCTAAAACTCAGGTCATCCATGTGGAATAAAATGAGGAAATATGCATTGTCACACAGGAGTTGTTTAGGCATACATGAATAGATTTGACACAGGTAAATCACACCCACTGCTACATTATGGCCCATGTGGAAATACTGCTGCATGGTCGAATGCTTGTCACATGCCACATCATTGAAAACAAACACACAGTTTGGCAAAGCAACACATGGTGGCATAACTTCTTCATTGTCACTACATCGAAAATGACATATACCATCTAAATATTAAAGTATTTGTGGTAGTCATAGATACTTAACCTGTTGTATAGATTTAGAATATAGGTAAACGATCTCGAACTGAAGACCAATGGATTCCTCCAATAATCTCAGAAGCATACATGTATTTCCACAGTTACTCGGTCTTGCTATGACACCTCGCACAATGTTTGGCAGTAGCTTCCCATGATGTGATTTGTGGGGGACAGTTTCGTTTTCAGTGGTGATGCGAACAGGAAGTGTGGTGATCTATGGTACAATCTGCATTGAACAGATACATTAACAGGTAAACCACTGGTACTTATGGCATCACGACCATGTTAGAGACCTGGAAACGTAGTTGCCCCACTTTCATGTGCGCCCAAGGTCAGGTGATGTAGATGTCCAAGTTCGAGTTCGGGTGTAGTGGGTAGTGACATGCCTCAAAACAAATGCATAAATAGGTGTAGCGACCAAATTGCATTAGTTTGCCGTAATGTGCGGTGGGAGTAAGACCAAGAGTGCAGGCATACTGGTTAATACGCTGATCAACAACCTTCCTTTTAAGGCACACATTCCTTGCTACACATTATGTGGGCCTGGCACACATCTAGCATGTCGATTGAAGCATGGCGATGTCTCTGTCAATTCGTTGGACAAGATATGCAAGGAACACAACATCGCCTACACAACCAGTAGCAAGTTTGAATACAGACATGCAGCTAACTCTGTTCTCGCCGAAAAAGCAAAGTCGATAATTGTGTTGTCCAAGTTCAAACTCGCCGAATGTCTAGCTGCCTGGGGCATGTCCAAGATTATGAAAACTGAAGTCAAGTGGGGGATGGAATTGCAGTTTGGAAGGAAGAAAAAACTGGGAAGAAACGGAAGTAACCTCGAAAGTAGTAGTAGGGAAGCATGGAAGCATCTTGCCCTTCGTTCTGACGGAACCTCGGCAGCCTTATCGGAGGTGCAAATAGTATAGCAAGGCCAGTGAACACGGATTAGGAAGAAAATAAGCAGTTGGCAAAAGCGATTAGAAACAACAGACATATGGAAGCACTCGTTCGAGGTAAAAAAAAAAATGGCAGTGGCCGTATCTTCAGCCGTACCGTGTAGGTGACAGTGGTGAAAAAAGAAAACGAAAGAACAAGCAAAAGATGCAGTCTTAAAGTCACAGCCCAGTCGCCCACTCTCAAACATAGACATACAAATTTTGCCTGCAAAAAAATAATCATTTTCCGAGTCGTGTTCATTTGTAACCACCTACCACACAGTCCGAGACAATTGGAGTGCGGCATAGTAAACAAAGATACCAGCAGTGTACCAGGGGCACATTGGACCACATATAAAATGTGTGGGGATACGGCAGAATACTTTAAAAGCTACAGTAATTTAAGGGCGCTACCAAAACTGAAAATGTACTTGAGAGGTCTGAGAATATATTATAACTACGAAGCAGAGCAAATGCGACGAGAATGGAACTGCGGTCAATTATGCTGCACTTCCTTTCAAGGTAGATATGAAAGCATAAAAAAACTATACTTGACAGGGACGCACTACATGTAAGCTTTAGCCATGTCCGTAACCCTGATAGTGTCGGGCAATAGCTCGGAATTGTGCTCTGTGAACATCCCTCCGCTGAATATGGATGGGGCGTGGTCCGTTTAGCTCAAAAATTTGAAACCTACTTCTATGTACCGAACATAGCTGAACGCAATTGTATGTTTCACTACGTCAAGGGCGGTAAGAGAGGCGAGGTGCATGTACTCCAGGTTCATATGACACTGAAGATATTGGCGTGTACCTTAAGTGAATACTGGAGCTTTAAGTGTCATTGGTGCTGCGAGGTAATGCTTGTATGTTACACAGCGGTAATTATTGTACTGCTTATAGACTTCACTAAAAGCGACACACTCGCTGCAATGCTCAGATTCACGAACAAGAAGTATGAAGCGAAGAAAAACCCATGAATTTACCATGCCTGTACACATTTTCCCTGTTAACATTATAAGAATAAACTATAATTTGGCTACTGGATCATACCTCTACAGTAAGCCCAACCAAACACTACACGAATTTTCCATGTTGGTACCTCTATGTTTTAATTTGGTAGATGTACCGAATATGCCCATTTACATCCTGGTCGTCACAGAGTGTACAGGAAGTGGTCGTCTCTATAGTAGACCCAGAGAGTAATTTGAATAATTTCCGAGGTGAGAAAATATCAGTATGCCTACATTTACGCAAAGATGGGTATGATATTTAAGGGAATAAGTACTAGGGTAATAAAAAACCACTTATGTTACCATAATGAAGTCAGTATGAGACGAGTACCCAGTGATAACATCTGAAAACGTGCATTTCCTTTGAATATTGGGACTGTCGGTCAACAAATATGGACATTGAATATTGTATGTAGACAAGCCAGTGATTGCAAAGACTGGTGGTGCTGTACCTGCGACAACGAGAATCATCAGAAATGGTATACTGCACATGATTAGTAGAATCGTGTAGGAGCGGAATGGATGTGAAGTGCATGCGACAAAATTTGTAATTACAGCCACAATAAAGAATTACATTTCATTGATTCACAACCAACATCCTGCAGCTAAAATAGCACTCTTGGGGATTGAAGAGGACTCTATGGTTCCCATATACGATGGTGGAAAAGTCGAAGTGTGTGTCCTGCTTGCCATGCTGCTAGGGTTCGCTGAAGACTACAGGTGCGTAATTATTAATTATAAGCAGGAGCTAGTTATTCTCTTATCAAACACGCAAACGAACGCGGTCCTGGATACTGCTGCCGCACCAAAATTCATATCACTGACAAGGCAATCCATTGAATGGCTACTACCACATGTCTAGGTAAAATTGTCAGAGCACGTGAAATTTTCTAAATATGCGGAAAAAGGCAGGAACGTCGATATTGCATTTCGTACATGGAGTTTACAAACGTACCCGAGTGTANTTCTAAATATGCGGAAAAAGGCAGGAACGTCGATATTGCATTTCGTACATGGAGTTTACAAACGTACCCGAGTGTACTGTGCTCCGTGAGCGTAAATTGAAATATCAAAACAATTTTCATAAGTTAGGAACCATGCTACATAATAGTTGCATTTCAGCTGGGCAAACAAAATGTCCTCAGTGCAGACTGCTCTTAATTCGATCATACGAACATAAAGAATGTTAAGGTATTCCTGAACTCTTGAGTGTTACACATATGGAGATTTAAACATATATTTCACAAACGGTATGTATATGGTACCATGATAGGTTAAAGTCTGGCATAGTCAACTGCAGGATGGAAATGGCAGCTGCAGAGAATTTCCCAGCCAATACTCAGGCATACGCCTTAATAATTCACCATAGACTGGTCACATACAATGTTCGCGACAGAGTAGTTAAATTAGTAATGTAATTAGCGCATACAATCAAGTCGTCATCAGACCGCAGTAATGTTCACGAACATTCAGGGCTGCATGTCGCCATACGGGTTCATTATTAAGCACATCTGCATAGTGTTTATATACGGTAGCATAGCGAGATGTACATTTCTACCTCAATTTCCATGGAAATGCTCGACAGTAAAAGTAAGGTAACAAATATGTGGCTGGAAAAACACTATAATGGCCTCAATTGTCACGAGGGTGATGTACAATATTGTAAAATACTTGACATACTCGCCGTTATGTTGACGGTGGACGCAGATGGTGTGGTTTTCATGGCCCGTTCTGGAGCAGAAGAGCTGGTTGAGAATTTATTGTGATGCGAGCGTAACACTATGCGATCTACAGTCATAGTACAGCAGCCTGTCGTTAAAAACCTTGAAAGCTCGGTACACAAAAACGAAACAAGACTGTGATGCGTACGGGTTAGGCTGTACATGTCCGTGCTTGAACGCACTACTGCTAAGGATGTTGACTATGGAGCGCGACGATAATGGAAG